>CAFUXE010001421.1:0-97669 GCA_903364295.1 Serranus cabrilla
GTATCAACACACTGAAATTGGGACATTTTAAGCATTTTTAGGCATTTTAAGGAATTTTAAAGTTTGACCACCTGTGACAAAAACATTCCAAATATGTTTTTCTGTCCTTTTTCAAAAAGTTAAGTTTTCAAGAAGCTATCCTGCGAATTTGGTCCATGTTTAATAAAGTTGAACATTTTCGGGGAAAAAAAGCAATACTACTTCACATATCAACAGAGTATAATAAGACCATTTAAGCATTTTAAAATTTCAAAAATGTTGACAAAAATAGACATACTATAGTAAGACTTCTTCAGTTTTTGGTTAAGCTCATAAAAAGGTGTTTTCTGTGTCTCTTTAAGAAAAAAAATTATGCCATAACACGTTTCAACAGACTCTTATAAAGCTATTCTATTAATTCGAGGCATTTTTTATTTTCTTGACCTCTTCATGGAAAAAATCGACATAGTATACACTGTAAACTGTAAACAAAATAAGTTCAGAGTACTCAAAATGTTTGTGTAAACTGATTACCTCGAAACATTTAAGTTAGCAAAATAGTATTTTTGAGTTAATAGTTAAGTAAAGATTACAATTTGCCCAAACTTAAAAGTTTCCACCTTATTATTGTTGTATTTAAGTTAAGTGTACTTAAATTTGTTGTATACTGTCAATACATTTTTATTTTACTAAAAAAATTTTTAGTTTGTCCCTTTTTTTTCCATTTTAAGTTTGTTGAACCTTATCATATTAATTAGCATATGTAAGTATCTTAGGTGCTTCCAACTTAATTACTTTTGCTTACCTGAACTTAAATTATTAAAACTTCAAAACTCAAAGACTACAATTTTGCAGAACTTATGTTTTTAACAGCCCTCAATAAAAACACAAATCTTTGGTTGGTCAATTCTTTTTTTATTAATTTCAGCTTTTTAAATTCAAACATGCAATCACAAGTGTTAACAGTGATTTTTTTTTTTTACCCACAGCAAGATATTAAACGGTTGCTGAATATCAAAATTTAGCATAAAACACATGAACCTATCTTATCCGTTAAGCTTATGTTGTGGCTTTATCTTTAGCTTATTGAGACTGTGAAAATATGTATCTCTTTGTACAAAAACACAATAAGAAAGCTCACCAGTGAGCTTTTAAGAGCTTGATTTAAAACCGCTTAATTTCTAAAAACACCTTATTTTTTAAACCTGTACATTTTCAACCAAAATGTTATTTCAAATGGAATGGAATAGGAAACAAAAGTAAATAAGTTAATAAAACTGATAACCAAGTCTTCTGTGATAAAGACAAGCATTGTAATACTCAAAAAGTCATTATGATTTTAACCAACACTTTCAGCAATAACACAAGCGTGTTGTATGAAAACAATTCAGTGCAAACATGAACACCTGAGGTAATTTTGTTTGACCGAACATAATCCGTCTGCTGTAAACTTTTTTTTTTAATGCTTTTGACAATACTTTAAAAGAAAGTGGAGTGCTGTACTTCTTCCCCTTCACACACCTTGCAGGTCATTTTTCAGAGCGAGTAGGCGGGGTTTTAGTGGCTTACCATCATCAAGGCCCATCACCACTTATTGGATGAATGTAAAAGTGTTTGTGAGTTTGCTGGGGTAGTCCAAATGCAGTACATACACATCACCCCAAATACCAGTGCAAATGCATCTGAGAACCTGGGGATACTCATCATCACGTTGTCCTCCACCACAATGGAAAAGCTGTCGGGAGTGAAGGGAACCATTTCTGAGGTGCTCTCAGTGATCATCATCATGAGGGCAACAGGAGTGTCAGTGATGTCTGGCTCGTCTGTCTCCTCGGCCTGAAATATGCATAAAAAAGGTTCACATGTTTACTTTACAAGGAAAAGTGCCACGCATCACTCCCTATGGAAAGAATCTGTAAGCGTGGTGCTGATGAAACAAGGCACAGACAGGTCATGTGGCATAGATCATTGGGTACTTCAGATACTATAAACAGGGAAATGAACAGAAGAAGGTATACTCAAAGGACAATAATGAAGACATACTGTAGCCAGCTTGCCACAAAAAATGATGATCAGATGAACCTTATTTGCCTATGAAAAACATGAGGTGTAAAATCTGATTTGACAGCCTTACAGTAAGGCAACTGCCCGTAATGTCTAAAAAAATTTATTTTGTGTTGCTTATCAAATGATGCTTTGGGAAACTATTAAAAGATGATGATCAATGATAATGCTAGGAGTATAACATAACTGTGGATTGTTAAGGGGAGCATTCACGTTTTTATTCTAGATTTAGTTCATCCAGCAGGTCTATTAATATGGATTACTTACATCCCAAGTTTTGTAGAACTCTGGGTCATCTTCACACAGGTAAGCTGAGAGGGCCCAAAGAGCTGTTGTGCGTTTGATGTAGATATCCTGTATTTGCTGAAAGGACAAGACAAATTTACACTAAGTGCAGATCCTGATCCATTGGATTTCTGTATGTCATACTGTACTTAGTGAAAGAACAGCCAGAATGTCCACTACCATGTAAGATTGGCCTTCTTTGTGTCAAAGCTGTGACAGAAATTTACTTTCTAAGTAAACTTTCTAACTAAAATTAACTTAACTTGTGGTGACTAATTTGCATTATGCATTATGCAAATTAGTCACAACAATTTCAGTCTTCACTATCCTTTGCAGATCTTGAATTAGACCAATTTGATATATAACTTACCTCATCATACAGCTTTAAGATGTTGCGCAGTGCTTCAGATGTCTTGCCAGTGTGTCCTGCTTTCTGTCTGTAGATCGCCAGAAGTTGTGGTATGTGGCGGTCAAGCTCCGAATAGAACTGGTTCCGAAGGTTTACGTTTGTGATTCGATGGAATTCAGCACAAACCTTGGAGAGAGAAAACAAAACCAAAAAAACACATAAAACCATAAGGAGCGTGAAGACTAACACTAGAAATTCTGAGTGTGTTCTTTTTCCAGTCTTTTTCAAACAATGCTGCCTTAAATAGAATAATTATCCTGAATGCAATGTTATTATGGATACAGAACAATGGCTTGAGCAATACTTGGGGGTCCTTGTGAAAAAAAAAAACATTTGTAAAGGAGGGCAAAAACTACAAAGACTGACAGATTGTTTTACCTGAGCTTCCATCTGAAGGGCTGGCCATCTCTCCAGGATATCCTTTACCAGTGGATTGTCCTGGACAATCTCCCGACGACAAAGTGCAAATGTTGTCTGCATCAGCTTTTCAATTAAAAACTTGTTCTTCTCACTCTTTGCCACTTCTTGAACGATCTGTAGTCTCATTTCTTCCAGACTAGCCTTGTTTTCTCCGCGAGGAAAGTCTGGAAGGTAGTTTACATATATATATATATATATAGTTAAAGATAAATATAATACTTCAGAAACAGGATATGGTCACAAAAATAGTAACAGCTGAATAACATTGGAAAATATTGCACTTCATATATTTACTGACTAATCTTAATAATTAATAATTTTCCAATACCAAATTCATGTGTTGACATAACTTACCGATAAAAAATGATCTGACAGTTCAGATGAATCTGTTGAGTAAAAAAGAAAAATATTACTCCCTGTGCTTAGATTATTACAATGTTTTTCACACTAGCACATATTTCTAGATAAGATAAAGCCAATTTCTGATTTCATTATTAACAAATTAATATTTTTGAAACAGGCTACATGCACAAGTACAGTTATGGTAACATCACAGAAATCAATCACGCATTACCATATTTTCAGACCACGTTTGCATTATAATCAAATACATAAGTTTAGGTGTTTAAAAAATTTGACAGATCGGATGACTATTTTGGATAAACAGACAAAAACTCATTCAGGATTTGACAAAGACAACTAGTGTCTCATCTACAAGTTGATTCTTTGGACACAGATCACAGCCATAAAAATAGTAATTTATTTAATCCAATGAAACAAATGTGGCACAAAAAAGTATATCTGATGCATCTATCTTTTACTGTAGGATTTTAAAAAATACAGTATTTAAATACATTACAAAATCACTTGTCAGTTGAGTCAATTATAGAGGAGTTTGAAGACACCTGCACACAAATATGGAAAAATGCACACACTAGTGTTGTGTGTAATGGCAGTCATTGTAATAATATCTACCATGACAATTACATCTAAAATATAATTTTCAAGACTTATCAGGTACTATTTGAGAAATTGTAGATTTCCAATCCATATATCTAAGACCTAAGTAAAAGACAAAATAAGAAGCACCCATAAATATTCATCTTTAAGTATCTAATGTTGCACATTTAGATTACCTTGATTCTTGATGTACACTCCTTAGCATCCACTTCAGCCTTAAGGAAAAACGAATTGGACAAGATTAAATCAAAACTTGCAGATATGCTTAGCTTGATCAATACTAAAAATCTTATAAATGTCAGACATTTTTCACAACGCCATAACCCACCAAATAATGTTGAACATGACCTACAACAAGCTTTTTACGATTTCAAAAGGCTTTCTGGCGTTGTAACAGCAAAACGTGCAAGTATATGAGGCGCACACACGTCCTTAAGAGACGTTCGGTCCAGCTGGACGCCATATTTACTTCCAAAAAAAACCGTCGTCATATTGCACATTTGTGTTTTCCTACAACTTACCAGCACTGTACGAGTAAAAGAAGAATCATAACTCGTACACATACGGACACACACCCACTCAAAGCGCACTCCGCCCAAGTACCCCGGCTTCTCATCCCGCCAACTCACCGCTGTTGATTCTTCAACTGCCGGCTCCACTCGGAACCAAACGTTATACTGCACCCGAAGTTAGTAAACTGATACGACGTATCGGCGTTCCGTGGTCACAAAATCACTCGAAGCAACATCAAAAACACGTTTAACACCAAGCCCATTGATTGAGACAGACAGTTAGAGGCTAAACTTGGCATTGTTCACAGCTAAATACGCGACGAAGTTTAACGAGAATGGCGGACTGCATTGCACGAACGCACCTCCACATTAAGCCTTACATCTGAAACTTTGTATAAATCGTCAATGCGTCAATTAATAAACTTAAGGTTAACTATTTTTTAGTGATGTGTCCTTCTGTGTGGAGGCTTCGAAGCGTGTGTCGCGTAATCCAGCAAGATTCTTGCGAAGCGCGAATCGAGGCTTGTGTTGATGACGTATGCGGTGACGTTCGAAGCCTCGCGAACCGGTCGTACCACGTGACTGATTCAGGAACTGGTTTGCGCGTATTGGCGTGTGATTCGAAATATAAGTGGCAACGAAATGCGATGGAGGTCCCCCGTCAATTCACGCTTTGTGGACTTGATCCTTTCCTGCGCATTTGTTTGATACCTGTTCGAGCTGTTTCTTTTGTTACTTTGGAATCAAAAAAGAAACCGCCTGAAGTCAATAACTGTAGAAATGTTATTTTTAAATAAAAATTAATAAAATCAAGTAACAAGCACATCGAACTTCCTCTTCTGTCTCTGTCGTGAATAAATCAGAAAAATAGCCACTCTATTAATAAGTATATTTGTCAAAGCCATGTTGTCATTATAATCACTCTGCCTGGTTCACTTATGATGCTTCATGGTGCTTCATTTGCTCTACTAAGCTACTGTCCACTTGATGGCGCAGTAGAGCAAATGAAGCACCATGAAGCTTCGACCCATGAGTGAACCAATTGGATGGAAAGCTTCAATGCTTCACAAGGCTTCATCTCGCCATCACCAAGCATCAAAAGCTTATTTGTCTAATTTAATGTTTAAAAGAGTATTTTAATAGTATATTGAAATTCGCAAGTTGAGACGCACACACCCATCCACACACACACTGAGTGCCTTACCTCAGAGGGTGGGAGTTGAACCCATGTCTACTGTTCTCCGGTCAGAGTCCTTCTCCTCTGGACCATCTTCCCGGCTGAAAACTCACAAGACTGGACAGAGAAAGAAGATCAGACTGAAGCTACAGAAACTTTATCTTCATCAACCTGCAGTGAAACAAAAAAGACAGACGTAATGGAAAAATTAGTCTGTTTCAATTAAAAGCATTCAAATGATCTATTAAAATGCCTAAATAACGCAGGTTTACTGTATAATATGTAATGTGCATGTGAAGGTCATGTGATCAGCTCTTCTATCACCTGTAGAGGTGTCAGTTAAACTGTCTGCAGACTAAAACACTAAAGACAGACTTTTTGAAAGGCAGGGGCGAAAAGAAAAAAAGGGCCCATCAGCACGTTCTCGTCACTAAAGGGGGCACTTTAGGCTCGTTTTTCCTCCCAAGAGGGCACTTTAGAGTGCGTTTTTCAACAATTGGGTCTTGAAGGGGGGCGACTGCGACTATTTTGGAACCAACAAGACAGATTATGTATCCAAGGAAAGAAAATTCTAGGATCAAGAAAGAGGGTTTGTGTTGAAGACAAGTTCAATTGTTTCAAATTAAACTGTGAGGAGATTTAAACCAATACAAGATTAAATTGCCTGTGAAAATAGATTTTTGGTTTGGTTTTTTTTTTTTGCAGTAGAGTCTTAAGCACTCTCCTAGATCAGGGATGAGGGAGGCGGGCCCGACAAGATAGAGAAACACTGATACAAAAAGAGGAATGGGTGGATAGAGTGAGAGAGGGAGATGAAGGAGGGAATGAGGGAACCAACGGGATGAGCAAGGGAAATCTGGGTTTAAGAGCTTTGCTCCGCTTTAACACGAGCAAATTATTCAGAGCCTGCAAACAATGGAGCCAAGAGAGAAAGAGGACTCAGCTGAGATCAACACCATGTAGGAATTAATGAAGTTCTTCGCCAACACACAGCAGAGAGATTTTACAGCCTGGAGGCTGGAGACGCTCTCCTAATTGTGTTTTGATAAAACAGAAATGTTGCATACTTCATTTTCCAATTATAACTGCTGCACTGATGAGGACAGAATGATTTCTGTCTGTTTTGCCGATTTGTCATACCAATAAGAAAAGTTGAGCAAAACAGCAAAACTTTTGTTTGCAGAGACCCCCATTAACACCAGTTTCTACTGAATGACTATTGTTATGCTATTTGGATTTGCAAGGAACACTGTACCTGATGAAGGTTGAACAGACAGCTACCCTTCATTCCAGAAGAGCTGGGATGCTGTTTAAAACGCAAATCAGTCTTTAAGAGTACAAAAGTGGTTACAGGCGCAGTAAGAGCAGTAGGAATGGGTCTGTGAAGCAAGCATTTCATCACTAAGTTATACATCATAGAGCCAGTTTTAGGCTAACTATTTTTCTCCGAAATAAGCTAAAGCTGTTTGTGTTATGAGCTCTGAAGACCTGTCCAGGGTGTACCCCGCCACTCACCCAATGCAGCTGGGATCGGCTCCAGAACCCCATAACCCGAGTTCGGATACACACAAATCCTCACAGACGCAACGCAACTACAAAGAGACAGAAAATAACAACAAAGAGATACTTCACAATTACAAAGAGGCAAAAAAATAAAAAGATGCTAAACAGCAGTTGCTCCTCTGTTGAAGAGGTGGTGGGATCTGTTGCATGTCTGTGCCTTTAATTTATCCAAGTATCTGCATGGACAGCGGCAAAAGAAATGTAGTTTAGTTGTGGATGAAAATATAATATCTAAAAAACAAAATGCAGAAAAAGAGAAATATTACAGTCGAAAAATATAAAGCTGGGGAAATTAAAATTATTTATCACATTAGGCTAAATATAAGTGCCAACAAATTCCTAAGTACAGTTCTTAGGTAAATGAGTATAATTAGGATATTCCTGTCCTGGTACAACCTTTTTTTATGCAACTAAGACAAACTTACATCAGAAATGATGTCACACAGATTTAGATCCAGGTGGATCAACTCCACTGGGCCAAAAATAGCTGGTTTGTTTGAGTTTAGTGGAGTGTATACCCTCCACAGAGCTGTAATCTGAAGCTAAATCAGGCTTCTTACTTGTGACGCTGCTGTCTGTCTGTCTGCCGCGAACGATGAGTGTGTAACAAGGCTGAGTGTGTAACGTCACTGATAGATCATTTATTGATCTCTCTCTCTCTCTCTTACACACACACAGGGTTTCGGGTCTGCCAGCACCCTGATTAAACTTCTAAAGCAGATTGCATAATACATGCAACAGAAGCGGGGCAGTGGAGATTTAGAACAGCAACCTCTCTCTCTCTCTTTCTCTCTGATGAAGGGATTGCATAAGGAAGGAGAAGGGATGGATTCAGGTCATGGTGGCTCTGGGAGCCAGTGTGAGTGATTAGACCAGACACACTCAGGCAACTGAAGCTCGCTCTCTGTCTGGAGAGCAGGGATGGAGGGAAGTGGAGGGGAGACAGACAGAGACCGGCCTTCCAGGCTGTCAACCCATTCCACTTGACTGCTGTTCTATTCCTGACCAGCCTGTGTGCTGTTCCAAAAATAAAACACGATGAAGGAGTGGGCGAGCACTCGCACATGCAGCTCCCCCTCCTCTACTAAACACACACATATGCACGCTCAATACTCATATTTAGAACAAGCAAACAGTGTCTTGCCTTTATCAGGTGGGAAGATGGAAAACTCGTCAGTGGGAGAAAACAAGAATATCTCCAAATTTTTATCCAAGGGATGCAGAAGTCTGGGGAAAAAGCAGGTAACAGGTACATGAGATTTCTCCTTAGAGTTTTAGATTTGTTACATTTTTTGTCAAACCTGTCAGCTTGAATCCAGGACTATTCTTGGGTTGTCCGTAAATTGTCCTGGATCCAAACTGGGTGTTTGAGTATCATCACAAATATCGTGGTTTTCAACATTCAGAAGAGTCCCTGTTGCATGCATCTGAGAAAAACACAACAACACCTCAAAGACGACACAGCACAGCTTACCAGTAGCCTACAGGTGCTTTTTCCCAGACACCATGGTCACTGCTGGAGTCGGAGATCCCAACAGACCTAGAAAAGACTCTTGCTGAATAGAAATCACTTGTATGGAACATTTCTGTTAACCTGGATTTGTAGAATCGTGACACCTCTAATAATTGTAATATTACGGACATAGACGTTTTATCATGTCCTGAAAAACACCTGTGGTGCTTGAATAGGTGTATACATGTGTACATTCATCAATGTGAATACACTTAAGGTTTGAGGTAAGGGGTTATAAAATATGGTCACCCTACTGAAAGCAAGATCACTAGTAATTCATAAGCAAATAGTCAATAAACAAGGAAATACGCCATTATCCAAGATGTTGAACCAGTTCTTTAATTAAATTCAAATTTGATCTATGTAGCCCTAACCCTAACTTTCTGTCCTTCACATCAGATAAGGAAAAAGTACAACAACAAAAAATGTTAAAAGTTCTCAAGACTTTGGGGATTTAGGGGAAACCTTGTTTAAGGTGTTAATGTGTTGCCATATTACCAGTAATCTAGCACATGACATGACATGATCCGACTGCTGAGTTACATGTTTAAAGTGAAATACACTCCACTGTTATGCAATCCTTGCCGATATTTACTGTTCCGAGGATTTCCATATCACACAGTCAGCATGGGATCTCATTATGCATGAAAAACCTAATGGCACCAATGAAATATTCAGGAGCAGTCAGTCAAGGCCAGCAAACTGCTTCTGAAGGTGTCACTCGGTTACCTCGTCACCGAAAATAAATCAAGGGAGGATGCACCTTCTCCCGTCACTCCCCACCCGTCACTCACTGTTTTGCTCCGAGCAATGAAACTTGCTGAGTGTGCGTTGTGCCCATGTGTGCGGTTATATGTTGTCTCAGCCGTTTTTATTACATAAGGACATCAGCAGCAGTGGAACAGACGTGACCGCGGGCTCAGTAACTGGTTTAAAGTGTGAGGTTGTAAAAAGCATAATCTAGCAGCTGGATGGGAGACAGAAGCCTGCAGTCCATTGGAATAGCTCCCTTTAGTGTCTTCATTACATGGTCAATTATCTGGGCCTTACATAACAGCACTTTTCCACCAGAGGACAGTAAAACTCGGGCAGCAGCAGAACCACTTCTCCTGAACGTGTTCCTGCATTGCGGGTAATAAGGTTCTGACAACGGACCATTGGGCTCGGAAGTCATCTAAATGCTTCATGAGTTTATGAGAAAATACATTAACGGATGGGACGTGAAGCACACGGTCCTGTGTCGCTGTGCTTCAGCATGGATGTGAGATGCGTTACGTGAGACTGTGCTGCTCTCTAGTGAATCTGAAGGTTTACTGCATCAGTCGGTCACATGATCCCTGGACTCCAGGCTGTTCATTCATTCAGTAATGTTTGCCTGTTGTTTTTATTTGGGTAACTCAATGGTCAGGGGGAATTATCATGAATTCATACATTACTTAATGTGGGAAAAAGCATGAGTTAATTAATATGTTACTCGGCCACCAGAAATATACAGGAAGTCATAGTGTCTCATAGTTTAGGAACTAATAAATGCAACAACTGAGGTATATCAAGTATCATGATCTCTGAGATATCAATTATGATCATGTCTTATTCTTAGGTAAGTCTGCTGTAAAGGGGCAGGACAGTCAGAAATACAGTAACAATAACAATACACATTACTTTCCATTTGTGGCCATTCAAATAAAGTGGTGTCACTCTTGATAAATAACAGTGTTTTGAACCATTTGTTGCCTCTGAATGAGTCATCTTTGTGATCAATCTAAGGATGTCCTACAGGTTTGTGAGCAGCACATTCACAGTACACTTACAGTGCAGCATATAACAATACCTACCTAGACTGACACTTGGATCCATTAGTAAGAGGTTAGAAATCTGTAGTAAGCTCTAAGTGCTGAAAACTTGCAGCAGCCCAAACTGCTGTATGTAGTCAAGCTCCAGCCAACACCAGAGGATGCTGTGGCTCACACAAACGTACAGAGTGTTACCTGCACTGCAGGAACAAATGCAGTGTTCTGCACTCAGAGGTCGGGGCCGGGGACAGGGGAACTTTAGAGAACGTTAGGTAATCAGCAGATTCCCACTAGAAGTCGTATACACAACATTTGAAAGCTGGTAGCATGAAGATTCATTTGAGACGCAGTGCAGCACTGTGTGTCAAGTTGTTCTAGTGATAAAACAATTTAATTTATCAATTCATTCGTCCAAGCAGGTCATTTTATACAGCAAGGTCAAGTTTAAAATAATAGTCTGACTGCAATACAATGGCTATGCATATTAAAAAAACTGGGCTTGTTGAATCTACAAGAGTCTTATCTTTGTAGTGATACCCAATTCATGCAATTCCAAGACTGTTTAAGGACACTAGGATGCCGAAATATCTAAATGCAATAGACAGAAATAACACAATTGTACAAGAAACACTGTTGGTTTCTGACCTAGATTCCATAGTATTAGCATGAAGTGGGCTGGTCCGTAAAGGGAGACCCATTGGTACCCATGGAACCCATTTTCATATACTGAGGCCAGAGGTCAAGGAAACCTCATTGAAAATGGCAATGTCATTTTTCCCCGGCTTAACTTCAGCCTAACTTTGGAGTAAGTGAAGTAATATCAAGAGCACAAAGGTCCGTTTAGGGTGGATGGAAGCAGGAGAGGATGGATCAAACAAACCCTGGATTTTTTTCCCGAGGGACTGTTGTCTGTGTCCTGTGTGACACAGAGTAAGTGTTGTTTTTGTAAATAACATTTTGAGCTTCGATATTTCACGTCCAATGTTAAGTCCTGTATCAACACTGTGACCTATGTAACTGCAGTAGTTAAGGAAGCTTATTTTGAAAAACATTTGCCAACCTACATTCATTAATAAACCATATGATGCCCTATTTTGTTTGATATTCTGTTAAATTGATATTAATTCAAGTTGCACTATACTATTCAACACTATAGTGCTAAACCTTATGTTAGCCTATGTCTCATATCCTTCACTATAAATAAAAAGTACCAGGTAAGGATACATTATGTTAATGTGCGACATTGACTCTTGCCACTGCCAACTAGTGGACTAACCCCCATTAAGGGCCCCTTTAGGGAGGTTTTCTACTGAGATGTAATTGCAAACAATCCATTGGTCGTTGAGTGGCAGTCATTTTTGGACAGTGAACTTGCAGTAAAGTCTGTCAGCCTCTGCCTGTGGACAGAGCTTTAGTATTTGACAAGTTGGGATTGGTTTCAAAGAGTTTGTCACTTTTGTCAGTGCAGCATTGAGGCCTGAAATGCCTCGCTCAGGGCCACATGTGAGTTTGATCCAAGCCATTTCTCAATCATTTCTCCATGCGGAGCTACCACCTACTAGCTTCAAACCTTTCAGCTGCTGCTGCCCCTGGATGATATACTGCCATGGGACCCTGTTCATCTCCAGTCAATGCGTGTGAGTGGCTACTGTATCTTCTCAATAGACGTTCCAAATGATATGGCCATAGCAGATGCAGGTCATGAATCAAAGGTCTTAAACCACCCTGCTAGCTGATGTGTTCTACAGGTGCTTCTGTCCGATCTCCTCTGGATACACAACACATAGAAATACACACAGAGTGGAACTGGCTCGACTGTCCCGGGCTCTGCTGCCTGCTGTGTCCTCTCTACCTGGTGCAGGTCTACATCTGAGCCTTGCATGGACCACACGGACTATTCCTGCCTTATGTGAACTGAGCTTGTGAACGCAATGACCCCATCAAATCAACAAAGTCTGAGAGGAAAAAAATATGCGAGTGAAAATTCTGCACTGCATATCAAAGCATAACTCTTGTACCCCTTTACCTGGCCCCAAGTGAAATTAGAAAAGCATAAAAGTTCTCGAAAAATAATGATCACACATGTTTCGAATATGCCGAATTTTAATTGATAATAAAGAGTACGCACTGGAGTGTTTAAAGGTGTTTTTTTTAATGGATATAAAATCAGAGGAGAAGAAAAATAATTGATGGCATTTGAGGTTGTTTTGAGGAGTTTGATAGTTGAACTAGTTCCCTCAGCTTAACTGTAGGTTGCACCTGCGATTGCTATAAAATGCACCGGCTGGACTCGACCCAAGCTACATCAGATATGTACCAACAACAACTATTAACTCCTTAATATCCTCACTGAGGAAACAGAAAATAAACATTTTTTTTCTTTGAATTGTTTTACTTTCTTGGAGCAGTAATGACAACAAAATATTTTTTGATTATTATTCAAATAATAATTATTTTTTTTATGTTTAACAGACCCCCACAGAAAGCCAGAAGTACAAGTATTATTTCCATATATCTATTCTAGATATTTAGCACTGCAGCACGTTCCAGAAATAGTAAAAAATCATACTTTTATGTTTTTTTAATTAAATATTTAATGTTAAAGAAAACATTAGATTAAATATATTAACAACAATTAATGTTCATATTTTTTGTATTTCATAAACGGTTTGTTTACTGTCTAAAAATATGCCTCACTAATCACGCTAATAAATTATTATAGCATATATGTATATACAATGGAATTAACAAATGCATCATATTAATTACAAAGCACCATCAGAATTGATTTAATTTCATTTTAATTACATTGGTTTAGCTTTTCAAGCTTCACCATGAAAGGACAAACAAACTGTTGACAGATGTTTTTAGAAAATAATTTACCATTATTGTCTTTTTGTCACATTATATAATTGTGTTAAGACCTACGGTATATGTTGAAAAAATATGTCCGCCTTTGAAAGACTAGTAGGCTCCATTTTAAAACTATAGTTAACATTTATTGTTATTGGGTCAAAACCCATCGGTACCAAGCTTTTGCTCTTCAGAAACCTATGGGTTACATTATTTATATGGTCTATGGTACCAACCATGCAACAGCATCTTTTTGGGAAGGGGGCTCATATAGCCATACTCATGGGGTTCCCATGACCTTAAGGTACTCATGGGTACCTACAGAAATGGGTTCCGTAGGTACCCATGAGTTTCCAATTTAAAGATATGCCCACTATATTCTAGTCCTATGCAGTTTGGGGTAAAATCTTGCCTCTCTAAAATCTTTATTGCATGCAGTATACTGGAAAATGGGCTATTTTTGTCCATTTTATTTGATTATTTCTGCATACTAGGGACCCAAAACAGATTTGGAATTGCTTAAAGGTTAATGGCCTGATGTAACATATATGTCACAACGATATCTATCTCATTTGTTTTATATCAATTTGTTAATGAAATGCATTCACAACTGGTTAAAGGTAATAAGGGACATGTTATGTAAGCATTACAATTCTTAAATGGCTTGAATCTTACCTTTAGCAACAAAAAACAAGCTTTTTAAATTTAGCTAGCTCTGTGCCTTGTGGTGACCTGGCAGACAGACATCTTGGAAACTATGGTAACACAAAAGCATGATGTGTCACATGACCCACCAGGATGTTCAGTATGTGTCACTTAGGGACTTCATAAGTTAAAATCAAGGAAAATGCTGTACAAGGAACTTTCTAGAACATTAAAAGGACCTGTGACAACTGTGTCACAGTGGGCTCTTATTTAAACTGGATATGACTGGAAAGCTGAGACTCGAATTAGCTCGATTGTATTCATGTGTCATGAAGGAGGTCCCTATAGTTGCCATTTCACTGGAGTGAGTGCATTTTTTGAAACATGACCTATATTTGCAACCCCTAAAATTGGATCTTGTCCCTGTTTTTTTGACTTTTTTAGCTGTTTCATGCTTTGTTGTGGTTATTTGAATCTCTTCCTGGTTGGTACCTGTCTCTTCAAGTGACATTTTGCAAGTGAAGACCAGGGGGCCCCAAGCATTGAAACAGTGCTCTTCTGTCAAAAAGTGATAAAATGTCTGTTGGTAGGTTTGTGTTGTTCATATTAACTCTGTTTATATTGCTTTCTGATGTGTTCCAAGGTGCTGCAGATCTAATATTTCTCCGCTCAGAGTCTCAACAGCTGCTGAAGTGCAGGTCTGAGCTCCCTGGTGGTTTTGCCAGTAAAGGAACGCCGTACATGGACTGATCTTCTGCCTCCCTCACCGCTCTGGATGGGAGAAACAGAATCTCATCTGGGAGGTGGAACACCCTCGTCGAAGCCCACCAAGGTCTGTTCCTAGTAACCCAGAGACGCCTCCTGGCACCGCATGAAACACATAACTCTTGCATGGGATTGGATCTGAGGTTTACAGCTTGGGCTCTTTACCCAATTAGACTGGAACATGGAGGCAAAGCAAAATAGAGTAGGTTTTTACAATGTTACAGGTTTCCTTAGAATGGATGGGTTCTGGTTTGGGGTTTTTAGGGATTGGTTGGGGGCAGGGTTCGCTCAGGATATGCATCCACTAAGTCTGTTTTAACACAGCCTGTGATAACCACACAGGTACAAAATATGTGTCCTCCATCAGGTACAGAGGCACCAATGCCAGGCAAAAAATAAAAATCTAAAATAATATAATTCAGTATTATATCAAAAAAGACCAATAAAAAGAGATTGGTGTAAAATACAAAATTTTATTTTCCTCCCCAAGTGAAACAAAATGCAACTTAATTTCAAAGAGAAGTACAAAAACAAGATAAAAGAAAAGCTTACATAATAATAAATAGCCAAAAAGTAATAGCAAGAAGATAAAAAATAAATGCCCGACTGTGAAAAAATGTGATGGTTAATTAAATATATTACAACTCTGGCTGATCGTATACCCTGCACATGTGCATGAAACATGAAAAGTTAAAAAGAGTGGTAAATGTATGAAGTCTGTCCAGACATTAAAGGTGCCAGGAGAAAATATGGCTGGCAAATAAAGAATCAAGAGATTTGTTACACTTAAATTATGTACATAAAAAAATCAAACTCAGTGGTGTCTGTTTTGTGCTTCAATGCAAGTCTGCAACCTCCATTTCTGCTGCAAGCAGCAGAGGGCATGAGGGAAGTCAGAGTCTGGGGGATTAGGCAACACGAGGATCGTGATGGATGTCTCTTGTGTTCACATACATGGTATTTCAATCAACAACACCAATGACCTCACCATCACAGAGAGGCAGCTCGGCTGCAAACAGAAATGAAGGTCATACACAATGTCAGGTGACAACCCAGTCACCAGAATTAATGTTGGCATTTTACGTCCCTACAAACCAGACACATTTTTTAACTACAAATATATTGTATGTTTTTTAACCACAGCAACCCAGTTTTACTGTGACACTGCTGCTTTAAACAAGGTGTGAACATGTAATGACTACAACACATCGTAAACATGTGACCAACGCTTAACAGTTAAAAACAACTTGATTAAAATTAGGTAGAAAGTAAAGGGTTGGGCTTATAAAACACTACTTCAAAACCTTCAGAAATGGGATGAAGCACCGGCCTCCTGGTTTTAATAACTGGATATGTTACATCTGTTTACCTCCCCTCCCACCCATCTAACAGTTGAATATGGCTTTTAACACCATATTGCTTCATCAAAAAAACACAAATGTATCCATGGTAAAGTTGAGATTAACCTTTTTAGATCCCTGCCATGGTCATCTTGTATACCTATTTAAAGATAGATACAGAGAAAATAATTCTTTGTATTTCAATATCAAAATCCAGTCATGTTTTCTTCCGGCTGACAAAAGCTTACATTGGCCAACCAATTTCAACGACCGATATCATGACATCTACACGTTATTCAATCTGCAACTTTTAGATGCATTAGTCAGCTAGCTAGCAATAACAATGATAATTCGTCATTTGTCTGAATGTGCGCACTAGGTTCACTCCCTCCCTCCCTCCCTTGTTTTCCTCCTGATCGAACAACAGGTGGTGAAACTGAAAACTGAAAATGAGCGTCTCCTTTCATCAAGAGTCACCAAAGTAAATTTAACCGACCCATTTTTCAAAAGCCACATATCTTTCGAACATTCTGACCCTTAAGATGATACTTTTCAGATGGAATAGTCATCACACTCATACAGATCTGGCAGCGTTAGCATTAGCCAAACTTACGCAAGTTCTGGTAACAGAGACGACGTTAGCATTAGCCAAAATTTTAAGCTAACCATAACTGCACATTGAAAATTAATTTTTGAAATGCTAAATGTTTCCATTAGCTGTGTAAACATGTAATGTTAGCAAAGGACACATTCATTCATTATTCCTGACTGTCAAATTGACTGATTACTCTAAGCCCACCCACTTGTTAGCGGTCAAATCAAAAGCTAAGGTTAAGTTTTAAATCCCTTTGTAACTGTACACCAGTCAAATATTCAGTTTCACTGGGAATTTAAACGTCAACATTTTTTGCTGGTGACTGGGCTGCATGTGACAAGGCTTGTCATCAGGAATTGCTGAAAACTTTCAAAAACAGAAAGAAATCCATTAAATGTACCAAGAATGGTCCTAAAATGTAAAACATTACTGCAGTTAGTGTTCAGAAGAGAACAGGTTGTTGCAGTGGAGTCTAAATTTGTACTAAACTATGTACACGTTATATCCCTAATCCTAACCCCTCTGAGGGCTGTTGGTGATCGCTTTGAGAATGTCACACGTGTTCTTGGAGATGACCTCTCTCAGCTTCCGTACACGGCGAGGGCTAGAAGAGCCCACATAGCTCTCGGGCTGGAGGACAGCCATGCCATCATTCACATTTCCCATGATGATGACCTGTCCCTCAGCGGCAGCGCCTGTGATGTTTGGGCACGGGCAATTCCAATCCATGTTGAGGAAGGTGACCTCAAGAGGCTCCTTACCAAAGAAGCGGAGCCCCATCTTCTCATCCTTTAGGATCTCTTCCACAGTCACGAGGGCATGGCCCGAGTCCTTCTCCTCCGTGAGCTCCGTCATGCGGCCCAGGACGACGAAGTCGCTCCGGCAGAAGCTCGTCACCATCTTGCCCCTTGGCTTGCAGGCTTTGCAGTGGTGGTTTTTTGGGTAGGGGCACATCTCCTCGCAGGCTTCTTTTGATTCAAAGTTGTTGTCGTTGCCCTCGCAGCCTCCATAGATGAAGGACTGACACTGCTGCAGGGTGCTGCTGTAGGCCCAGCGTGGCTCGTATGCCTTACAGGGGCCCTGCAGACTGGGGAGCCCGCAGGGGCCGGACAGCTCAGGACCACAACATTGCATACAGTCCTCGTACGTCTCGAACACCTTCCTGGGCTGCTGGCTGCTGTTCATGTGGCAGTGAGTGAAGGAGAAGCAGTTGTTGGCTTTGGGTTCGTAGTACCAGCTGACTTTCTCCATCTCGCTCCCACAATCCTCTTGGGTATCAGGTGGTTTCTGACACTCTTCAGATTGGCAGCGGGTCACGTTCATGGGCTCGGGGGTCTTGGGTGGCTCCGTTGGAAGCACAGTGAGTGGGTGTTTGGCCTGCACAGAACCAGATGGGTTCTGAGCCGTGCAGGTGTAGATGCCCGAATCCTGCGGCTGGGCGTTGTAGATGACCAGCTGACCGATGTTAGTGACCACCATGTTCCCTCGCACATGATTAGGCCTCATGGTGACCTTCTCCGTTCCCTCTGGGAGCTGCTTCTCCCAGGTGATTTCAGGCCGGGGGCGACCCATCACATCACACAGGAAGCTGGCTGTGTCGCCCACATTCACAGTCTGGTGAACGGGGCTGCTGACCATGACGGGTGTCTGAGGCTCGGTGGGAGGTGGGATAGTCGCCTGGAGAGGAGGGGTGGTCGGGCGTAGAGTGGTCGCTTGAGGCAGCGAGGGGCTGGTGTTGGGCCAGGTGAGGTGGAAGCGGCAGGTGACCACAGTCAGCGTGATGCCCTTGGAGCACGCCTCTGCGTCCATGTAGCACTTGTTGTAGTAGGTCATGCCATCAGACGCGCAGGTGAAGTGCGGCTCTCTCTCGCAGCGGTCCCGGCACTTACACACCGGCTGGCCGTCCCAGATGTCGCACTCAGACCCCTGTTGGGTGCACATAAAACTGGTGCAGGTGGCTTCTTTGGGCATTCCCATGGGGCCTTTCTTTCCGTCCAGGTAACGTGCTGCCACACAACTCCGATTCCCACACACATTCTGGCAACACTTCTCAAAGGACTCACACTCCTGTAAGAGAAGAAGACAGAGTTACAGATGCAGGAGGCTGCAGCATCTGGAAGTACTTTCATTCAGTCAACATCAGTAATCAACTTCGGTAGATGAAGTAATACTGTGGTGTAAAAATAAACGCACAAGTCCATTAAAAATATCACTTAAGCTACAGTATTAACATGCAAATATACCTAAAGTAACAAAAGTAAAAATGCTTTTTATGCAGAATGGCACATCTCAGAATAATATATTTTATACTATTGGATTATAATTACGGGTGCATTTATGTGTTCATTGATTTAATGTTACAGCTGGTTATTTGTTATTATGTATTTCTATTCTTTTAGATATTACTTTACATTCTGCTGGGTAGCTTGTGGATTTCCCATTGGGGACCCATAAAAACTTACTGATTGATTTACTGGTAGATCTGTATTTTTTAATTCAATTTTGGTTCTGCACAGGTTATAAAAACACTATGTGACCAAAGTACATGTTTTCAAAGTTAGAGGTTGCTGCAAAAGAGATTATCAGGATACTCCATATTATGAAAGTATTCCTGACAGGACGTTTTGTACTCAAGTACTCAATACAGTTCTAACTTTAGAAATACACCACATAGACCATATTATCAGATTGTTCCTTACAATAAATCCAGTGGGGAAGAAAGCAGCAAAAAACAGAAAGAATTACCTAAAATTTGTACTGAAGCAAAGTAGGTGAATAAAAACATGTAAAATATAATTAATATGATACATAAATTGTATGGTTAAGAATACTTAAGGGGACATTTCAATCCCCAAATCAGAAATATATAATATTCACACCAAAACAATATACATTGATATATAAATATAGCACTACAGGTTAAGAGAAAAATATGCATTTTTGATTTTGGTATGAACTGCCCCTTTAATTCTAAGATCTGAATGATTTACCTGATCAGATTCACACTCTCGTGTGCAGGTGCTCATGGCATCCACCCACAGGTTGGGGTTCATGTCATTGGGGCAGATTCCCGGGTGTGAATAGGTGATTTGAGGCAAAACTCCGACCTGGTGCTCCATCCACGCTGACGCACACAGCAGGAACCAGATCCACCGTGGAAACAGCATCCACCACATCTCCAGAGCGGAACGCAGCCCAAACAAGCGCTGAAGCCTAATTTCTTTCAAAAACTTTTCTCAGTTCTGTGTGACCCAGCAGAAAGTTCTCTCAATATAAAAGTAGGTGAATCGACTCAATAGCGCATCACACGTGTGTGAGTTTGTGATGTGCGTCAGCTGATGTTGCCAGTCTGCTGTCCCTCTTCATCACCGCTAACATGACCCGCCAGGCTCCTCGCTACATGGCAGTTGTGAGTTGTTGGAAGAAGCTTTTTAAAAAGTCAGTGAGCGGTGAGCTTTGGGCTGGGACTGGCGGGGCACCTGCCTGTTAAAGGGATTGCCGGTAACCCCGTTTAACCCTTTGCGAGCTCCAAAGCGCACTGTGCGTAAAGACGCACGGAGAGGAGAGACAGGCGAATCGTTGCTTTATTAAATGTATGTAGGCTGTTAATTAATCACTGAAGGAACTAAAACTGCATCTTCAGTTAATATAAACTGTTTGAATTCAACTGCGTTCCCTTCTCTGAAGATAAAGTAGGTGTAACGACGACACCGCATGCGTTTAATTTATAGTTATTTGAAATGACGCACTTGAATTGCGCTTTAGTTCTAATATCTGCTGACAATAACGATACATTATCTCTATGTAGAAACGTCGGTATATTGATATTGAATGTATAAATCAATGTTTTTTTTAAATTATTATTAAGGTCTCTAAACTCTTCAGAAGATAACGCCAGTTTTATATCATATACATTAAATAATAATACATATTTGCTTGATTATTCTAACAACAAAATACATTTTATAAAATGAAACTATCAGTGTATCATTTTACATAATTCCTTAGAGTCTGCAGGTGCTTTATAGCAACATCTGCAGAAAAAATATGTTAAAATCTGACCTCTTTATTACGCACAATAGGCAGAATACAAATATTGTTTGTAGGGAAATGTTTGGACGTCTGCTTAACCTCTTTGTGGCTACAACTGCATTTTATTTCATGTTATTTTATTTTACTAATATATTGGCTGGTGTTTTCTCTGGGCTTGCACAAATATTGCAAAATCTGTTGAGCCATTTGGTTGAAAAGTAAGTTTTTTCATACTTAATGTAGCCTTTAGGTACATGAAGTAATTATTACACATTGTTATTAAGGGAAAGCAGTAGTCTCTTACAATATGATAAGATTTCAAAGATACACACTCTCTCTCACACTCTGAATAAAAACAATTTCCTCAGTTTTAGAAAATCCTCATTTGACTATAAAAGTGATTTTTCACGTGGTCTAAAAATGTCAAAGTTGTATATTGATTAGACACACAAAAAGGAAGTGGGGAAAATGATCAACAGTAACAAATGCGGAGTACATTTCTTGCAGATTCAAAATAATATAATAAAGTGAAATAAGTTTCTTTTGATTGCACAATAAAAAATTTTGCAAATTTTTCAGTTTAAGGTGTCTTATCGGAACACCCCAGCAGCAGATGATGGATATTTCCTGCACTGCAGCCATTAAAAACTTGATGCAGGAAAATAGATTAAAACACAAATATCTATTTTTGCAAAAGAAACTTTTTTTTTTAGAAACTTCCTCAGTTTGATGCAGATAGTTTAATGGCGAAAATAAATATATAGTTAAATCTGACTGCGTGAATATTCAGCTCACATATTCCAGTAAAAAGTAATGGACTGTAATAGACAAATTGTAACATTTGCCTTGAACACAACTGTTGTCCGTAGTTTTTTATACAGTATACAAGGTTTGAATTAATGTTGATTAAATATCTATAATAAAGCTAATTGAAAGCTGTCTTGCATGCACAGTAAAAGTTATATTAGAGCTTTACTGTTTGCAGCACATGTGACCGGTGATACGTGACTGCTGCTGCACAACCCTTTCCAAGACTTAATCTTAACCGTATACAGTACATGCTCTACATTCTACAAAGCATGTCTTTGTACACAGGATTAGTTGTGTGGATTTATTGAAATCTCAAAATGCAAACATTCCAGAGAAACCGCTGTTGCAGCTAAAGGCAGCAGGATGTTACAACTTAATTGCGACATGACAACAGGGCATCGCCGACACTTTCAAGTATTCATTTATGAATCTGGCTTCAAACCTCGCACTTAAAATAGCAAACACAACATGAATACGCTCCCTTTGAAATCCAGCAGAGGTGAGATGAGGACAATGCAACTAAAAAAAAAATCAGGTGATGTGCTCCACAGTGGGTGTGTGTTGGCAGAGCATTTAATGAATGAAGGTGTAATTAAAAGTTGCACTGCTCATTCCTTTCCTGTGTAAACGTCTTCGACTAGTTTCCTCCACAGTTCAGCTGAGGACAGCCCAGCTATTAGACTGCCTCCCAGTCCAATAACAGTGGACTCATGCTGTGTCGAAGTGTTTGTGTGGGAGATTGTTTGTTCTTGATGCAGACATGGTGATTTTTGTGTACGTGTGTGTGTGTGTGTGTGTGTGCATGACAAGCAAATAAATAAAGGCTGTTTATCTCAAGCCTGCCGAGCTTCCAGAGCTGCAGGTCTCAATCCTGTAAGAAGGATTATATTTGCTCTATTTCACTGCCAATGACAAACAACTGCACACATTCTGCATGTATGATTAACTATATCTGCTTATTTGAAAAGATATTTAGTGCGTCTGGGTATTTCCTGTGATTTGTGGACTGACTTCAAGCCTTCTAGTTCTCTTATTTGGCCGCTTTCAATATCCAACTGCAAAATTCCTGAGACAAACTTTTCATCAGATACATTTAGGGAGTGCATTATTTGAATAAAAAATAAATATCCTATTACATCCTCGGGACAGGAAGACGTCGGCTCACATTACACAGATCACACAGTCTGAACCTGTCATGTACAAACGTTTCATATGGGGGCGAAATTAATAAACTTGTCAAACCCAGTGAAGATGGATGCATCTCGGGGCTACAAATGATGAGGCTTATTTTTGCACTCAGGAAAACATCAATAAAAAAAACCCTCAAAAACACAAAATCATACAATGGCACCCCCTCAGGCAAGAGGTTATTTGAGGTTTCGAGCTTCAATAAAAGTAACAGCTACAAAAACTTTCCTGAAGTAAGTCCTGGTGTAATTTAATGAATTACAGCCCATACCAGTCAATATAGAGAACATATAAGATCAATGTAAGTAGCAAGTTTCTGGTCCTTGGTCACCAGGTTTATGAGGCCAGTGTCAAACCCAAGCTGCAAACTCCAGACCCAAAAAGTGAAGCTAATGTGGAAGTGCCTTTAACCGGCATTCTATCGAATGGCCAGCAGGGGGCGACAAGAAGTCCAACTGTAAAAAAGTCAATGAGAAATCGTCCCGACCTCAGTAAACATTTGCCTACTTAGTTTATGGTTTCAATTAGTGGTTTGAAGTTCATTTTATACACTTTGGTTAAATGTAGAGTAAAATAGATGATAAAGCAGGGTATGCTTCAGGGTGGAGCTACCTGGTAATGGATAGTTTGCTACCACAACACATAGTGTGTATTTATTTAAGAACAATGGACATCCACAGCGTGTTTTCACACTCCAAACACTTTGCTGGTCATTTGCATAACAAATGCACATTGCTAACCAAGATAGCCAGATAGAGATAACTTCAGCCGATATTTAAGCACACTCACAGCTGCCATACCAGTTCTGTACATGAGCTGGTTCCATAAAACCAAGACATCATATCAATGGCCAAAATGCCAAACTTGAGTCTTCAAACACACACAACATGTTACATACTCCACACTTCACTGCTATGAGTGCACCATCTGGGTACTCATAGTGGACCAAAGCACTCAAATATTAAGTCTAAGTGAAGATTAATGCAAATTAAGCATGTTTTGTGTTGTTTGTTAGCGCGTTAGCTTGTAACTGGCAGTAGATGAGACAGTATTAGTGGTTGAAAAGTTGGTTGCTAACAAGTAGCTAAAAGAGACTGCAGTGGTTGTCTGAGACACTGAACACAACCTGATCTCACAAGATTACGTGCAATGACCACGTTTGTTTTAACATCAAAGAACATGCTCGTAGTACGTAATGTGTATTTAACATATGTTCTGTCAGCACGCAAACAATGACAATGTAAAGTTCTTGAAGCAGCAGAGCACACGTGTCATTATACACACATGAACTGTTCGGGTAATAAAAAAGGCTGCAGTTTTGCGTAGCTTCTGCAAAAACATTTAGGGCAAACAACTTCCTGGTAAGGCAGCATAAAAGACAATACAAGTAAATAAAAGTAACGGAAATGCTAAAAGTGAAGCCACAGAAGTTACGTAAACAAGAAAAACATAGAAAAACGCAATTCACAAGCCATGGAAGTCACATAAAAAACACAAGTTATGTAAAGAGTCGTTTACACACGAACCCCTGGATGAAAGTTTGCCATTTTCCGACCCATCCTCCACCCTCCATCCCTCCCACCCCGAGTGCGTCAACCGGCATTTACACTCTGCATCGCTATCAATCATTACTAACACATATCCCTGTTACTGTTGTTAACCGGGGAATATGTGCGCCCAGCACGAAAAGGATCACCATTGACTTCACATTGGCACTGTTTACATGCTGCCGGCATGTATTCAACATACATTACGTGCTGCCAGCACGTACATTGGTCTTGCTTAAGCATCAGAACCGTGTGTTTGCCACCAAGCTTATTTTCTGTAACGATCCAATGCAAAAATCCAATAGGCTAATCCTCAGTAGACGCTTATATCCATATTGACCTACAGAAATCTGTAATTTGATTTCCTTTCTATACCCAGATAAAGTAACTGTAGGTTTTTCCTAGAACGTGGAAGTATTCCTTTTCTGTTTAGACAACTGTGGGTGGCCTGTATTGGCAAAAGTACATTCAGAAGTCTAATCAGGTCGGTATTGACAGACAAACATTGAGCAACATTCAGGAAAGAAAAACAAGGACTTTCTTGCTTCGTCATTACTTCGCTTAAGTTGTTTTCAATCTTCCTCTCACTCCTGGTTGCTGTGCCTGCAGCACAAACTGACAGGGCAAGTCAGCAGCCGGCCAGAGCCAAAGATCCCTGCCACTTCATGTAGCTGTGCCCATAGGCAGGGACATTACTGAGCAGGCTGGCAGCCGAGCTCTCATTCATCCGGGGTTATCAGCAGCTGTCAGTTTTGGCATGTGGTAGAGACAAACAGAGTGTGTGTACGGCTCAGTAATTGCTAACCGCAGATTCTCTGTAAATATCAAGCCACACTGCGTGTCTGTTTGGGGAAAGAGACGTCTCGCTGCCAGGGATCTGAGGTGAACTCGTCTTCTCCGTCAGTCCAAGTGGGGAATTAGGGGGAAAAACCGCCATCAGTGAGGAACACAAGTTTAGACTAAGTGATAGAGATACGGAGACGTGGGCCGCGTTCCAAACTGATACTTTTAACTTTTAGTGCGTACTGCAGCTGCCATTATAAAGTGTTGAAAACATGATGCACACAGTTGGGACATACTTCAATTAACTTTTGCCACAAAAAGTACTCATTATGCAGAATGGACTCAATCAGATTCAGTTATATATATTCCAAATATATTACTGGATCAGTATTATTGTTGCATTCTGTAAGCAGCATTAGACAGGGCTCAGTTTAACTACTTCATATACTGTTATGAGGCTTAATTAAAAAAGAATTTTAAATGTATCATGTTTTTATATTAAATCTTGAAACCTGAAAAATAACAAAAAAATTGTGGAGTGAAAGTTTAAAGTTGCATCAAATGTAAATACTCAAGTACAGTACAAGTCCATCATGAATGAGTACAGTACTTGAGTATGTATTTGTACTTAGTTACATTCCACCACTGGTTTATGTTTGTATGAACAGATAGAAAAACGCCAGAACAAACCATCCTGCACCTTAAATTATTTTCTTTTTCAATGGTATGCATCCTTTTTTTGTTTTGTAAACCATCATGTTATGTTTGTATTTGTTGGTATGCTCATATTACACGTGTATGCACTAATTGGGGAATTAAAGAACAAAACTAAAAACTGTCTTTGCTCTCTCAGCGGCTCTGTCCCTGTCACGGATCATTCCTCTGCGCACAGGATCGTGTTTTGGCGAAATGCATTTTTTAGCTGCAGAGACTTCCTGGTATTTTGGATGTACTGCCTTTGGCATACTATGTATCAGCATACTGGACAGTATGATACTATGTTAACTGGACCCAGGGTCTTTGAGAAACGTATGGAGACCGAATGCTTCTAAAAGACCGTTGACTGGCTGTGAGCGCACTCTAGTGGCTGACAGGCATAATTACACTCATTTACAGTTTATTTTCCTTGATATCTTCTGCATACAAAGAACTTTGTGAACTGAAAACTGAGTTTTATTCCATCCCCCTTAAATTAATGCCTAATGGTGTTACATTAAAACAGTTTCCAATCAAGTTACCTTTAAATCTAATCTAATCTAATTAAATATTAAATATACCAAGACAGCACATAGACATTGTTCTTCCTTTTAATAAAGGCAATATCATAGTTCATATTTTGGTAGTACAGAATTCAAGTTTTTATAGATTTGGTTCACAAAAGAATCACATATTTAACTGAGCAAACTTCCCTAGATTAAACAATTCTTTAAAAAGTAGCTTAAATAATGGTACAGTACAAAAATAAGTGGGTTTATCACAAAGTGTATGTTTTCTTATGAGGAAAGTACAGTGGCACAGTATTTTTCTTTGTAGAAAAAATAAAATAAAAAAGTTCCTCCTTTTTTTTTGTGTGTGTGTAAGTTTTGCAGCAGACAGCCGATTAGAAAATGATACATTCACTGGCTTTCTTCATCCCACTGGCAGAAGGCACTATAGAACAGACTTGGATCAGCTAGTATCTGCACATATGGCTTGTTTTCTCCTATTTCTGATGCCAAAGGGACGCTGTTTGCCACCGAGGACGATACGGTCAGTGCCAGAAACTTAAGTATGTAAATGTCCTGATGGGGTTCAGACAAACACTGCAGCCGCTAATTGATCCAAGTCTGCGAAGGAGTTCCGGCTTAACTCAAAACCAGCAGTAAGTGCCCTGGAAACAATACCAAGAGCACGTAAAAGGTGCTCTTCAGTTCCACTGCAGGGTTTGAAATGCAGAGTCGGACTGAACTGAGCTCTTCCTCAGCCCTGGTCTGTGACAGGGGGACAAAAGGCGCTTCTACTGTGTCAGTCCTGCATCTTTAGCCATGCCGTAGAAGATTCCTCTCTGTGATATGAGGTTTGTAGGCGTGTCAAACTCTGCTATCTGTCCCTTGTCCAACACCAGCACTCTGTGAGGAGAGAGAGGAGAGACGGAGTCCTTTAAAAAGGCCGGAAAATGCATCTACGTACACATTTAAGGGTAAATTCCACCGTATTAAAATGTTGCATATCGTTACGACTGCACCGTTAAAATCAGGCTGTAAGATGATTCTGAAACATTTCTATGTTCTAGATAATAATGTATATATCTATGTATATATAACACAATTCGTAAGAGCTTACAGCTTTTCTTCATTCAGACAGAGATGTCGGCTACATAAATAACTATCATAATTTTATTCAGACACATATCACACAGTACTATTTTAACCCCACATCATAGTTTTTATACTCAACCTCTGTGTGAAACACTTTGATTTGGAGCCGCACTTTTTAAAGGGATACTTCAGGATTTTGCACATTAAGTTGAATTAAATACTTGGCAGTAATGTAGTGGATGCAAAGCTATTACCTTACTTTCTGAGCTCCGGTGTCAGAGTTCTGGTCGGCTCCGTTCATAGAATAGATATTGTCGGCAAGCTGGCAGGGTCACGAAACTACAAGGTTTTACTCCACAAAACTACATGTACCAGCCGGACTTTATGCTGTACTGGCTGCAGCTCATACAGTGAGTTAATAGTTTTGTATCCCTTTAAACACCTATCCTGAAAAAGCAAGAGTCTGCTCTGATTGGTCAGAGTTTGGCATAACTCTGATAATAGCTTTGGTTTTTTCAACCAAATGTATTGCAAATTTTAACCGCATTTTCAGAAAAGTAGCAAAAAAAAAAAAAAAGGGTATGATTTTCATTTGCAATAATGCAAATGATTTTCATCTCACCGCCAAAAGCCAGGACAGTCCTGACGAGTGTGCCGTTTTCACCTTGAAACTCAATACTTACTTAGTTCACTGAACAGTGTTTCATGTTTTAAAGGGATCTTCCAGATATTTTGAAGTGTGGTTGTATGAGGTACATACTGTAACCATAGTCGTGCTACCTACAGCCTTCAGTTTGGAGACGCAGCATGGAAGCACATTCTACTGTAATACACTGACTACAGACAACTACCTCATAAAACCACACTTTAATAAATCTGAACTACGCCTTTAAAGTTAATTTCTTTCATTAAAGCAACGTATTCATTTAAGCTGCACCTCGTGTAATCCATGATAGTGTTGAGTCTGTGAGCGATGGTGAAGACCGTGCAGTCTTCAAACTGAGTCCGAATGGTGGACTGGATGAGGTCGTCCGTCTCCAGGTCGATGGCTGCTGTCGCCTCGTCCAGGATCAGGATCCTCGTCTTCCTGAGGAGAGCTCGAGCCAAACACACCAGCTGCCTCTGACCCACACTGTGTATATGCACACCAGCACACAACACATGAAACACAACAACTCACAACAACTCTTCATTCAAGCGCTGGTTTACTGCATGGAACCAACCTGAGGTTCTCTCCTCCCTCTGCGCACTCCAGCTCCAGTTTTGCCGGCTGGTTGCTGACAAACTTGTGGAGGTGAGAATGTTCCAGAGCCCTCCACACGTCTTCATCACTGTACTTCTCGAAGGGGTCCAGGTTCATCTTCAGTGAGCCGGCGAACAGCACAGGCTCCTGTGGCAGAGAAAAGAATAAATAATGCAACTCTTTGAGTTGAATCTGCACAGTCACGGCTATCAGTGTGAACTCCAACATGTTTTTAGAGCAGAATAACAGTTATAATGACAGAAAAATTGAAATCCCAAGTGCCCACAAAACTGTCTCCACATGCTTTACACAATGAACTATTTTTATTTTACAACCTCTATTGACCTCTCCTGTCCTCTCCCCTCTGCTCTGTGTAAACAGCTTGCAGTTCTGTCCAGTTTTCAGTGAACATTAGTTTTGTGACCACTGATCCAAGCAAAAACAATCATGGCTTCACAGTGTCGCTAAGAGTTATCTAGTTATTTCAAACTGTTTATTTTTGACAATGTTTGAAATGCATAATAAAGTGATTTGGACAGAAATATTTTTTTTTCAAATGAAAATGTCTGGAACGTTAAAATTTTGATGATAAAGCCTGTTTTTACAGTTTCTTTCTACATTAAACTGTGTATTTTTTGGCACGTTTCACTGGGGTTCAGGGGGTTAAAGTGTTAAACTTTTCCTCTGACTGGTTGGGAATGTGTGCGCGTGTCGTGTACCTGTGGAATGATGGTGAGTTTGGACCTCAGGTCGTGCAGGCCGATCTCAGATATCTTCACCTCGTCGATGGTGATCTCTCCTGCTGCCGCTTCCAGCAGTCGGAAGAGGCAGAGCGTCATGGAGGACTTACCGGCTCCTGTTCGACCCACGATGCCGATCTGTACGGAAACACACACACATACACACACAAAGTTCTGTGAGTGAACCTGCTGACCTGTTATCTAGACCGATCCCCTCACTGCACCGTCCCCACCTTCTCTCCTCCTTTGACGCTCAGCGTGAGGTTCTTTAGGACGAGGTCCAGTCCCTCTCGGTACCGAACGCTGTAGTCGTGGAACTTCACATTCCCCTCCGTGGGCCACTCAGGTGGGGGCTTCTTGTCCTCCACCTCCCAGGGGGCCTGTGAACACAAAAGCAGCGTTTCTGACTAGGAAAACTTTCTTGACAACTCATCAGGCTGTTTGGCTTTTAGCAGAACTGATTTGTTTATCACTCGAAAGAACCAGAGTTGGACCTCAGTGTGTGCAGAGTCACTGAGAGCTGCCAAACATTTATTTCACCTCTGAGACACACTGGATGCTCCAAACAAAAGCATTCACTAACAGCTATACCAGCTATGGAAGGGGTACTTACTGTGAAAAGGTACACTGTGTACAGTACAAATGCCCGGTTGGTCTAATGCAACAGAGGGGCCCTTGTTGGCACTAGTTAATCTAACATTTCTGGATCGAGTTATAGTTTATAGGTCCTGTGTTGTTTGAGAACATGACTTGGCAGCAGGACAGTTTTTTGGAATGTGGGTAAATTCCTACGTTTTAACCGCAGCTCAAAGCCAACACTAAAGCAAACACATGCACAACCCAACTTCAGCTCCTGTGGAGTATTAGTAAAGGGACAAAAGTGGACACATCTTGCATGTGACACACACACAGAAGCAGATACCTCAGTCTTGGTCTCAGAGTACTCCTTCACTCTCTCCACTGCCACTATGTTGCTCTCCAGATCTGAAGTCATTCGCACCATCCAATTCAGAGACATGGTCACCTGCAAAAACAATACAGGCAAGGGTTTTAGAAATGCCAAATTATATATATATATATAGTATCATAGTGAGTGGAGTAGCTACATTTATATGAAATAAATATATAAACTAGGATTCAATCACAAATATATTCAGCACAAACTGAATTTGCTGAAACGAATCTGGAAAATAGTATAACATAGTTATGTAGTTTCCAAAAATGCCAAAAGAAAACTATTATAATGACCAACCTTACTATACAAGGACATCGATGAAACTAACTGCATAAACAGCTAAATGACATAAATCAAAACAGAGCCAAACCAGTTATGATGAATGCTAAAAGTTGATTGCTACAAGTAATTACGAAACAGTTCAAATGATTTGCTAACAGTAATGGTTTGAATGGTTGATAAACTCATAATAATTTAAGTGTAACAGATAAATGGTTGAAATAGCTAAAAGTAGTAGCTAAACCGCTCAATATTTAGTTAAAAATAATGGTTAAATAGCTTAAATCGTAGTTTATTGTTAGCAAAAAGCACTGGACAAACAGTAACAGTCAGCTAAAACCTGTAACTTAACAGTTCAAAGTAGAGGAAAATAATAAATGATAAACTAATGATTAGCTAAGCTTAGCGGATAAACGGTAGAAATAGCTTAGCAAAAAGCATTGGACAAACAGTAACAGTCGAGTCGACTAAAAGTACTGACTACAAAGCTAAAATAATTAGCTAAAAGTTAGCTAGCTTGACCGTACCTGTAGCGCGTAGGACACTGACAGACCCACGAGTCCTGGGTTCAGATTATCCTTTCCGGTCACAGCAAACATGGCAGCAAACAACACAATGCAGTTCCCAATGAACTCAATTCGCACTCCGAGCCACCTGTACGAGTGTCACAGCAGGGGAACCGTTAAAAGGCAGGTCGGATGGAGAACTGAGGAAGTCAGCTTCTGCTATATATAGATATGCACGCAAGTGTAAAATACTAAAACTAGAGTGTACATTAGCACCAAGTCACATTTTTTCTGGCATGCTGTGCTTCACATGTGGTCACACATTTAATAATATCTGAGAATGCAGCATGAGCTTGCTATATATATTAAACCAGACAATGGTGAACATTTTAATACAGGCTAAATGTAGTTAGTATGTCTTATTATGATGATGGCTTTGATAAACCAACAAGAAAGGAATAGTTATATTAGGAAATACACTTATTTGTTCTTTAGCTGAGAGTTGGATGAGGTGACTGATACCACTTTCACTGTCAGTGTTTAATACGCTGTATAATGGCTGGGTATTGCCTACAACCTCAGGATATGATACATATCAGAATAGTGACAATGTTGTACACAGCATTAAAAACAGCTGTTCTTTATTTTATATATATATATACCCTTAATACTATGACAGTGGTATCAATATCCTCATTTAACTCACAGCGAGATAGTGAATAATTGCAATCCCTGAAATGTGAAGGTATTCCTCATCCACCACACCACTGGCTGTGTACAGAAGGATAAAACAACACTGGAGCACAGCTGCTGTTCTGCAGAGCTGAAACAGGACACTTACCTGTTGGACACTATACCAGGGTAGTAACTCTTTTGGTTCTCATCCACTTTCATATCACTCATCAGAACAAAGGCAGAGTCTCTGCCATAGGCTCGGATTACACTAGAGCCCGTGATGGTCTCAGAGAAATGGGAGTAAATGGGAGAGCGGCTGATTGACTCCAGGCGCTTTAGCTGCCGAGACGTGGCAACGTAAAATCTCTACAGGGGTCGAGGGGGGGGAGAGAAACAAACACAACATTACAACTGAACAAGATGTCACAGAGGCTTCAGAAACAGTTGTGATGCACACAGACGAGCCCACACGCACACACACTCGCACACAAGCAGAGTAACAAAGAAAGCCTGTGTGAACAAAACACCTGCAGTGCTCTTTCCATATTCCAATTTACACATTTTTGATGGGACGCCAGATAAGCTCCCCAGAGGTGGTGAATTCCACGTCTGCATGCAAATCAGCTCTCCTGCATTAACTTTAGAAATGTCTTACAGAGGGACAAGAAATCACTTGTTGCATAATAACTTTGATCATTTCCGTACAGTGAATATATGTGTGCTCTGTGAAACTGCAGGGGTTTTGTTTTTCATCACACATTTTTGAATAAAACATTTAAAATACAATTACTTTAGAGATGTTAAAAGCTCAGTTTGTATTAGCGTCTTTGTTTGTAATCATATTAATATGGTTAGTGGTTTGGCTGTTAGCTGCAGCGTTCGACATGCATCATTTAGACAGAAGCTACGATTATAGACAACTGGTGCAGCAAAGACAGAGGCCATGCAGGATGGATGCCATGACAAAGCCGTAGGATTATTATGAGCCTGTGTTAGTACAGCGGTATGGAGGTCCAGTCAGTGTAAACGCACACAGACCCTGAACGCCCCATGAATTGACTTTTTCATACTAAAAGTCTTCCTGATTCTTAACGCTAAGACAAAAAAATGAAGTGAGCTGGCACCGTGAATCGCACAGACGTCTATGAAGTTTAACTTAAAGGGATAGTTTGCACGCAAATAGGGCTTAAGTGTAAACTCATATTCTTCACCTAACCTCGCTGTTAGGAGTCACTGTTTAAGTTGACGTTAGAGGAATTGAAAAAGTTCTCTAAGCTCTCGTAAAAGCCACCAGACTCATTTAACAAAAACAGGAATTTTACCGTGAAAAACATCGGAGTTGCTGGTCTTGATCATGTAGTTTTTTTGTTATATTGTGTGACTTTGGTGAACCACAATTAACCCTTTAAAACACCAATGTCACACAATAACACAAACAAGCTAAATGACTGAAGCAGCAAGCTCCTATATTACATGAAAAACAAAGTCTTGTCAGTGGAGTCTGCTGGTTTTGACACTTTTCCACTTCCACAGGCTGTCTGACCACAAGGTAAAGTATTCTGAATATAGAGTCACTGAGAGCTAATCTTGTGCGCCAAGCAGTTTACATTGTAAGATCTCCACTCAGTGATTTAATACGTCCCTTCTATAAAAGTTGGGACACTCTGGAAAAAGAACAAAAGGACCAAAACCAACAGATCTTGGACACTGGATACTTTCAAACTCCACACCTCCAGTTTGTGAAACACGCAAAGTCTTAAGCTCGAGCTGAGCTAACGCTGATGACATCATCCAGCAGAGGAAACATTACACAACTGTTTTCACAGGCTGATTAATACATGAACTGAATTTCATGTGTGCAATTGATGATCGGCCCTTTAACCAAACATAAGTGCAGAAACATCCAACAAGATCTCCAACCTAAACGACAGAACAGGTCGTGTGTCAGTATCACCCGTTATGACACGTGTACGCCTTGCGGCTCACATTTCACAGCTTGCGGTACATCGGCACGTTGTTAAAGTAGCACCCACATCATTATCCATATATGAACGGGTCGCAGTTGTATAAAAGGCTGCAGTTTCGGTTAAGATTAAACAGTAAATAAATGTACGTGAATGCTGTGAGTGAAGTAGTTACGAGGGTGACGTGACTACACGTAAACAACGTTAATTACGTTAAGAATCATTGACTTTTGTTTTCACATGCTACATAAACCCTGCTCTCATAAAGTCTGCCACAACCACAATATATAAGTCTTTTAGCTAGTGAGAAATACATATTCTGGCACATTAATCAATCTAAAACCACTAATAATTATTTTGCAAAAGTAAGTAGTAATAGTGTTGGATGAGTTGTAATTTTAAGTGGTTATTAGAAAAAGAAGAAGAAAGAAATCAATACTAGTCATGAACACTACACACACTACCATTAGCTGCCCAGTTCCCCCGGCTCTGACACCTCCGTCCCTCACAGACAGAGCTGCTCCTGTGGCAGGAATAACCTCATGAAAGCTCAGTGGGCAGAAGTTACTGTAGGTCTGATGGACGACATAAATAAATCTACATGTACAGATTAACTCGTGAGATTATTTCTGCCTCCAGAGCTGCCCTGCCTGATTGAATGCAATACAACTACAATTTCAATTTGCCAAACAATTCTGCCTACATAGCATAAATTAAAGTTATTAAATTACTGGTGTGACCAACTGAACCAGGTGGCACTGCTGACGTTAAAAGTCGTGAACTACAGACTGAGCTGTTAAATGCATAGTTTGGATTTTTTTGATGAGATACAAGTGGGGTTGTATGAGGTACATATCAGTGTATTAACTAGCTGCTTAACATACTTTAGCCACTTTGAAAAAAGGCCCATCTAAAAAAAAATCTGTTCAATCAGTTGAAGCTTAGTTCACACTACACAACTTCAGCCCTGATTTCCTGCTTACAGTTTTTGGAGTTCCTGAAAAAATCCCCAGGCAAATCAGCGTTGGCGAAATCGCATGTGGGAAGTTTTCACAGACATGAGCAGAGAGGCTTGCCGATGCATCACAAAGACATTCCAGATACAGCATCCTAAATATCTGGATCTGTTGGGCAGTCTGTGGCAACAGCCAATGAGAGTGATGATCAGTTTTGGCGTGTGTTTGAGATAGAAACAAAGCAAAAATGAAAAGCTGGAAGCTAGAAGATCGCACACAACAGCATGTTTCTGTAAGGAATTAAAAATTAATTCAGAATGCTGTTTTTTAACATTTTGACCTGCCAAAGGGGGGTGGGGCAACAGGACACTATATGTTGTCTATTGGGTCCGTGCATGTGACAACCAACAGAATTTTTGTTTTTGAAATCAGAAAACCAAATTCGCAAAAACGAGCTGTTTCCCAATTTCCATTTAGTAATAAGTAAACCAAAACAAGCTATTCAGAGTACTGAGTGCGCCCTCTGCTGTCTGTGAGAACAACTTCCAAAAAAATCAATGCAAAATCATTATTTATCTCCCCAATTCTATTAATAAGCACTTGGAGCAAAATCTTCATTTTCCAATTTTGTTTTTCTTACTTCAGAAAGAAAATCCCGTCACATACACGGAGGCTATTTTAATCTTTATATATTTATGTAATTTGGAAGACGCAAGCCAAAGAAATGCTGTTTTGCTTCTATGGAATATCCTGATTTATCCCAGAGTGTTGATCAAGCTTTGTACCTATACAAAAACTGGCTTGACCACAACTTTACTAAGACAACAAGTTGTGTAGTGTGAACAGCAGCATTCTGCCTGTGAACATCATGTTGTGTGAACCTAGCATTAAGTGAATGCTGTGTTTAGAATAACTTTCTCGAGCTTCCTCTCATCAAGGTCACCAGACTATGACAACACCATTCATTTTACCTTGCAGAACACAGGAGTTTTTAGTCTACTGCCACCTATACCTGTCAGTTTGTGTTATATTGGTGTTTTAAAGTGTTAATTCAGAATCACCAAGTTGAAAAAGTACTTCATTCACCCCACTTCAGTAAATCCAAAGTATCCCTTTAAGGCCACAGCGAGCTATGACTACTGGACTAGCAGAGACCAAACTACACTACATCACTAGAACAGCAATGACCGCTTCAACCACATGCAACAGTCTACCAGCACACACACTCTCAGACATGCATGTTGTATTAATGAATTAGCAGACTCGTTTCCTATTTACCTGAACCCACCAATAGAACACCATTAACGGGGCTATGACTATGAGGAACATTGGGGTGAGGGCAGAGCATATGAGCAGCACATTCAGTGTGTACCAGAAAGTGCGCATCCATATGTCAATATTGTCTGGGATGTTGGAGTCTATAGCATCGATGTCTTTGCTGAAGCGGTTTAGTAACCGCCCAGTGGGGGTGCCCTCGAAGAAGGCCTGCGGAGCTCGCAGGACCCCCTGAAGCATGTTGCGGTGCATGAACTTGGCTGCCCGCAGCATACTGTAGGCCCGGCACAACAGGCAGTTAACCAACAACAGGAAACCTGCGAGAAGGGGGGAGGGGAGGGGGAGGGGTCAAGTGTGACAACACAACAACACCTGCGTTAAATGGATTAGGACCCGTTCCTGATGTCTGATGAAAATGTGTGCTGCACACAAACAGAACACATAAGATGCATCACTACGTTCCCTAAGAGCAGAGAATGACTTCCCATCACCTGCCTGATGCTGGTGCAACACATTGGATGAGAGGAGTGTTGATTGGGAGTGATACAGTTTTATCTTTATTTACGGTATTTGTCCTAATAAGCGATACACCAATCCAACTGTTTCTCTCCAGATACTGATTACAATACATAAACTCCAGGCCAACCCAGTGCTCTTAAAATCTGCATAACTCACTGCATGAAACTTATATAACATTATTATGTAAAGTTATATGAGGCCAGTACAAATAACCTGACAAATATTCTGGTGATCCATTTTCTATTCAGATTTAAATTAGAGGGGAAAAAATGCTTTCCAGGAGAAAGTCACTATAGAAGTCACTACAGCCAATTTTTAGTTTATGTCAGAATAATTTTTGTAAGTGTTTTTGTTGCACTTAAACAAACTTCCAATACAGAATTTTAATAGTGACTTCAAATATGGTCAGTGTAGTCTTAAGACCTTCTCAAAGCAAAATTGCAAAGCAATTTTTGAGGTTCTGAGAGACAATGTTGTGTTAACCCGACCTTATATTGTCATATTTTTTCCACCTGTTTCCCTTTAGGTAATCTAAAAATATTATTATTCTGGCAAAATCTTTTTCATCCGTTCTTAAGCAAAAACACAAGAAACAAGAGACAAAAAAATGGAACACCAGAATTTCTTTTCCTCATTTGTGTCTCAGGGCTGAAAAACAGATACTATCTCTGATAGATACTATTTTATCCAACCAGCAAACTATTCTTTTGTTATTTCAACTGAGAACTCAACTAGATTTATTCACATTCAATCCGTGAAACAGACAAAGTGGACCCAGTTGTATTAACACTTGTTCACCACTAGAGGGAGGTTATAGCTAACTAAAGACTGAGTTGCTTTTGGTTCACAGTTTACATTAAAGTCATCCTCAGTAAACTTTGTGCATGTTGGGGCCAGGCTCTGAGAGTGTGTGTGTGTGTGTTTTTGGAGTGTGTAAAAATGCTGAAGCAGGATCATCACGAACATCGCAGGCTATGGAGAAAGAAAAAGCTGGAACTGGAAGGTTACTAAAGCTGCTGCTTCCACATGCAAGCGGCATGCCGTCCCAGGGAGAAGACGTTTGCAAAGAAACAGAGGAAGAGAGAGGATCAAGTGGCTTTTTCAGCGAGTACCTGGACAAAGATGTATATGAAAGTCAGGGGCGCTATGACAACGGCAAAGATGGGCGTGCTGGAAATGATAACTATCATGGTGGAGAGAGAAACGAAGAAGGTGCCCAGGAACATGAGCACGGTGGATGGGAGAGCCTCGTCTATGACGTAGATGTCCTTGGAGAAACGGTTGATGATGCGTCCTATAGGCGTGGTATCAAAGAAAGACTGGGGCGTGTGAAATTTGTTGGCGAGCAGGTTAAAGTGCAGCTTCTTAGCTGCGCCGATGTTGCCCATGGCTAACGTGAAGGAGGACATCATGACCAGGAGACCTGGGGTGGGGGTTGAATCAGAGGAGCAGGAGTGGAGGAAAAAGATATCAGAGAGGAAGGTTTTAATGTGGAACCAGGAAGTAATGGGATTACAGCGTCCGTCCATCAGATGTTTACTGTAAAAGGAACATTTCACTACACATATCCTCCAGCCCAAAGCACGTCTCCACTGAGCTGTACTGTAAGAAACGTTTCAACTGGCTGCAAAAGAAAATATTTCTGCAACAGGAAGCTGTGTGGGTGGAAGCAACAGTTGGCACCATGGAGATAAAGTAGCTGTTAACACCACGATGTGACAGCTGGAACTGGAAACACAGTTTGCACCTCTTTGCAAAACGTAACACTGTTTATAGATAATAAAAAATGCATCATCATGACTTTCAAATGACCTACAGTCAGTGCTTGTTATCAGTGTTTCTTACCTTGTGCAATGCCCAGTGCTGCGTACACCCCCACCCTCATGTTAACGTTCTCCTTTGTTCGGTTTGTTGAGGCGTCGTTGGTCCACTGGCTGAGCCAGATGTTCGCTCCGATGGCTGCGCCGCTCTGGCAGCCGTACAGGAAACAGATGAACACTGACAGCGGGATTCCCACCGCCTTGGCGTACTCCAGGTACACCTTTGCTTTCACCTGGTGAGGAACGACAGAGTTCAGGCAACGTCAGCTCGGACAGCCTCAACGACAAAGGGATGAAATGTGAGTATAGTGGAGCCCCACAGATGTTATCTAAGGCATATCGGTGCACATGCTGTCCAATATTATGGGTTAGGGTTATTGTCTTTTTACACAATATATAATGTTGCGTGGTGTGATTTAAAAGTAATCTGAGCTATTTCAGGGTTTTTTTAATAGAAATTGACAGAAACTGAACAGTAATGATGTTTATTCAGCTACTTATTTTATTCCTATTTATTCTTTATTTCTCAGTTATCATTTATAGGATTGGCTGAGACATAAAAAAGGCCCATTCTCATTCCTGCTCAAAAAATGACTAGATCAGCCACCATATCAGTTGTTGATGATATTCCATTATTCATTATTGGCATCAGTCCCTAAAATCCCATATCAGACCAATCATTACAAAACTTGCAGGATACGTCCTGTATCAAAACAAACCCTGAGGACTCAATCCACCACTATAGGGCTCTACAAATGCAAGAAAAAAAACAGAAACTGTCTGTCCAATCATTATTTTGAAGACATCAGACTCATCAGCGTTTCCCCTGGAATTATAATCAGAAACAGAGCACTCAGGTCAATGTGACGTGATCTGTCTGCAGCATGATAATCTTTGATCATAAGTGTTTATTATGGAAGTGAGAACTCTGAATATTTCTATCTGTATTTCCAGGTTCATGTCCATCCCTGTGTTAAAGAAAAATTCCCCTTAAAATGTGAAAAAAAGGCAAAACGTCTCTCTGTATATCTGAATATATAAACAAACAACTGAAGACATTTGCGTGGGACTGACCTTGCCCTTCTCCGCTGTCTCCGCCTGGATGAGTTTTTGCATGTCGTGTGGTTTCTTCTGTTCCTGCTGCTCCGAGTGTTTCCTCTGGCTGCAGCCGTGTCTCCTCACTGAGCGGGACCTGGTGTTGTCTCCGTCCGCTGAGATGATGCTGATCTGCCTGTAAAGGGAGAACACAGTATGTCCATGTTGTTGTTTTGGAGCTCCATGTGAAGTTTTGTGCAAATACACTGAGTGAGTGACAGACATTTACTGGATATGGGAGGTTTTTAGGAGAAAGCGTGTTAATAAAATATTTCGGTGCTGTTGTTATGTCTTGGTCGACTTTCAATTCTTTAACAATTTCAAAAAAAATTTTAATCATGAAAGGCACCCTTCAAATTGTTGTGGAAAGCCAGAAATATCACTATTTAGATTTTGTCTCTACAGTACCTGAGTTATTCAGTGGTCTTGTAGCATTGATGCTACGCTAATCTTTTAAGTGGCTTACCTGTTCACCATTTATCATAGCTAGAAACTTTAAAATTAGAATTATCAATTGATAATCAAATATCCAACAGTCAGGCCTCAGTCAGGGAAAAAAATCTAATCAAAGCTTGAATATGAATATTAAATCAAAATCACTTTCTTCTACATGTCTCATTTAAAATCTTGCTAAAAACAGGGTTTGCAGTAACTACAGCCTGTAAAAAACATAAAATTCTGTGTCAAAATCTGCCATTGACTCGACTGAGACTAACAGTTAATCAAACTTGGAGTGAACTGGAGGCTGTTTACACAGACCAGAGAGGAGAGGACAAGAGAAGTTGGAAGTAGAGGTCGTAAAAATGCAAATAGTTTAACATGTATAGCACGTAAGTCCTCACGTTTTTCCCAACATTGGTAACACATACAGACACTCTTTAATTTGTATAAATAATAAAAGATTATATGATTAATGACATTGTAACTGTAACAATAATTTTAGTCATGATTGTGCTGTTTCCTAAGAGATGCAGGATCATCATAGTAAAAATGAGGCCACAGTGAGTAAAATGTGAACGTCCTGAAACTCTTTGGGGTTCAGAGCGTTAACATTTTTGAGTAAAGGCTGAATGTTTGAAATTATATCCAGCCTTGTCGGTAGTTAGACAGAAATGGTTCATTTACCTCATGAAGTTTCTCTTGGCTTCATTGACCACCGGCTCATTGTCCACCATGTCCGTGTGGTTGCTTAGAGCGTCCTCAGGGAACATTTCCTCATCTTCCATCATGTCCTCTGTAAAAGCAGTATGTTTATGTCAACCATGAACTATCACATAGCAGGTTATATAAGAGTAAAGGAAATGATGCTGTACCAGTGGCCTCTTCCTCCTCTATGATGTCCTCCAGGGAATAGTTCCTGAGGAACTCTGCGAACGCTCCGTTCTGCTTGAGCAGATCCTGGTAGGAGCCCATCTCTGACACCCTGCCCTCCACCATCACCATGATGTTGTCCACCTGCGGCAGGAAGCTGATGCCATGTGTCACTAGAATACGTGTCTGGAGTCAAACAAAAGAAACCTTTTTTATTTATTTTTTTACAAACTATCGTGACATGTAATATGAGCACTTTCCCAGTCAGAAGGAAGTGAAGCAGCTCTTATCAGAAACTGGTGTCATAAACATGCAATAAACTGATAAAAGCTACTGATAAAAAAACTGAACAGATATAACTTCCTCTAATGAAACAAGACCCAGACCACAGACACGCTAGCCGTTCTGTGAGAGCGTACTTCAGATCTCTTTTTTCAAAAAGTCCCGGCCAAGAGGCATAAAAACTTTGATAAGATAGGGGATAGGGTTAGACCAAAAAACTTTTTGTCTTGGGGTTTCAGTCTAATCCTAACCTTAACCTTACTTCTAAGGAGATGTTAGCCATATGTTGGTCAGAGTGGTAAACCACATCAAAAGCCTCAGAGAAGTGAAGGTGAAGTGCAGCTAAGTATTCTTTTGAGTCAAGTGCATTTCTAGTGTAATTTAAAGGGATAGTTCAGATTCTTTGAGGGGTTGTACAGCAGTCAGTGTTTCACCTGCAGACGCTGTTGTTTGCAGGGGCTTTTGAAATCATAAACTGACTTCAGTGCATTTCTTAGTATGAGAAAGACAAAAGTCTACAGTTAGACTCTCCTCACCTTGCCCTTCAGCGCCCCCTCTGGACCGATGAGGTTGTCAAAGATGTGTTTGGCCACGTGTGCGTCCACAGCGGACAGCGGGTCGTCCAGGAGATACACGTCTGTGTCGCTGTACAGAGCTCGGGCCAGACTCACCCTCTGCCTCTGCCCCCCGGAGAGGTTGATGCCCTGCAGGGTCGACACGGGTCAGCGGGTCAGGATCGCTTTAATCACTGTGGCTATTAGATGGGCCTGTTTTATTTCTATTTTTTTATTTTAAAAAATGGTAGCATTTACCATAGCCAGAAACTGTGAAAACAGGAAAGATCTAAGCTAAAAAATATCACCATAATAATAAAGTTAAATAATGATCCTTATCAGATCCTGTAAAAACGAACAAACATTAAACTCCTCAATGCAAATTTGAGGGATTTGGGGGATTTGTAGGAACGAGCTTAAGGCCTGAAGCCTGACGTTTGGTACCAGACATCGAGATAGGAAAAAGGAAACCACAACCAAAGGTGACGCCTAAAATCAACAAGAAGACGGAAGATAAAAGTCGTTTCGCTTGTTCTACCTTCTCGCCAATTTCAGTCATATCTCCTCCGGGCAGGACTTCCAGGTCAGGAGTTAAGGCACAGGCTTCCAGAACGCAGCGGTACTTCTGCTCATTGTAGGGTTTCCCAAACAGGATGTTGTCCCGCAGGGTGGCATTCTGTATCCAGGCCTGCTGGGGTACGTATGCCACAGATCCCTGAGAGGAGAGAAGAGAAGAGGATGGCAGAAAAAATCAGCAACATGTGTGTTGTCTACATTAATATATCTACATTAATATCCTCTCAAAGAAGAACTTCATCTCCTCAGATTCCACAGAGATATTCAACAGGTTATGTTAAGCGTGAACATAAAAAGCAAAGGATGTGGTTCCCTAAATGCTTCCTTTTTTAATTAATGCATTGTAAATACAGTATGGCTGTTAACACATTGTATTGACATTTATTTCAATTTATCACCTCACTTTAAAGCTGAAGTTGGCAACAAAATTGTATATAAAATTTGAAAAGGATTTGTATTTTTCTGTTAAGATCTTGCATGGACTACAAATCTGGCATGCTTTTATAGTTAAAAAACCTGTTAGTTAACCCAAAAATATCACATTTTTCACTGATCTTGGTAATTTTACCACAAACTTTTCTTTTCCATTCCTTTTGAGTGTCTAGTTCCCAAACTTTGCCATGCCAAAGACCCCAATATGGCATCTGGCGGGGATCCCCATTTCTTTTAAATCACATTATGATGGAAAATATAAAAAAATCAAACATAAAGCTTCTTAATATATTTAATATTTATATTGATAATTTAAAATCAGTCTTTCTTCTGTTATAAACATCCCTTCAATCATCATCATTAACACATTATGCGTTACAATGATTCTCTTTTGTTAGTTCTATTTATTAATTATATTCAGTGTCTTCTGTTATGACGTATATATTAATAAACATATATCAAAGTTTCCCTGACTCCCATGTAGGTTGCCCGGGGCGTTGCAGAAACTTTGTGGTCTAGTTTGTTTTGTCGCTGACATTTACACCAACGTGTTAAGCACTCTGCACTCTGCTGACCCTTATAAACCACTTGTGGGGTGACGTGTGCTTACAGCGCAAAATAAACAAAGTCCAACTGACTGACTGATTTTTTTTTTTCCATCATGTGAATGTATGTTCACATGCTGCTGATGCATAACAGAACTGGTACTCCCACATGTCTAGAGTTTATATAATGACGTTAACCTCTTTAGTTATTTTAATATGAATGTGGGCAACACATGTGGAGTGGGTGTGAATGAACAGAGTTGAAAGATAAAATGTTCCTTAGAGTTGAGTTGAACTTTAATCGGGGAAGATTCTCCTTGTTTTCATCACTAAAAGCAACTCAGTTTACAGTACACAGCATTGATCTGTTTTAACATGAAATATATTGATTAGTGCAGCTGAACCTTGAGCAGTTTCAGGGTGTTTTTTTGTCACATTTCTCTCACTGTGGCCTTGTTTTTCACAGCAATATAGAAGTCCTGCACCTCTCAAGACTTACAGATGTCTTTTGTGTAAGATGAAGCAGTTGTTATACCATTAATCATGAAAAAAAGATGATTAGTTGAATCTCTTTGATCATTTCCTGTACAAAAACTGGAAAAACTGGTCAGCTTGGATCGGCTCCCGAGTTTAGGCAGGAGGGTCAAGAATAATGAATAAAGTCTTGAATGGAAAAACTGGAATCTTCTTATACAAACAAGTGCCTGAAGTTAATACCAATATTTGTGAAAAAGTAGGCATATCGAACTATTTACATTAACCTTTATTTCCAACCACTCTCGTCCTCTCTTCTCTGCTCTGTGTAAACAGCCTGCAGTTCAGTCAAAGCTGTTGTTGACTGTTGGTCTCAGCTAAGTCGTTCATGGCCTCAGCTTTGCACTGAGTAACGCAGAATTTAATGTTTTTCGACAGGATCTGGTTAGTGCAAATGTTTGAGTTTCTTTGGGGGTAAAAAAGACATGTAGAATAAATCTATTTATTAATTAAATAAGTTACATTTTAAATTAGTTTTTTGAAAATCTCATGATAATGTCTGTTTTAAGTGTCTGCCTCTGAATAAAGGTTTCATTTTGGCCATTTGAAAAAAGAAAACACGCCTTTGAAAGCTGCTGGTGGGCTGCAGGGCTCAGAGGGTTAAAGACTCACAGCCTGTAATAGGATAACCTGTAACTTGCAGCTCACAGAACATGAAATGAATTCCTACCCGTATAGAAACCTCTCCCTCCAGTTTCTCCACTTCCCCGAGCAGCGCAGAGATTAGGGAGGACTTCCCACAGCCGACGTGGCCCACCACGGCCAGCAGGGAGCCCTGAGGCGCCATCACGTTAATGCTACAAACACACAGTCAACATTCAGATGTTTTAGCCTCAGGTAAGACAACAGTAAACCAAACAAACTTATATAGTATGTGGCTTTTCATGACATACTTGTGCAGAACAGGAGGATCTTCTTTAGCCCAGGAGAACTTCCCATTGACAACGGTCACTGCATAGTCTGTAGAGCAAGAAAAGTGTGTTTTGGTTACAACAAAATGTGGTCAGACAGGCAAGTTAGACAAGTAGGTTGTCTAAAAAGCAACGTATAGACGGGTGTAAAAACACTCCCTGTTCTCTGCCTGTATGAAATATAGCTCGGAAACATCTCCGGCATGTGTTTCCTCTTTTCTTTTCATTTTGCCAAAGAATAGCAATAATACTTCACCACACGTGTGAAACGGCCTGCGGTGCGTCTGGTGGATCACAAGTTTTGTTGAGTTGCCGTGACAGGCTCCAAATGCCCCGAAACTACATCCGGTGGAAACAAGGGGCAAGTACAGTGGAGAAGATAGGGGACGAGAAACAAACACTGTGCTTTGTGAAGGTCTGGAGATCTCAGCTTTTGCCTCAAAAAACGTAGTTATGCGGATATTCCTTAAAAAAACATGTAGATTCCAAGCTAGGAACACAGGTCGAGCCTTAGTTTATTTATTTGAATTGAACTGAGTTGTATATTTTATTTTATTTATTTATTTTCCTTTCTTTCTGTCTTTTTAAATTTGGTATTTCTTTTAAAATTCCATTTTTTTCTTTGTTATCCCCTGTCGATCCGATGTCCTTCCTCATTTTTGACCTGCTATCTCCCCCTTAAAATCCCCCAGTTTTTAATTAGAATGATAAAGGGTTAAGACAAAAGATTGTTCAGTTTCACTGATGTTTTCACGATGTTCGTTATTTGCTAATTTAAAGAAAAGAGAACATATATTTTGTTGATTTTTGTCAAAGAAACAAAGGAATCTTTTCACATGAAATGTATCCTCATTGTATCATTTCACTGACTATAAAACACACAGCGACCAGGTGCCAGATCATAAGCACGCATGCAAGAACAAGCTACAAAAATGTCTGACAGAAAAACCCAAATATATGGAGTTAAATCTATATAGACTTGGTCTTCAGCTGGGGGGAAGGAGAGCCAACTTTGTGCTCCGCTCACAAACTGCGACAGACAAATCCTGCTCGTTCTGCCTTTCATCTGAAAGCTCTTCAGTCTCTGAGTCACTGGGTGAAAGGTACTCGTGGGAAGCAGTCACTTTGCCCTAAAGCTTCATATCTAAAAAGCCTCCTGAGTTCACACAATGGAATGATTGACGATGCACATGTGTGCCATGGCTGACTGAAGCTGTGCAGGGTGTGTAAGAAAGAAAACACAATGTTGTTTTAACCAAATAGAAGACAGGGCAGTGTCACCTGTGACTGTGTTCTTTCTGTCCACTGAATTTGGGTCCAGCTCATCGTGACTCAGGAAACCTTGGATTCGCTTCAGTGAGACGCTGGCCTGCAGAATAAACAACACAGTCACTCAATGAAAACAGAAAAGGGAGGGGAGGGGGAGGTGAAAAGCAGAAAAAGTTCCTACTTGTACGATGCTGCTGATGACTTGGGGAAGCATGTTGAGAGGAAACCTGAGGATGTTGAAGAGAGAGAGCGACACAAAGGCCTTCTCCGCATCCAGGATGTTGTTCTCATCCACAGTCACATACACGGCAAATGTTGTCAAGGCAACCTGGAAACACATCGGCAAACAGGCAGCTTAGGCGTCAAGGTCCAGTGCTGTGATATTACACACACTAACATTAATCCACCAGTGACTCAGCGTTATCAGCAGTCAGAGAGGCCGGAGGGTTTAGAATCACTGATACACTCTGACTTTTGGCTGGTAACTTGTTACTATAAAACATGATGCGAATAACTGGTGTAGATGTTGGCCAGGATCACAAAAGAGCAGTTGTTCACTTGCACAACTAATTTTTCGGTTATTATTGCTATGATACGGGTCAGTAAACAGGCAGTGAGTTAGTGGGAGGCTGTGTTTAGTGTTGCACAGGAGCGTGTCCAGGTTTGCTTTGCAAAGATTCCTGTCGGCTCCCTGGTGATCTTAGTTGGTCCCCAGGTGTGGCAGTTGATGATTATTTAAGCATCCTTTCAGCCCGCAGGTCATGATGTTCCAGGAAAGTTAAAATTTACTGGATGTCACTGTTACCCTGTAGCCAAAAGAGTTTGAAGCCAAAAGAATGCACCATGAGCCCTACAACCCTGACTCCAAAAAAGCTGGGATGTTGTCTAAAGCATAAAAAAATACACAATGTGAATTTGCTAATCCTATTCGACATATATTTGATGATCAAGCTGGTAACCTTTTGTTTTTTTAAATAAACATTTTGTCTTATGTACTTTTTATACAGCGTCCTAACTTTTTTTGGAATGGGGGTTCTACAATTCTAACCTTTAAGTTCTGCATTTGGTCGTTACTGCAGCTCTGGCAAACCGAAGTGAACTCAAATATTCAAATTATATGAAATTACATTTTAAGACTTAACAAGGATGCATACCCAGCCCTACCATAATGTAATTATGATGAGGAACAGACTCAAAATGATCACAAAGGATCCAAAAACAACTGAAAACAGACAAAAAACGAGACTAAAAGAACTACAAAGAAAAAACAAGAATGCAAAGAGAGAAAAACAACTACAAAGAGAAACAAAAAGACTACAAACAGACCAAGCAACTACACAGAGATGCAAAAATATCACGAAGAGACCAAAATAAAGACAAAGAGATGTTAAGGAAAATAAACGTAAAAAAAAGTCACAAGAGACACAAAACAACAACAAAAAGACAGATGCAAAAAGACCATATGACCAATGACCATAATGCTAAGATGCAACATTTGCACGTGACCATTTTCTAAATTAGTTTCAAATAAAGCTCCTTTGTCATTTCAGATCACAAACTTAACTAAAACCATCCAAACACATGCTGGATTGTAGAAGTACAGCATTGAGAACAGGCCCGAGGCCCTCTGCAGTCGCACACTCTGCATAACCCTTCCAACGGTTTTGCTTGAAAACAAAATAACAGCTTCCAGACATGTAGACTGAGCCTACCAGAAAAGGGGCGCTGGTCCAGGCCAGCGTGGACAGCGCTCCGAGGTAGGCCGTCTTACGCAGCACGTTGAGCTCCTTCTGCCGAATGGCGAGGACCTTTTCTTTGAAGGAGTTCTCCCAGGCGTACAGCTTCAGGACTTTGATGCCGTTCAGGATCTCGTTCATCAGCTTGATGCGAGAGTCCTTATACTGCATCTGCTCCACCTGGGACAGACGAGGACGAGGACGAAGACAGGGACAAACTGTGAATTAAGAGGCAGCCTAAATGCCAAAAATAGGGAAAAGTGGACAAAGGATACTTCTTCTTCCATGAATAATGAACGGTAAAATATTGTAAAATGAAAAATTACTCAACTTTTATCAAGTGTCAAACAAAAAATATGCTTATATCACTGACGTGGTTCCATAAAAAGCGAATAGATAATCATTAAATTATTAGTAACTGTAGTTCGACTGCTCGTACCTGGTAGGCTCGTGTCTTCATGGCAATGACAGCATTAAAAGGGATCAGCATGACCATGACAGCCACTCCAGCCAGCACAGATGGACCCAGGTTCTGTAAAATACAGCAGAGTATTTAAATCCTTGTAAATGAGGGCAGGTTTAATAAATGCATGATGAGTCCAAAGTCAGTGTGGAAGCATGTTAAATAATTGTGAAACCCAGTATTGACCAAATTGATTCAGTTTTTTGCTGTAAACAGAAGCCTAACTGCAAATATATTTGAAAACAAATACAGACAGAAGCCCTCTGTGGTCAATCAATAAATACATGTTTGTACATGTACCAGGGATGGAATACTCAAGTCCTGGACTTGGACCTGATTTTGGAGACCTGTGACTCAACTGTGATTCGCACTCATGCATTCTGGTACACAATGGTTCAGACATTGACGACTTGCTTAAAACTGAAAGCCCGACATCGACTCAAGCAACAATGCATATAAAGAAATGGAACACATAAAAGTTGACTTTGGAATGATTTGATTTGACCAAACAAACCAAACAAACTCCCTGGGATGGTGACAGTGTGTCATTGTGTTTTATTTGTATATCAGCTCTTTGAAGATGTTAAATTGGAGAACTTGATGCAATCTCGACTCAGACAAAACCTTGATGTCTCGGACTTGTGAACTTGGACATGAATGATGACTCGACTCAGACTCTTCTCTGTGACTGTGGACTGTGATTTGGATTTGGACTGGTGCTCAGGCATTGATGACTCAAATCAGACTCGAAACAGGCTCCTGTTTGATTTGGGCTTGATCTCAAACACTTGGGACTTTGGTGACTCGACTACAATACTGACATGTACATATGCACATGTATCAATAAATACATATACATGTTTAGAAATTTTCTGGAGGGAAATGCTGAGTCATAACTATCTACAGTAACCCATATAATTTGTGCCCGTACCTGCCAGAGGAAATACAGAGCCAGCATGATCTGGAGAGGAGCAGACCACAACATGTTGAGGAAGGTGGTGAGGTCCATGAACCTCTGTGCATCCACTGACATCAGGTTGACCACCTCGCCCACAGTGGTCGAACGCTTGGCAGCGTTAGTTATCACCAGCGCCTGCAGAACAGTGATGGAGGGGAAAAACAACCGCACTACTGTAATAAATGTCTTTTCTGTGAAGCATATGTTTCTCCTCTGGAATAGATTATGTTATAGGAAATACAACTTTGCTCCTTTAATGGGTGAAAATTTAAGTTTTGAATTCTCCATTTGTTCTTGTGTCAGATATCTAAGCTGTGAGGATCTCGGCGTACCTTCCTGTAGATGGCTCCGATGACAGCTGTGCGTACATTCATGCCGGTGACGAAACAGTACTGAAAGTGATGGTGGAGGATAAGAGTCTGCAAGAGTGCTGTGAAGAACATGAGGAAGGCCAGCGAGTAACCCCACCAGTCAGGAGCGTCCTTCTGTTTTGTGAAGGAGATCAGCATCCTGCAGGGGTGCAGAAAAGAACAATTATATTAGCTTAACAGTGAAATAATGTGGAAATAAGGACTTCATGTGCAATCACTTCTTTTCCCTCCCATGGTCTGTAAATATACACGCTTGCATGTTAAATGTTAGCATAAAGAGATGGACGGAAACTGATAAAAAATGTAGCTTTTAATTTCGATTGATATCAAAAGTAAGATAGGTGATAAAAGTATAACGGGTCATCGGAAGTCATCAGCAACTTATCAACAGAGCTTATACCACAAAGGCTTAGTGCTGCGTGTCAGTCAGAGCCCTTTACTGCATGACTTCCTGTTTCATGTTTCTGTATCTCTACCACTGTCAATAAATACAAAAAAGCCGAAGGAAATAAAAAAAAATAGACTAGATGTAACAGTGTTGTTGACACGGCTGGTATCAGAATTTAACTGCCTTATTCAACCACATGATGGAAAAAAACATGTATACAGGATGAAGATGTGGTCAGCCAGCTCCGGGTGCCTCATCTCTTTACAGAGATTAGATAAGGCTTTCACAGAACAGCTACTATCAACAAATTTCCATCCTGGTCATCAGAAGCTCAAATAAAAACTGTATTTACATATTGACTTTGCATCCTGAACAAGGACAGTACACATTATAAACAAAGCAACAGCTACCATACTTTGGATAAAGAGAACCAGGATGCAAAAACACGGACACAATATTCAAAGACGCATTCTAAAAATACTATTTGGTGAAACTGAAACAATGGTAGCTTGTTGGTGTGCGGAACTTGCACGTATGGTGCAGTAAAATGAGTAGACGCAGCAGTAGCGTGCCATCTTTCTTTCTACCTGAGCAGCTGAGGGTTCACGAAGGTGATGACATCCTGCATGAGCTTGAAGCCCGAGCCAATCAGAAAGTAGGGTCCAAAGGCTTTGATGAGGGCGCGTAGAAAAGACGGCTGGTGGGGGGCAGCTTTCTGTTTGGACAGCAGCACCTCTACTTCCTCCGGGCTGGTTTCACCTCCACCTCCTCCTCCTCCGATGTGGTTGGTGGTTGACGGTGGGGGCTTGGAGAACACAGCCTGGCTGGAAAGACTCTGCTCGCTGGGGAATTTATAAGGTTGTTTGATAGGAAAGTGGTAGAGAGATGGAGAAAATAACAGCCAAGTGAGGATTGGGATCACAAGTCAATAGGTAAAATGTATCTATATAGACAGTATAAAATACCAGAAAATAACATCAATGAAAGCTAAGTGACTGATAATATTAAAATATATCCTGAATCGCAGTGAAGTTAAATCAGAATTGGGATAATGAGTTCTATGGCTGGATATGCAAAAGTGGCTCTGCACGTGTGTGATCTCAAAGGCTGGCACATCTATGAGCTGTCTTCATTGGGTTAATCCCAGTGACCTTAGTTGCATCCATGTTTCCCTGACTGGCGTCTTAATCCCTCCAACTGAAAATGTGAAGAGAGATGCAAGGGACAGAGGAAGAGAGGAATTGATGAAATGTGTTAGAAGCCCTTTGCTCTGAACCACAAATCATCTGAAGCAGCGTCTGCTTTGTGTATTTCTGCTCCCTCACAAGTGCCCAAAGAAACAGTTAACGTATGCTTAGATGAAGGAAATTGGTGGCCATTTAATTATCGAATTCTTGGCGGTCGGGTAGTATAGCACTATTTAACCGATTTGATTTAAAGTAGATGAACAGGTAGGTATCATCTGCGTAACAACAGAGTGAAACCAGAGTTGGTTTGACAGCTGGTTTGCCAGTCCAGTCCCGTGTACATGCTTTAACCTGTTTGATTATTGTAAACTGGCTAAACCTGCATTATAACACACTCTGGCAAATCAAACAAGTAGCCTATATCTTCCATCTTCAACCCCTTCCACTATCTCTGCTGTGGGTTTTTCAGGGGAACCGACATTGCACCTGGGGCCACCCAAGACAACTGTTCATTCAATCATTCATTCATTATCCTTAACGACTAATCCAAACTTGTGCCACGGGTGCTGGTGTTGCCAATCCCAGCTGACACTGGGTGAGAGGTGGGGCACATCCTGGACTGGTTGCCAGAGAATCACAGGGCTGACACAAAGAGACAGACAGCTATTCATGCTCTGATTCATTCCTATAGGGAGGAGTTCACTATATGAACTTGATTTTGATTTCAGAAACAGGGAGAAGATGCAAACTTCACATAGAAGAGCTGCAAGCTGGATTTGAACCTGCGACCCTCTTGCTGTGAGATGAAAGTGCTAACCAGTAAACATCTGTGTAGCTCTCCAAGAAGACTGTGATTGGAAGAAGGAAAAACAAACCAACTTGAGGGTTTTTACCCCCCTTTTTAGAGCTGGAATGGTGCAGTGGAGACAGATCTAGCTATGATACATCTTCAAGGTCCATTACTCATTATGTTCCATTACGGAGTGGCTGTTAGTTTGGAAAAGCCTGACACCGAGTGATACAATTTGGTATATCTGTCCGGTCCAGCTTCATATCAAACCGATTATAAAACTTTCACACCGGCACAACCACATGGCCTGTAAATAAAGAAGAATTTCACTGTCAGGTAGTGGTTGTATAATAAACTGACCTAAGTTGATGGATGAATTACAGAAGGATTACAACTAACAACTGTTTTCATGGTTGATTAATGCTGTTTTACCCCCAATTTATACAAAATAAAAGACATTCCATACTTTATCCTTTCTGCAAAACTGGTCATTGCAGTAGCAGGCAGTAAAACAAAAAGTTCAAAAAAGAACATTTAAAGTTGTAGTGTGCTTCCTGTCCTCTTCGTTTACAAAGAGTTCAGGCAGTGAGACATTATACAAGAAATGCTCAGAGTTTTTCAGTGAAAGGAATGTTTTGCAAACTACACAAAATCTATTCTAATACCAGCTTAAAGCGCAGGAGTCGGATTCCAGCAGTGAACTAATTGGCAACTACAGTTCAACAGGACAACTGTGATGGAATTCAGCTTAACACCAAACAGGTTTCCAGACGACAAGTGAAAAGGCTTTTTCCATATCAGTTTACCAGTTGCTGCTCTCAGTTAGGAAGCACAATGAGACTGAAAACTGAGTGTGTTTTTGCGTGACATTTGCTTCTTACCAGAGTAGTTCTCAGTGACTAAGCAACTGAACCAATTTCTCCAGTATGTAGCTGAACAAACTGAAGCCGTGGAGCGCATTTTTACAGACATGAGAAAAGTAATTAAAAGTGCAGCACGTTTCCCAGAGCGGTGCGAGATGGATTTAATCCTTCAAAGCTCTGAGATGAAAAACGAAACTTCCTGAATTTATCAAAGCAATGACACTACAAGAGATAGCAAAGCAGTGACTTTCATATGTCTGTTCTTACTGCAGTCTTTGGGTTTGTATGTGTTCCTTTCATGTTGATTCATTGTAGTATTGGTAACAGCTTCAAATATTAGGTAGGTGGAGGTATCCTGCTTCTCTGGTTGTATAAAACATGCTTGTGGTTTCTGCAGAAATAAGTGAGCAAAATATATGTCTACACACACACACATAACAGCACACAAAGAGCCCTGCCCTCAAAGACAACATCCTCTCCACTTTCTGCTCTGATAAAGAAGAGGAACTTTCAAAGTTAGTAAAATCAGAGTAAACCTTTCTCTCTGGATATTATTATCATTCTATTCTATATCTCTTTGACTACATTATATTTGTTAGTGCTACTGTTGTTTCACTCCAACCCTCCTTCTCTCTCGCTCTGCTTATATTTTATCGATTGTAATTTTATTATATTTGATCTGTTCTGAACAAACGACATATATTGCACATCTGTCTGTCCTTGGAAGGGGATCCCTCCTTGCTGAGGTTTCCTCCATTTTTTCTCCTTTCGAAGTTTATTTCAGGGAGTTTTCCCTTGTGAAATGGTAATGGACAGAGGGTGTCGTATGCTATGTAGATAAACATTTAAATTAAACTGAATTGAATTGCAATTAGCTGAGCACGAATCTGAAGTTTCATTCAGTATGTTTACATGCACTCATGTAACCTGGTTAGTGTCCGCTTAATAAAATAGTGTAATTTCCGTGATTTTTTAAAGAAAGGAACCAATGAGCTTGGGGCTGACAAGGACTTCAGGCAGGAAAGGTATAATGAGATTAAAGGAAGCATCATCACACAAAGCTGTATCCAAAATAATTCATTCCAAAGTTCAACTTCAACTAACACTGAAATAAATAAGTACAAATATGTTTCTCCAGCAGACCCTCTACAAGGCCTGATCGCTCTGTGCTGCATCAGTACAAATGCTTCAACCAGGAAAACCAAAACCAAACAAAAAGCTCTTGAAGCTCCAGCATCATATGTCAGTAATACACTTACAATAAGCCAGCCTCGGCTCAAAAATATGGCAGTGGATAAATGTTTTTATTGACCCGCTTTGTTTTCTAAAGTATCCAGGTTACAGCAGTTCTCCGGTTTCCTGCTTTAACCTGATTGCTCCCAATAACCTGCTGTCTTTGTAGGTAAACACAGGGAAACCAAGTGCATATTGGAAATTGTATATTTCAGATATTAACAATAGAATCATGATTCTTTCACAAACCCACCTCTTGGCTTTGGCCTGCTCCTTGTCCCACTCTTTGAGGAGTTTTGGCACCATCACCTTGGAGCTGTCGCGCTGGTTCAGAGACCAGAGGTCTTTGGTCTCCAGTGGCATTTTGTATCCTTTAATGGCCATTCTGAGAGGGAGAAACAAGCACTTTAATTTAGTCTACTACATTAGGAAATATACCACTAACAAGTGAAATTGTTGTAAAGGAGAAAACTTGAATCCTTCATCTCAAGTTCTCTGAGATACTGAGACAACTCAGTCCGAACTCTCCCCACAAAGACACTTAATTGAGTTTCCCGGATTTGCTAATCATCATTATGTACTAGTGGATTCGGATTTCACCGGAAATTGGCTTGATGCATTTTACGGCATGAGGAGGGATTGGCTTACAGAAGAAAACAGAAGATGCTGTACTGTACGGCCACAAAAAAGAGCAATGTATATTTTTCTTGCAGAAATCAAATATAGGAAAAACAGATAATAAGAGAACAGCTGGAGCTAGCAATACTCTGAAACATGGTCTCATTGTAATTATCAAGACATAATACTGCAATAATTATTATGTATGTTGCTATTGAAAAATGTTACAAAAAACAGAAAAAGGGGATTTATATTAAAATACTGTGGGGGCAAAAAAAAAGAAATTACGAAATAAAGGAACATGACAACATCAGACATGGCAGAGTTTACAACAAAAACTGTGCCTTGCTCTCTGCTTCTTCTTCTGTTTATTGGTGTTCATGTGCTCTCTCAGGCTCATTATGTTCCACTCAGGAAAAGCTGCCCAGTCAAGTGCAAAACCCAGTGGTAACATTTATTATAACTGATCTGGTGTTTGGCTTAATACCAAACCTGTCTGAGAGTTTTTCTTAACCAGCCCAACCTTAGTTATTACCAGTCATCGCTCCGCCCCCTGACCTTTCAGCCAATCACATGTTCCCAAATTTAAAAAACTAGAGGTTGCTGCTGTTAATGAAATAAGTACATAGAAAGAAACATCTTATTTATTTAAAGCTGCACATTGCCTTGTCATCTAACTAGTTAGGTTAGGTTTTGAGCTGGTACCATTACTTAACATCATCATGACATTAAGTGTTAAGAGATTAAGAGAGGAACCTACATGATTGACTAACAGGAAAAAGGTTCAGTGACTGGTGACAATGCAACATATCCGTGTCATATCAGTGATATAAATATCTCAAATTCATGATAAGGCACACTGAAAAACAGCATTTTGAAAAAGGAAATTCATATTATTGACCTCGTATTTTCGTTTTTATCAATAAATTCCAATAAACAAATAAAAGCTTCTGAAAACAAAAAGTACAATAAAACATGTTCCAGCAGGGATGTGATGTGAGCACAAGCTTATGACAGCTCGACCTGAGAGCAGAAAAAACAACTGGAAACAGTTGGTTTCTGACAGTTGGAAACCTGGAGTTTTTCCTCACAGGGATTCATTTTTCCTACCTTAATCACATTATTTGGCACTTTTGATAAAATGAAACCTGACATTTAACAATATGTATACATATATATGTCAGAATATATGGAATAGCACAATAGGCCCCTGAACTAACTCCGTATTTACTATTTATAAAAGCAAATCACAAGTCGGGAACCCACCTTGTGAACCACCAGAACGTCATGGTGGAAAGAAAACCAGCTGTGGTTTCAGGGCAGGGATTCTGAGAAAGAAATGGAAAACGTGCAGACAAACAGGCCAGAGAGGTTAGACAAGGATAAGGATGACATACTTCTGTGAGCAGCCAATAACAGCCATGTTTTCTCTGTGTGTGTGTGAAGGTGTGTGTGACCTGCTTTACCAAGCGTGGAGCGGCCCCCAAAGCACACACTCAGACCTTCACCACTCAGGAAATATACAATGTCAGCAGGAATATGAGACGTTTTCACGTGTAACATACAACATCGAACATGCTTCATGGATTCTGAGTGGACTCTAGAACTCACCGGGTCTGTGACAACACTGGAGAAGAGAGGAGGTTTCTCATTGAAGCAGCAGAGGATCAGCTCACAGACCACCAGGGAGAAGTAGAAGTAGAACGTGGTGAATCGCAGCTTGTCGGTCACTTCGCTCTGAAATGGAAACAGAGTTGATTTCAGACATACAGTTGTAAGCATGTAAGTGTTCTTATATGCAGGCAATTTGCACATAAGTGTCGTGTACAATAGTTTTTAATAATAATAATCAAAATAAACTTTTTAGACAGATGCATATATTGTTATCGTGATATGAAAAGACTTATATTGGGTTCGAAGGTTTTGGCTACATCATCGTGCTCTAGCTTGAGTTGTGTTCTGTCCATTCAGGTCTATTGGAGGAATTAGGTTTCTGTGTAAATACATTACTCAAACTGTATTACCTTATTCTGAACAGGCACAGTAAATGAGATGTTGTTGTGCATGTGCTGCATGCATGAAAATTTAGTAAAGGTCAGGAACAATAAGACTGCAAACACACACGGAGGGGAGACGCTCACTTTTCTTCACAAACATCGAAATCAGCTGAAGACGATTATCAATGGAGGCGTCACCTCCGACAGGGTGAAATCACTTCACCTTGTCTGAATCATATTGTTCATGGGCCAACTTTCTGCATCAACGTGATTATAGCAGCACAAGTGTGCAGTGGCCCGGGCTGACCTCACCACATGGCTGCTTGGTTAACCGCCTGCCTTCCTCACACTCCGACCCACTGACTGCCCGAGGCTCTGCCAGCACGCCGGTCTGCCTGCTGCATGACTGTCTGGGGCTCTTATTTATTTTTATATCAGTAACGCTACAAAAAACGGAATCAATAAGACATTTCAATATGAATTCTCTGTTTTATTGAAGGTTTGTATTGGGTTTAAAAGATTTCGAGGAGAAATTCCAAATACTATCTATCAAGCAGCACAAAAGGACTGTAACACAACAGCAACTCATGTGTGACAGCAGCTGAACACACCTTTTTGCACTCTGACACACACACACACACACACACACCTGCAGGCCAGATGGGTGCAGTCTGTATGAACTGCTACAAAAGAAGTTTAAACACACATGCAGCACATGCTTTGATTAACAAACAGTGTGGTGCCATTATGTGGATGATGACATTAATGTTTCATATGTTTTTATGGTCTATTGGATATTTATTCATCACTTATTTCATGAAGCTGAGGCTACACCGACAACTGATGCTGGTTTTAGTCATTAATAAGATTATCCTCCACACACAAAAACATGAATATGAACCAGTGTAAACATGTTAATCGGAGTTAGCATTACCCTGATGATTGACTGTAATCCAATGATTACGTGCTTGTTAACACAGCCAATAACATTTTCACAACACAGACGAGCAAATATGCAAATTGGATTTTAGATCCATCAGAAATGTCCTGTTAAGATTAAGAATGTTAATAATTAACCATGTAACCCTCTGAGACGCGCTGACCTTTTGTCTTTCAGAGGCTGCAGTGGGCTCAGTCTTAATGCTGCGGTGAGTTTGCTGGGATCATTACGAAGCTGGAAGAATCTAAGGAATCCATTGGTACCAAACACGTCATGCTAGCTTGTCGTCGATACTAATCCCATTAAGTTTTAGGCAGAAAAATGTCCATAAATAGAGTTGGAATTGTGTAAATTGGCTATCACTGGAAAACTGGAACTCTTGAGGATTCAATGAGTCAATGATGTACTTTTTAATTGCTGGTCACTGATAATGTTTCTGAAAGCCCATATCTATAATACATCATAAACACACTTATAATGCTTTACAGGGTAAAGATAAGCCGAATGCTTTCATCACATTATAATGCATTATAACTGTGATTATAGTGTATTCTTAAATACTATAATGTATTACAAAAAGGACAAATATAATACACTATGATGCTTGCAAAAACATCTGTAGCCAGCAGTTATAAAGTATTATGACACTTGACCTTCTAAGTCATTATTATTTTCAATATGTGTTAATTAAGTAGACTATAATGCAATAATAGAGGATTGTTTTTTTTTTACTCTGTAGCAGACTTTAATAAGGACATTTATAAAGACCAATATGACTTCAAAGTGAGCACACCGCCTCTGAGTGTCAAGAAACCTTCTTTTCTCACATGTACTCTTTATCAATTTTTATATACTATATATTTAAAATATGAGCTATCATCTTTTCAATCCCTCAATGTATTTCAGGACATACTGATGTGCTATTTCATGTTATTTTAAAATTAGGCTGTCTATATATATATGTAAAAGTAAATATAAATAAATGTCCAAATATATAATGTTCTAAAGTTTGTTTTGCAGTCATTGACCCACGGTCACCACCCGCTGCTGAAAAAAATCCAGAGAAAACACTGACCTTCAAAGTTTTTCAAATGCTGTGGGCAGGGCTATTAGAGTTGTTCTGATTCTGATACCAGTATCTGAAATTGGTCCAATACTGCAGAAAATGCCGGCATCAGTATCGGCGACTACGACTACTGGTGTGGGATCGGTACTCGGTATCGGCCAATACCCACAACATAAGTATCGGAATCAGTATTTGGAGGGAAAAAATGGTATCGGAACATCTCTAAGGGCTATAATAATTTTCAAAAGTCTCCTGAACTGCGCACCAAGATGGGGTCTCATGTTTTGAATGCTGATTGGCTGAAGGAGTTTGTCCACCAACACAGCTCCCACTGATTGAGAGCGTTTGGAATGGACTACCAAGTAGCATCAAAAGAATGTGTTGATATGATATCTGAGTGACCATGATGCAGCAGCATCATCTAACTATACAGAAAGTGATAAGGAGGCAGCCTCAAAGAGTTAAAACTAGAGGAAAACACAGGGTTCAAGAACACTATATCGAGTGCTATCATTATGTGGCTGCCTCTTATACACATCTTCCATGTCTCCTTCTGCTGAGTATCTCCTCCCCAGGCCTACAGAAACACTGTCTTGTCTTGTTGCCTGCAGGGTTTGTTTGCCGCGGGCTGCAGCTCTGCTGGAGCGCCGTGCAGCACTAGAGGTGAGATAAGTATGCTACGAACAACAGGCCTACTATTCCCTCTCCGCTTAGTAGTGCCCTGGCCTGACCCCTTCAAAACATCCACTCACTGTAAGCTCCACAGCAACTCTTGAGACAGCACGAGGGGGGGAAGGGAAAGACACAGCTGAAGGAGTCTTAAACGTCAAGAACAGCGGGTGGAGGGGGAAAGGTAACTGGATAAGACAATATGAAGTTTAAGGAAAGAAGAAAATCGGGGACAGGAATCCGAGGGAGGAAGATAAAAGAGCACCAGACAGAGAAAATGATGACAGATGTGTGAAAGGCATTTGAGGGCTGTGGCGTGTTCTCACCTGGCTGGAGGCCTGTAGGATCTTGGAGCGGAAAGGCACGATGGCACACAGCAAAGACAGGAACCAGAAGATGAAGAGGACCCCCGAGGACTGAACCCCACGTAACCTCTCAAACTGGATCAGAAACGTGGCCAGCAGCTGAGAGAGGAGGGCCGGGGGGAGGGAGAGACTGAGTTAGATTAGCCGGGACAGAATCACTGAGGGCATGTAAGGTAAACCTCAGTCTGACTGGGTCAGACTTTCATGCTGACTGCTCCCCCATCAAACGCTGGGAGGAGATGAAATGATAAAAAATGCCTTTTAGCCTTTTCTGATCACAACCCTGGTTATACTGAGCACCTATTACACTATATATGCCAAAAATCTATTTATTTTTATATCAAAATCCATCATACCTTCTTCCTGTGAAAGAAATTAAAAAAATGCTCAAAGTGAAAAGCCTGGAAAACAACATTATTTAAATAAAAAAGAATAAATAAAACATGAATGCAAATGAGTCTCCGTCTTACCGGCTTAACAAGTTGTACTTGCTATGCACTTCTGAAGAAGCCATGACTGTTTTTTTGTTTTAAAAAAATCGAGTTAGCGGCTGTAATGATCAGATCCAATTTTCTTTAACGAAATTATGAAAAAGCAAAAAGTCACTGACTGTCAGATTTGTGTGACGTTCATGACAGACACAGACTGCAGGAGGAAATACTTCCTAAAATATTCAAAAGTGATCCAGGTTGAATATACTGTTGGCTTTAGTTGGATAGTTAAAAGGAATAGTATCACAGTAATTGAAAAAGAAAACTTAAATTTCAATATAAAAAAAATCGAAATTTTTCCCAAAATAATCGTTAGTAGCAGTGCGGGTTAGCCAGAAGGCAAAGTGGCAACCACAGTGGCTTGAATATAAACCTTAATGTTGTAATTTAAGTAACTTGATCACAGTTAAACCTGTAAAAACATGTCTGAATGTTTCCTTCCCTTCAGGCTCACTGAGGCATCAGACTGTGTCCTCTGACACCATTTTCCTCTGCATTAGTTTGCATGATGTGTATATGTAAAACTTTGGCTGTAGGATTTATTTGTTTGTTCCAATGTAGCTTTCAAGCTATGACTTCTGACAAAAATACTCCACCAGTTGCAAGCTGGAAGGATCACATGGGTGTGTTTATCTGTCTGTCTGTCTGTCTGCAGAAAGTCTCTCATACTATAAGTCATCACCAGCTGCTTCAGTTACAGAGCAGCATGCTAAGCTAAAAACAAGCCTTATGGGCAGACTGTGCTTTGTGGAACCTCAGGCTTCTGACTTCAGCACCCTGCTAGTTTGACAGCAGGATCACACTTGTGTCTGTTAATGTTAATTGTGTGAGGCAGCCCAGTGTAAACAATCGTGCCATTTATGTTACTTTCCATCATCAATCATGATCAAAATAACCACATAATCAGGTGGCTCCCCGGTAGCTTGCAAACCACTAAGGTTGAGTTGTTATCACAGCGGACCCTGCAAAAGCCTGGTTAGAATGAATCAACTTTTATCAACATCCACGCCGTTCAGCTGTGTCTAGTCAATTCTAACTCAAACCAGGCTATACAAGCCGGCACTGTGCACGAGCACAGAGTGTATAAGCAGCCCGGGGCAATCGATCGTGGAATAGCAGGGAACTGCGAATAAAATGTTGCAAAAAGAGGTGAAAAGCAAACGATGTTGAAGGAGCTTCAGGACTGGCAATACTGCTGCATTATTAAAGCAGGAAGACGGCATGGTGAAACACTGCAGACTCCGGCATTAACAGAAAAGTCGGTTTGTCGACGTGTTTGTCGATCTGTGACACAAGTCGATGTTACTTTGGAGGAGTCGACAAGTCGTGTGTTTTTCTGTCTCTCCCTCCCTCGCTCTAAGCAGTTGTGTAGTGAGTGCAGACTTAGTCGCTTCATAAAAAGGGAGGTAACGTTACTTGGCGCTTAGACACAAGACCGGTCAGATTAAAAACAATAGCAGATCTGGATTTTGAGCAACTTTTTGGAACCCACTTTCACAGCCGGCGCAAAGAGCCTAACTCTGCCTCACTCTGTGCTTATTGCTCAACATCTCACATATCGACGATGGAGAATGGCCTGAAGTGGTGAGCCCGTAACCACATCGAGTTTCTGGTGAAACAGGCTCATCGCTACTTGGCGGGGAACACCATCACCCGACAGCGCGCAAGCCTTCATCCAGCGCATGTCGATACTCTCATCTTTCTGCATGAAAGCATGGAGAGCAAGGCCGAGGCTACGAAGGAAGAATATGACTATTCCTAATATGTGTACACGTAGCCTATAGAGCTGATTCTGATTCTGATGTGTAAAAAGCCTGAAGTCTCTCCCTCCCCCTCTGTCTGCTGACTGTTTTCAAAACAGAAGCTGGGTGACTTTCTCATTGGTCTGACTGGTTGTTTATGTTCAGGCACGGTGGATTCTTGCAAATGTCACTGGGAGCAAGCAGAGGAGGCAAAGGAACAAGATTTTTGTCTACCTCTCTCATGTCCTCTCTGAACACATGTACAGTGTCATCAAATATGACAAAAACAAAGTTTCAAAGTAACCAACTGTGGCTTTAACCTTAAACAGGCTTGTGAGAAAAATACAGTGGGCAGAAAGCTTTAGATTATAAATCATCTTACAAAAACCTAAAAGAGGAATCTTCTCTGGAGTTTAAATGTTGTGCAGCTGATTTTGGATGGACATATTCTCACCATGGTCATGCCGAGAACCAGCGGTGTGACGAAGAAGATGGGCGGCTGGGTGTTTCCCTGCCGCAGCTCGTGGAATGTGTAGAAAAGATCTGTCCAACACACAATCCATAACAACAAGCCAAATACCTGAGAGCAGAGAGGAAAGAACAGTGGTGAAAAAACACACATTAAATACTGTAAAAACAGAAGGAAGTGAGGGAAATGATTAACTGGCTGGCAACCTATCTAAACATTAAAGGGTGGGGGTGTTTTTAGCCAGTCCTGTGCTTATTGTTGAGGTGTTAGGACTAAAAACTAGTGTTTAACGTACACTAAGAAGTCATTATATTATCAATCTAATTTGTACTTTTTGTCCTGTAACGATGTTTATTTAGTGTTTTCTGGAGGCCTAAAAGACTGACAGTAATCATGTTTCCATCAACGAATTTCGATGCACACTTTGAAGGTTTGTATGAAAAAAAAGCACCAAAACTCGAAAAAACGTTCGAAAATACACATTAAACTTTTTAAGCTCGCTCAAAAATTTGTTAATGCACTAAATTATGAGTTGCCCAACTGAATCTCATTCCTGAAGACATATTTTCTCTCATGGGTGGCCAAAGTTGCCTGATTAGCAATTTATTATTATTATTTATCTCTTGCTCAATCTCTTATTCTACTGTTACTGAAAGATTATCCTACAGCAATATATTACACTGCCATCTTCCGATGAAAGCACATTTATAAAGCTTTGTTTATTCTAAACCAGTTGATGGAAACATCCTAATTCGTCTTGACTTTGATGAAACTCACAAATGTCAGTTGTGCTGATGTGATTGGCGCAGCTTAGAATTGCGCCATAGTGGCCACACTCAGCTTCCAGCAGCACTCCGTAATGTATGCTGCCCAATCAGGGTTTTCCCAAAAAAAAGTTGTTCAGCCCAGTGACAGGTATTTATAGACAGCGGTTGGCTCTGCCTGGCGGCCAAGTGTCTTTTTTGGGATCGTCCCTATGTTCCCTCAGGCGTATTTTAAGTTTTGGATATGTGTTTAGGGTAGGCAGGGTTACTTAAGGTACCAAGCTTCCCTGAATAGCAGTCATTTTGGAAAGGATTTTTTTTTCATCTGTGAAAAGACATGTGAAATTACTTGTTTGTTTTTTTTAAACTGAGTGAACATAATGCCAAGGAAACATAGACACGGTTCCTCTGTTTTGATGGGGGCCCGGCATGGGCCAGTGACAGCAGTGTTTTGCAGGAACATGCTAGAAACACTGCTGGTATTTTTATGAGACAGAATGAGACCAAAATGCACTGAAATCAGCATACCTCACAATATAGAAGTGGTAAAAAAAAAAAAGAAAAGAAGCTACAGTTTGTAGATAAATGGTGAAACTGGCTAAAACTAATGGATAAAGAGTTTCAGTGGTTACAACCCCAATTCCCATTACTTTGGAAGCTGTAGCATAAAAATATCCAAAAAACTTAATTCGTCCAGTTTGAGCATTAGATATCTTGTTTTTGTACTGTACTGAATTGAATCCCAACTTTCCTGAGTCCATATGTTAGAATCTGGGTCGAATAACTGTTTTGGAGCCAGCAAGTACAGTACTGACCAACCAACTGTAACCAAACCTAACCTTGCTTTGTGGTGTAATAAACAACAATCAAGTCCCATCTTACCGTTTTGAATCTGTTCAGAATGGACATCATGATGTAGCCTTTGTTGTTCCTCTTGAGATAGAAGAGGTAGATGGGGCTGACCACCCAAAGGTAGATGCACGGCAGCCATGACAGGACAGTGAGCTGAAAACACACCGGGAGGTCGGGCTGATCTGTGTGGAGCGTCTGATTGGCTACCTGCAGAGACACACAGCGTGGGGAACAGCCCTTTAGCTTACAGTCCTGCTGAAACAAGTCCAAACTGTGTGATCTGCAGCTTCCCACTGACCAGCGTTGATGCATGACACTCAGATACACATGATTCACCAAACCTCCACCCACACACACATAACTCTGCATCATCATCAGACTAGATGTTGCAAAAACTGTCAACACTTTGTGAATATTGGCCCGCCTCCATGGTCAGGGGGCAGGTAAAAGAGGCCAGTTCTTCCAAATAATTTGGCTGACACAAACAAGTTCAAGAACATAATTACTTTAAATTCCACGATTACCAACTGTATAAGTAAAAGTTGAAGGTCAGACGCACAAAAAGATCCATTTGTGAGAGTCGTTGCGGGGTTTGGGGCCTTCTGAAAAAAAAATCTGCTGATTTACAGAGGTTTCTTTCTAATGTTAGTCTTTAGGGCCCAGAAAGAAGAAGAAGTCAAATCAGAAGAAAATCAATTGAGGCTTCCACACCTCAAAAGCAGGCAGGGACCTGAAAACATGGTCATAGGTCCATAACGGTGAAGAAACTTCTGCAAGATGAGCTCTACGTTTGACGGTATGTTAATGTTAAACTATTCTAAGATATTGTATGAAAACAGTATGATATGTTTATTTTGTTGCTGAAGAACAATATGTGAGTGGTCCAGAGGACATCCGGAGGAGGGAGGTGCAGTTAGCATGAATCATAGGGAGATGCTGCCCCTGACACAGCGCTTATCGTGCTCCCCTGGACAAACACAGTTGACGCCCACCCACAGATGGAACCAAGATAAACACAGCTGCTGGCCTGCAACTCTCCAAACATTACCACACCCATGTGCTGAAGCATGCGTGCATGGCTAAGTGTGTGTAAAAGTGTTGGCTGTGGTAAGGAGGTGACCGGTAAATTGTTTGTGATGGTGTGTGTAGCACAGGGGAGGACAGCTGTAAAATATCTGCTTCAGGAGTTCTATCCATTCTGGCTCGTGGGTTCTAAACACAGCATGATGAACGGCTGGTTTCATTACTCTCCCTGACATAAATATTTAGAGCTCCTGTGATCTTTGAATTTCACGTCTTTGAAACATCCTCGAGATATTTTCCCATCTCTGACGTACACCCTGAGCTTTACAACAAAAATGCACGCTAGCTCTTATAATGACTCAAGAGGAAACTGAATAAACACTAAGATAAACATATTGCTATTCTATTGACATTTTCCATTTTAGCAAATGAGCTTGTTCCCAATTGGCACATCAATGGCACTTCAATATACACAGGAAAGGCATACAACCTCTGAATGCCTGATGAATGCCCAGCTTTTTAAGTTTTTGGTTTTTGGTTGCGGTAAAGTTTCAAAAAATACTCAATGAATGAACTACAGTGGACTAACATCCTCAAACAATAAAATTGGGCTTTCCAGTCAAACCCAATTTATGCAGTTCCACTGTTCACGGACCTAGAACTCATTTTCATTCAGATACCTTGAGGTACGATGTCTAGGAATCCCTCTGAAAATGATCATGTCAGTTTATCCTAGGAGCATAAATCAACAGTTTTATCGCAAAACAATATTATGTTGACTCATTGGACAATAATGATATGACCTTGATTTGGCCTGTGATCGAGATGAGATGATATCAAATGCACAATGAACCAATTGCATTATATTATGTCACAAAAAGCAATTAACTTGAGATTTCTAATGTGAGAATTGGCTCCCTGTCATGTTCTTATTTAATATTTTGGTGTTTTTTACGCATTACATTTCATTAGGTTTGCTCGTACTCTAGCAGTGATTCCCACAGGCTTTTGTGAGACTACGGTGGGTGGGCTCTGAACCATCTAGTGGTGTTGGGGGTATGACCCACCAGGAACTTCTTTTGCCGTGAAAGCCCAATTTGTTGGCTCGGTGGATTTGGCTGACTGACACTTTGATTAGGCAGCGGCAACACAACAAAAAAATATATCTATATTATAAAGAGTGTAAAAATACCTTCAGTACCATATGAAAATGTAATGTGAACGGGGCAGATTAGACTATGGAGGGCCGCCATAGTCTAGTAATTAATGGGAAACACTGTTCTAGGATAATCTGCAGGCATTTTCTGATGTTTTAAAAACTCTCTTGTCTTGTTGAGAACATATTACGTAAACCTTTCAAAAAACTTTGATAGTTGGAGTCAAACAGGACATAGTCATGCTCCTTTTGCCCTGCTATATATGTTTTTACAATGAATGGCTTCTGCAGTGTTTGCATTGCAAATGTGTCCACAGCACAACAACTTTTATATTCTCCATTCCCACGTTTCTCCTCCCCCCAACCTGAGCAGCTGGAGATCAGCTGGAGAGCAGCCAGCAGCACGTTATTTGTGTTCATGCTGCTCACATCACTATCTCACTCGGAATGGAACAGAGTACTGGAAAGTAAATGTCAAATTTAAAAGCATTCAGATATCTCCAATGCACACTGAGGAAATAGCAGTAAGCAAATAACTGCCCCTACAAGAGAAAGAGTTTTTCTTTGCTCACCCACATCACATGAATTCTTATCTTGGTGACAAAGGCACAAAATGTACATAAAAACATAGTTGAATTTCAAATGGCAGGTTCATGCGAGCATATAAGACAATAGGGAACTTTTTAAACATTTGTCAGCGGATATTAAAACTGGTGTTCTTCTGAAAGTAAAAAGAGGATGTTGTTTCCATGGTCTATGATTTGTAAGCTCTCTGGTTGCTATGAATGTGGTTCTGCATAAACTCGCTCCCCTTGTTAAGAGGCTGATTTTACTGCACATAATAGCTTGTGAAGCCTAGAGGGTGAAAGAAAAAAAGAAAAAACTAGCATGGTAATTTTCACCAATTTCTACCCATTACTCTTCCCTTTTCTGACTTCCGACTTTATGCAAACCCCATTCAGTTTTTCTCATGCAGTAAATTGTGGTATTTCTGCCTATTGTATTTGAATATTTCTGCATACTGTGGTCTTTAAACATATATAAATTGAATAAATTGGGTATGGCTATGGCTTGGTATTGGGTATGGCTCGTTAGTATTTATCGAGCCCAGTTTTATTAATGTGTGATGAAATGAATCCATATTTTATTGCAGTGAGAGCATTTTTGAAACCTGACTTCACTGGGGTGAAACTTAAAGGGGTTAATGGTCAATATTCATTAACCGGCCAGTACGTAACAAAAAATATGTCATTACTTTTAAAACCCTTAATAGTTCCAGATTTCAGACATAAAGTTGTATGAAACACTTGCCGGTAGTGTAGTGGATGCAAAGCTACTAGCTTACTTGCTAAACTCCAGTGTTGGAGTTCTGCAAGCTGGCAGGGTCAAGAAACTAGTGTTAACTCCACAAAACTACATGTACACTAAAAGGTCACTCATTACAACACAAAACAATGGGCCTCTTGCATATCGGAAAACAACTTCACTTGGCACTATTTCGTTTCTTAAAGCCAGTTACACAATGACAGCACATAGTAATATTACCCAGCATTGGAACTCGGCAAGTAAGCTAATAGCTTTGGATCCACCACACAACTGGCAAGTATTTCAGTCAGGTAAATCCCGAACCCTCCCTTTAATAGTCAAGCTCTGACCAAGAGAAGCTCGTCAAATAAAATATATTAAATAGCAACGAGCCGTTTTGTAAAGGCATCAGGAATTACCATCATTTCACAATAACTGATGATTATCATTAAAAGATGAGTTCTCATCACACTGCAGCTCTTACTAAATGCAACACAGCAAGCCTGTTCCATTTCACAGACATTAAAGCAGTTATCACTACACTTGAAACACGACACCTGAAACTTCAACAAAAGGTGAGATGAAAAGGGTGAGGCGCATTGCGATAACAGCCAGCCAGCAGAGACTTGGGCATGAAAATCACGCCAGTCAGCCGGGTTAAACCTTACAACAAAAGAGCAGGGAGTCTGAAACACATCAGCTAGCAGATGAAGCACAGTGTGCTGACCTACAGGTCTGGCATTTCCCACCCTTGTGAGTCTCATCACTCAGTGGGATTGTTGCATAGCACCTAGTTATTATTGAAGGCTGCTTTTGGATCCACAGGGATCTCTTTGGTACACTCAACTTCAAAAACAAGGAAAGCCATTGCATGATAAGCCAAACAAAATCAGTATTGATAGAATATACAATGTAACATACAATCATTTACATCAGTCAATCTACGACATATAAACATGGGCAGATTATGAGCCAGTGGGCTCCTTTGCAAAGACATGCAAAAGGCCTACCAACCTCTTCTACAGAGGAACAAGACAACAGGCCTGACACCCTGTGACCCTGGGCCTGTGCCCTGTCGGACTGTTCGGTAATCCATCCATGCATATAAAAACATTAAAGGCCCAGAAAATTTGGTTTAAAAGTACTTTCCTGTCATATCAAATATTCATGACTGAATATGCAACAGTTAAAGCTGTAATCTAGCATTGTAGTGTTGCAAAAAACAAAACACTGGATTGCACAATTTGAATAATGCAGCATCTTTAAGAAGACCCTCCCATCCTCCTGCCTGCCCATCCTCTTTCAAACCCCAAAGTCTCCAACCCCATCCAACACAACCTTGTTGACATAACTTTAGAAATCTCCCCCTGAGCCAAAGAAGACATTATACAACTGTTCTCATTGGTTGAATAGTACTCTTTGGCTATGTTTAATTTGATTCTCAAATTAGATCTTTAGGACAGACTGTCCGCACGGCTATTTGCAAGTGATCAGATCTGATTTGTCTGTCCAGACATCACCAACCTATCACCAACCTATGGGTGGCCATGCCAGTGACACAACTGTGAGTAAGTACATGGTTGTGCACGTTATGGTGGTTTTCCAACATGCAAATGTGAGCTAGCAAACTAGCTAACCAGCCCGACACTAAATTACTTCAATTTAATAACTGGATGCTTCATCCACACTCCTTAAACTGATAAACAGTAAATTCATCTAATAGCCGTTGACACTTGCTTAGCGTGTTGCCTTGGAATGGCAGGCGTGTCCGGGGCACGGAGGTCCATGCATGTGTACAACAGTTTATACGTTTTGAAGTGTAGAAGTGAATTGCACTCTTTACAAAAGTGTACAAAAAAGATATGCCCTTATGTTGTTTAACTTCAATCCAACTACAAAACTAGCTGAGACGATGAGTAAAAGAATGCACCAAATTGAACATTTTTCTATAAAAAGGTTTTCTCAGTTTGAACGTTCAGTGTTTTGTCTTTGTACAATTTTCAATTTATTATACACTCACCGGCCACTTTACTAGCTAATGGTGTGTAAAATGTCAAAGTAACTGTCTGCAACCATTCTTCACTAGCAATGTGTAACTAATAAAGTGCTGAGATGGTCTTCTGCATATCCTGGTTGTAATGAGTGGTTATTTGAGTTACTGTTGAACTAGTTTGACTGGCCACTCACCTCTGACCTCTGGCATCAACAAGGCATCAAGGCTCAAAGACCAACAATCATGCCACGTTCAAAGTCACTTAAATCACCTTTCTCCTCCATTCTGATGCTCACTTTGACCCTCAGCAGGTCATCTTCACCATTTCTACATGACTAAATGCATAAAGCTGCTGCCATGTGACTTGCTGATTAGATATTTGCATTAATGAGCAGTTGCGCAGGTCTTACTAATAGAGTGGCCAGGGAGTGTATGTTACTGTAGGATTAGCACATTATTACATTCTGTTTTAAGACAATGTCCCAGCTTTGTTGGGATCAGGGTTTGAACTTGTTTTACCACAACGTCTTTGTTGTGAATAACTAAAAGTATCATAATGTGAAGCTAGTTTATAATCCCATGTGGTTTACTGCTATTGATCACAGGACTGAAAGCACAGTAAGGGACCATGGAAGATCGTACTAGGACATTCCCAGACATGGTGTTGGCATGGAATATGTTACATTAATCTGTGGCAGCTACTGCAGTGAGTCAGTCAGATACAGTCAATCATCACACTTCTGAAGTAGTAAATGTGGTGTGCGGGTGACAGACTTGTTTTATGCTTTGTAGAGTATTCAGAGGTCTGAGAAAATGAATTGCAGCAGGCTGTTCATCTGTTCTGTGTTAGACTGTAGCTGTCGGGTGGTGTGAATGAAAGGCCGACCACAGTAAAGACTGCAGGAGGACCGGACCTGCTGCTGGCCATGTTCACTCACAACATGGAAGACATTATCAATTTTATTAATGGATCTGTGTTTTTCATAGTTTAATGGACACTCTCAGATTCCTTGACTGCAGATTAAAGGTTAGACATTCCTATTAATAGTGGACGAACGGTTTTGATTTAGAGGAAATTTGCTGTCTTACTTAGAAATGAAAACCAATAAAAAAAAGTACAGAGCACACAGGAAGTGACTCAGACTGCAAGTAAATCACAGACCAGCCTGCAGGATATAGATAGCATGAAAGAGCTTGTCTGGAAGTTTTTAAAGAGTTTTTTTTTTATTTATTTATTTTTTTTATCAATTTGGCATATTGCTACTTAGACATCACGTAGTGCACCAACATAAGCACTTTTTTACGCGACATTCAGTCACAAGGCTGGGAGATCCAGGCTCATCCTGAGGTTCAAATTAGATCATTTCACAACTTTCATTTCCTGATTTTTTGCTGGGTTAGCAGTCTTTCAGTTCAGGAATTAGACACTACATTTAGGGATTGTCAGTGAGAAATATAGAGTTGCAGACATGCTCCTGCAGCTGGGAGAGGCCCATTAGAGCCAGTGATGCCAGATTGGGCTGTTTTCCATATCTACTCATATACTCTCAACAGAAACTGATGGTTACAGTTTGAAAGAAAAGAACAACATGAAATGTGATGAAGTATGTCAATTTTCAACTATTTCTTAATTTAATTTACAGGTCTATTTTTGTATCATGATATATACCGCAACCGTGACATAAACATATATACAAGTATATCGTGATAGAAGATTCTGGCCATATCGCCCACTCTTAGCTGCAGCTCTAGCAGTGATAGTGAGCAAAACATTTAGCCAAAAGTAGAAAACAAGATACTTCATTTGCTCCTTTGTTACAATATGCAGTCTTTATCAATACCAGAGCCTGACAGATGTGTAAATTGACCGATATTAATGGCTGATAATTGGCCAATCATGGGCATACTATTATTGATATTGGCTAATAAGCTGGCAGAAATGTGCCAATATTATCATTTTTGCATGATTAATGCAGAATTCAGAAAACATTTATTTCTTATTTATTGAGCTTTTATTTAAATGGTGGTAATTGACCGATACAGTACTGATGATTAATTTTATTTTTATTTGTTCAAGAAAGCAACCTCCTGTGTGCAATTTCAGAGTCATATTGGTGTATAATCCGCATACAAAGGCTCTATTTTCATTCCAGCACAAAAATTCACTATATCAGCTGCAATATCAGTCATCTTTGAATGTTTCTCCTCTTAAATTAGTATCGGTATTAAAAAGCCCCTATCAGTGAGGCTCTTATCAATACTAATACTACTTCCCTACCGTCAGATTGTTCATTCACAGTGTGGAAAGGCTGACCTATTTTAGATCTACACTATACAGTCTCAATTAGAGTAAAAGTTGGCACACCTTTATAAAAGCACACTAACTACCGGGAACTGGCACTGAACTTTCCCACAGAATTTCCCTTGTCATCATGACTCTGACTTCTTCAATTACAAAAGATTCCTCTTTTCAGTTTCCATTCAGCCGGCCATAACCCTCCAGCACCAAATCCCCGCCTACTGAACACATAAACTATTCCAGACTTATGCAACACCTTACGATCTACACAGAACACAGCAAATCATACTCCTACTACGACTGATGGCTGTGCTCTCTGTCCACTGTTGCCAACATTGTTGCTGCTGATAAATAGGTTTTGGATCAGCCTGTTTCATGTCCACACTACATGCCACACATTCTTCTTCTACTACACCTTCTTGTATAAAGATAAAGAAGACCTTTTCCTAATGGTCATGTCATACAGATTCCCTTTTTCCGATCATTTAAAAGTATCCCCAAGATTTCATGAAATCAGACATTTTTATGTTGTCATTATGTGGTATGAGAGAGCCCGACAAATTTATCTTTTATCTTTATCTATTTTCATGCTTTATTGGATAGTGACCGAGAGAATGGAAGGGGTAGACAGAGGGCAAGACATGCAGCAAAGAAACCTCAGACTGGACTAAAACCCGGGTCCGCCGCGGCAACGACTCAACCTTAGTGGTACGCACTCTACCAGTGTGAGCCTCCAGGACCCTCTGTGTGCTGGCCAATACTACATCAATATTTGAGACATATATGACCAGGCAGAGAGGGACAGGCAGCCTGGCTCATGCAACATTCAAATCAATTCCAACATGCCAATCATTTCCCACCCAAAGCATCCTGGGAGACTCACCAAAATGTCAGTCTACTTTTGTGGCTCCAATGAGTTACACATTAATCTCACCTATGCACGAAAACACTGCCAGCACACAACATATTTTAATCTTTGATATGGTTTCAGAAATCATCGCTTTTTCAAATATAGTTAGGACAAAAATATTGCTGTACACACATTTACGATCAACTAGGGCTGGGTGATAGTGCCAAGATCTCCTGTCCCCATATAGGTTATTTTATCTCAATAATGGTATATATCATGATATAGCATGTTTTCTGGTTATTCGGTTAATAAACTGTCTATACAAAATAACTACATGGTGAAGTCTATTTTTCTAAGCTCCAAACTCCGTGTTAGCTAAACAGCCCCTCTGTTATTTGCTCCAGCTTTGCCTCACATGAAAGGATCAGAACGTATAGCATAATCTAACTGTCGTTAACCTTGTCATATTGCGATTCGGACGTTGGTTTTCTAAATTACTGTACAAACATTATAGAACAAGTTTTTTTATATTGTTTAGGTGATACATATTGTCATATCGCCCAGCCCTAGTGCGGGTTATTATCAAATTAGACAATGTAATTTCGTATCACAATATCTCGATTTTTTCTATCTCGATTTTTTGTCTTCCTAAGACCATAGGTGAAGAAGTAGAGTCGACTTAAGTGGAGACTTGTGGATACCTATAGAAACCAGTTTCATGCAGATATCTTGAGGTGAGGAGGACACCTTTGAAAATGGCCATGCCAGTTTTTCCCCCCAAAAAATGAAAGCAATTATTTGGACAGCACTATCTAAAAATGTAGAGTTTGTGTTTGAGTTTGTAATGATACTCCCTGGCCATTCAGGAATGTGCAGCAATTTAGTTCGACCTTTCAGTATCAGCTCAGCTTGCTTGGAACCTCAACCAAGGTGGTTCCAAAAAAATACTTTTGCCAATGAAAAAAACAAAAAAGAACGGCTTGAAGCGAATCCAGCCAAGCCATCCTGTTGAAAATGAGGCATTAGTAACTATAGGCGCATACTGTCGGTACATCAAAACAGGATAAACCATTATCAGTTTGTGTGGAGCTGAAGTTATTAGTTGATTTTGACTTACAGCTTCTAAAATGTCAGTATTTGGTGGTTCTCCTATGAGAGCAAAATATACTGAAATGATTGATTGGAGACCCGAATAATTGTCACATTCATCAATTTAAAAAAAATCCTATTGCAGCGCTTACCTGGTACTATTAAAAATTAAGTTGGGAATATATTTTGAGTTTGATGCACAGCCTCATATCTGCAGCACAAACATATTACAAATGGATATCACAATTTAAATTGAAATAAATTATTTATACACTACAGGCTTTGGCTTTATAACACGTTTCACATTGGAAAATGAATTTACCCAGTGACACTAATATCAAATTTAAGGACATTTCAATGATTTTCAAGCTGTGGTCTCAAATTTGAAGTAAGAAAATACAACATTCAATCTAAAGCAACCATTTAGCATGTTAGCAGTGTAGCAGGACTTTCAAACCCTTGTGTACAGGCTATCGCTTGAAATCTACCAACAAAGTAAGGACCAATATGAGTACTGATTTTACTAAAGTAAATACTAAGTAAAACTCGTTTGAGCTATCAGATAGAGATAAAGGTGGTGCAGGTTAACACGCCGCACCTTTTACAAACAATGAGACTGCAAGTCCTTGGTCAGACCTCAGTGTTTAACCTGACTCACACTGAACATGCATTGTTGTGGGCTGGAGGATTACAACGGCCTCCAGTTTGTTTGAAGTGGATGTAAACAGCGGCAACTAGTCTGGGTCACCTCAGATGGCCTCAAAAACTGGCTGGTGTTATACGCAGAGAGAGAAAAAATCGAGTGCACAGTCTTAACCCTTTTGTTAACAATGCTCCTCAACACTGTTGAGTCCGGTGCATAGATGGGTTTCTGCATAGATACATTATAACAGACTGTTTATTGGGTCTGTTCCAAGCAAGGGGGCGTCTGAGTGGCATGTAGATGCAAAACGCTATAATACACCGTAACACTAAAGAATGTAACCCAATTTGGGTTGTTTGTGCAGTCCAGCAATGGTTTAAATATGGACTAACCCAGCTTTGACCCAGGTTACTAGTACAACCTGACATTTTAGAACAGTGTGTGACTAAACACTCATTTATCACATTTTATAGGTCTGTCTGTGTTTAACCCCACTCAGTACTCCTTAAATCGACAACATGACCTTAAAATGCAAAAAGGCAACTGTTGATTGTTTTTCCATCAAGAGAAATTAAGCAATGCTACTTTTTACATTTTGTATGAGGCAACCGTTTTAATGCTAATTTCTCTTCAGCTTCAACTGCAAAATGACCCTTAAGCAGAGATGCCCTCATCAGACTCAAAAATAATTGAATGCATCTTAATGCTTGTTTAATATCAGTTACATAATGTGTTAAGAAATTACCAATGTGTATGGAAATTGGAGCACCTAAACAAAAAAGTTAGGCCACCAAAGCTGCAACCAAAGCTGGTCTGGAACAGTTTGTTCTGTCATAATTCTTTGCTGAATAAAGATGTTTTAAGAGAATATACTAGTGTTTCTACCCTCTTTTTCTATCCTATGATAACTCATAATTAAATTGCATGAATGCTGATGAAGTCTTTTTTCCCCTACCTTCTAGGCTTTCCACTACTTGCAGAATGTAAACTTACTTGAGTTAAAACCAAAAATAAAAGCAGAAAAGTTGAAGTATCTTTGCAAATTATCAGTGGGTTTTTGTCTTTATTGAATATTTTCCACGTGAGCAACCTCTAATCAATGTCCTTATCACAAGTCTTTAAACTAGAGCTGATTATCATTATTATTGGCTGACATGTTGGTATCTAGTGGTATCAGCATGTTATCAGATATGTAAACTTGTTTTGCAGAGCATATAATGCAGAAAATTATGAATATTTTTGACATTTTGTAAAATATTTTTGCAGTTCACCTTCTGGGCCACCGTACATATCTCTAAAAAAAAAACTTAAATTAACAACACATTTAAATGTCCAATCAGTCATGTGGCCCAATGTCACATCTGGCTAAAATGGTGCCGAAGTAGACAAATGAACACAACAGCCTTACTGGGGTTAATTATGAACATTGCTGCAAATGTAACATGTTCATATTCTGATGTATAGTAGCATTATGAACAAATAGAGACACAATGAAACCCCATCATTATAACATTTGTTTAGTCACGTGTCACACTCCGAGGGAACATAGATTTACCACACCTACAGATCTACACAGACTTCCCCATTATGGCCCTGACACAAACATCAAACTATCAGTGAGCTCTCAAGGCAGAATTTGCAATCTCAAAATTGTTATTTTCAGGATAGAATCAAGCACAAATCTGTACCAGACATTAACATATGTGTGTTTTAGAGGCTTGTGGTGCATTTAATGACTGTTGAAATTTGAATACAGAAAAAAAAATGAGCATGACCCCCATTACTCTAACAGAATCATCATCTAGGTAGTTCACAAAGTGTTGTGAATGCTTCTAAGGGTCTCTATGGAATAGTGGTGTTACAAAATAGAAAGCTTCCATAATATTCCCACTGGGATTTAATGTGTTTATGGTACAGTTGAGTTATTACTATTAGGGCTGTTATGATTTTGATTCTGGAACGATAAGCAATTGAAATGAGCTTTTAATTTTGTTCCTAGAACTCAAAAGCAGGATCAGTGATCAGTGGTGTGGAACATTTTGACTTGCCGAAAAGTTTGATGGGGAGAACAAGGTTGGTTGGTACACTTTGCCTCCTCCGCTGTAATTCTCTGGCTTTATTTATGTTTCAATATTTTAACTATAGCGCAAATGAAAGGCAAAGGTCTCAGCTATAAAAACATTGAGTATGTGCTGAAAGAAATTAAAACTGTATCAAATCATGACCGGAAAATCAAAAGTTGAATCGCATCAATGATGGAGAATTCCCTATCCTATTGTAGCCTATGATTATAGGGCTGGGCAGTACATCAGTATTAAATCAATATTGTGACATTAGAACAGGTACTATCTTAGGTTTTGGATGTCAGGTTTTTTTTTTGCAATTAATACACACATAAACATATGTTTGTTTGTTCTTTTGTCATGAGTACTTTCACACAGAACATGAATATTATGCAGTGAATGTTTTTTTTTTAAAATCAGGCTGATTTTTTCTAGCATTTGCACCATGAATAAAGGAAACAACCAATCACATTGTGTTGCACACTTGGTGGATTCAAAAACAACAATTCTAAATCCGGTAAAAGCCCTGACATGAACACTGCATAAATGTTTACCAGAAGGGATTCAGGTTCCCTCAGAGCATTTTGCTAAAAGGAACTCTTAAGACACTGCCAGATGCTGCTCCGGGTCAATCGGACCCCATTAGTTGGTCCTCTGCATGTGCAAAAATTCAAGTAAGGAAGTTGTGCAGCTGTCACAAATTGTCAATATGTGAATTGTTCAGTTTGCAAATTTCTGTCTGCAACAATTTTGCATATTTTTGCATTTATCGTCATGGCCCCGGTGTGTAAAGGTCTTAAAAGAGCACTATACCGGGGTGTCATTCCCAGGTTGGTGGGTTGGTGTACTGTGATGGTAAAGCGTTGGTATTTGACCTGGAACTAGCACTCAACAATCAACTTCCTCTCCAGAATCATATACTGCACCTTTAGAGTGATGCAATTATTTGAACATAACTTTTTCCCAGGTATTCTATTATTGACTTTTACCAATTTAATCATTTGACCCACATTATTTATGACAATTTATCCATATTGCCCAGCATCACTACAAAGTATTTCTCACCTCTTATCATGTCCATGATATCTGAAAGTCTACTTATTAACAGGATGTCTGATGCCAGATAACAACAGAGCCTTTTGTTGGGAATTTTGTCTCCTATGATATAAAATGACGTTGTTGTCCATGTGATTTCATCACCACACAGAAATATTCCCACTGAGACTATAGTGTGTCTTTTATAGATTATCCATTAGGTACTTCCTACTCTATTAGATCGTTATCTGCTGTGCTCCCACTTTAATATTCCTGGAGGGACAGAGCTGCTGTATACTGACTCTGAGATAAGTTACGGACCTTATCGTGCCCGAGGTGTGCCATAAATACTATAATAACATTAATTCAGCTACCGTTACGGACAGTTTGTTACAGTAGTGGAGGAAACAACAGCACAGTCCCTTCAATGAAAGCACGTAATTCAGCATGGCATTAATTGGGAGCTTATTAACAAGGTAAATGCTATTAAGTGGGCTATTTATAGTTAGCTATGAGCGTTAGTGTACTTCTGAATGGCTGCCCGGAAAGAAACAAAACATGACATAACATTGCACAACGCGGTCAGATAGTAGGCGAAGTAAACACAACACCAATGGAGTTACAGTATCCTGTGACATACACGGCAGCTACGACAAACCGCCACCGGAGCTGACACCGGCAACGTGAGCTACTCACCCAGAAAGGGAGGTTTGGTCCGCATAGCCGCTCCATCTCTGTCGCGGCGGGAGACCGGGAACCGACGGAGAGCTCTTTAACCCCTCTACCGGTCGAGCCCTTTCTTGCCGACCAGCTTTCCTGTTCCTTCGCGTAATACCCTCGCTTGTTGTCACATGCCACACGGACAGGTAGTGCTTCAGGCGCCTCGGTTTGTCTGTCCCCCCCTGGACAGCGTGGACCGACCTGAATCAGGAAACGCTCCGCTTCTTCCGCTGCGCTGAGAAACGGAAAAGAAAAGTCATCCGGAGCCAGCGGAGAATTAGTTCAATGGGAGGTAGTCGTGATGGTAAGGCAGGGTGTCAGCTTACTAAGCCCCGCCTCCCGCTCTCCCTCTCTCTCTCACTCACTCACTCTGTCTAACATGACTCAACGACAACAGAAAAATCACCTTTTCTTGCTGAGTCATGTCGTCACGCTTTAGAGATGGGAAATACTAGATCTGGGCCACAGGTAAATCCAGGTTCCAATGAGATTTAGGGTCAATAAGTGTCAGTTCTGTGTCAGAGGTGAACGTTGAGGTTAAGTGCGGTAAATAGCCTACACATGTAAGAGGTTTGGGGTTATTTCAAGTCCTGACAATGATGTTAAAAATGTGTGTTTGGGAGGTTGTGTAAATGTGTGTTCCAACGTAAATGTGCGGCTGAGTGCTGACATGCTTATTGTGCAACTTTTCCTGGCAAAATAAAAGGGAATGTCTACATTTCATGCTCACACCCACTCTCCTCAGCCACACCCACTGAGCAGCTCCCTGTGCCATACTTCTATAGCTTAATTCAGAGTACATGTACAAAGTGTAAAGCCCCCCCCCCCTTTCCACCTCCTAAACCTGTTATGCAGGACATTTACAATGATCTGGGCAGGTCTGTTTTAAAATTCAAGCACCATGAATAATACTGTTTAACAGACTGATTGTTACAGGTTGTTTTCGTGGTGGAATAAAATTTTGCGGCCCTAAAGGTGTGCACACCTGTTGGAGAAATAGCAAGAGAGACTTTTAAAAAATAGTTATCTAAATTGAACCAGCAATTGCTGAGATGCTGTGACTTTTAGTTCCTTGTAAAGGCGAAGGTCCAGAAACACTGGATCTTACCTTTACCATAATGCAACAGGATGTTTACTTCTTTGAGACAGTCTACTGGGAAAAATAACACAGCACCATCCTCCCCCATCACACGTTGCTACTCCCCAGGCAACAATTTTAAGTCAGTCCACTTCCTGGGTGCCTTTATCACTCAGGACCTCATTAGAAATTTGATTCAATACAGTAATCTCAACTTTTCTTTTTTAGGGATCAAAGAGAAAGGTCAGGGATCACCTTGCTTTGGAGTGGGGTTTAAGCAGATCAGGGTGGGATATCCTACATTTGAGGATGCAAGTGTGAAACAGCTGATAGCTGATAGTCCAGCACTATTTAAGCTGTAAACTCTAGGCTAAAGGTGTCAGTGTGCTTCTCCGCATTTGATTGGACTGCTAAAAAAAATGGTGGTCTTAGAGATTGTCACCAGTAATGGACACACCATTAGCATTTCAAACAGCCTTTGAGTGTGGCCATATGAAACAGCAACAAACACTATAAAACAATGTACCAGTTTCTGTGTTACACTGTCCGTCAGGCTGTACGTCACGCTGTACGTCACTCTGTACGTCACTCTGTACGTCACCCTGTACATCACTCTGTACGTCACTCTGTACGTCACGCCGTACGTCACGCTGTACGAAAAACTGTATATCTCCCTGTACGTCAAACTTTGCGTCAATACGTCAAGCTGTACGAAAAACTGTATATCTCCCTGCATGTCATGCTGTATGGGTTGTACGCCACACTGTACGTCAAACTGTGCATCAAACTGTACATCAGGCTGTATGTCAAACTGTACGTCACGATGTACGTCACACTGTACGTCACACTGTACGTCACACTGTACGAAAAACAGTATATCTCCCTGTACGTCAAACTGTGCAACAAACTGTACGTCACGATGTGCGACAAACTGTCAACATGCAATTTTGCAGCTGAAGTCCAGGGGGGCCCTGATGCCGGGCCCCTGTAGGCTATCAGTCCATATGTGCCTGACGTAATGCGTTCTGAGATACTGAGCTTTGAACTTCTCAGTATTCTCTCTTGGCTGTGGTTTATCTGCATAATCAATTATGACAATAACATCAGATAAAGCCTAAATATCAAGGCCATGCACTGCGTTGCAACCGTGTCAATTCAGGTCAAATCAAGTCGAATTCTAAAATGCACTGTGCTTTGTGTTTGGTTCATAATGCAAGTAACTGGTGTGTTCTCTCTAATTTTGTTTTTTTAAAGAGATTCAAGTTAAAGTAGACTGCACCACCCTTACTTTATATTCTACTGGAATTCCTTTTCCATTGGCTGTAATGGCATGGAGCAATAAAGCTTTGTTAATTCTCCAGGCATCCTGCTACAGGTGTCACTCCTCCTCGTCCAACAGGCGATCTGATTACCAGACGTTAAGCCCTTCTGTTCTCTTCCTAGGTTCCAAGAAGAGCTGACCTTGGCTCCCAGGCAGATGCTTCTGTGATTAGTTGGATATCCTTTCTGATGAAGTGTAGGTAAATGAAGCCACCCAGCCGAGGACCTGAGGGTGAACTTACCATTACATGTGAGGGAAGCCCTGTGTTGTATTTACACTGCAGGAGCTGTCACAAGTCCTCAGGTATCAGCAGTGTCACATTATGCAAGCAGGGCCTAGGACCTGTAAGCCCATTTATCTCTCCAGCAGGCCAGCAGGGATTTCCCTCCCACTCACTGGCTGATGTTTGATCTAATTCAACACTTGAAAAGGTTGTGTTACACAGAGTAAAACTGAAAAAAAATTGATAAGGTTGACATTAGGCAATAATTATTGAGGATGATTTGAAAGGACAATAATATGTATTTGAATGTACAACAAAATGAATTTACAATATATATACTATATATATAACTTTATAGTACATTTTTAATTGTAGCTTATTTTATGTCAGTGTTCCTAAACAATGACAACATTTAAGTTGATTGTCTCCATCTTCAGTGTGTTGCAGGTAGTTCCAGGGCTGAGCACACCATCTAGTGGTGATCTGGGACTAGCTGTGGTATAGATATAAATGGCTTTAGCCCTTTCATTTTCTGCTTGGTAGGGCATATTTCAGTCACTCTATCTTATTGAAAATCTGTTTCATTTAACTCAACCTAACTGAGCCATGTCTACCTTTGGTTTAGGTATGTTATGCTCAAGAAAAATCCACTAGATGTTACTGTCTATTTAAGAAGTTTACCATTTCAGTTTGTTTTCTTAATGAACCAAAAAGGTCACTTCAGACATCAGGCTTTAAACAGCAAAGATTTGAACCTATAAAAATATTATAACATGCTCTACCAAACCAGCTTGTTTGTCCGTTGTAAAGGTAGTAAGGATAAGCAAAATTGATGATTGGATACATTTAATGTTTTAATTTTATATGAAATAAAAAAAAGATATAAACATGCTGCATTTTGTTTTCCTACAAAATGTTTTTAATCATTTCTGAGATGTTTTTTTTTTAAAGTATTAAATATGTGAGGAGATTTGTGGAAATAATACTAATGATAATGCTATTGATTCAATTGTTTTAAGAAAAAGACTTATGTTGATATAATAACGATAATAATGACTTTACCTTTGTAACGGTGCTATGTTTGTAATTTTGATTTTTTTTGTTTGTTTCAAAAACACTGTGAAGCAACTTCAAAAACATGAAAAACATCTACAAAAAGTAGAAAAACAACCAAAGATAACTAATAACTACAAAAAACACAAACTATTAAAAAAGTGACTCAAAAGTACCACAAAGAGACACAAAATACATACAAAGACACACAAAAGGATCCCAAAGAGAAAACGAACTACCCCAATGGCACACAAAACCATAAAGGCATCTGAAGGCTTAAAAGAGACACAAAACAACAACAAAGGACCCCATTGTGTGATAATCGTAAGTATATCCAAACTTACTGACGTTCACACATGGTGAGGTTAGATATAGTGATCACTTACATGTTGTAATACGCAAAGCTCCTTATTTTACTACAGAAATCCTGTAATCTGAGTTCAGATCTGTGCGCAGCCAGAAGATGGAGGCATGAACGCAGCAGTACGCGTTTGGTTCATTCGGTTCAGCACTTCTGTATTCACATGGCAGTTAAATGCGTGCTTTGGTCCAATCTGAAAATGAATTTATAGGTTTGCAGCCCAGTAAGCAAAGTGGTAATGAAATCCTCAATTTGAGCTTAATCAATCGCATTTCATTTGGTAAAACAACAACCCTGAATCTCCTGAGAGGATTTTATTTTGAAAGTTTTCGAATGGGTGGGCGGGTGTGTGCACTTGGCATCTCCAAGCAGTTGCGCTGTGGACGCACATCTGGAGAGCCGGTTCGATCTGAATGTGAAACAAACTGCCTCCTCCAGCAGCGCGCGGAATAAATGACACATCAGAAAGTGTTGACATTTGTCCACCTGTTGACCTGTTCTCCGTCAGCTCGATCTCAGGCTGCTCATCGGATGCGTCACACAGTCAGTGTGAAGTAAAGCTGCGACTCGGGCCGCTGTTTTCGGACCGAACAGAACAAGCTACAGCGGCAACTCCAACAGCTGGATGAGGGCTGGAAACATCTGCAGCGCCTGTTCCGGAGTGCAGCAGCTGAATGGCTTTGTGACGCTTGTCCTGGATCAAACATCCCAGGAATGAAGCAAAACCATCTGCGAGCATCACAGGCTGATTTGTCTTCATTTAAACTTATCTGGAACACTTTGAGTCGAGCGGGGTTACCGGAGTCCATCAGGCAGGAATGAATCACATGAAATCTTCTCAAGATTTGCGTTCACTACCACCAAGACCCCCTTCTGTACCTGCAGCTTCATCAAAGAGACGGTTTGTCAAGCTGGGTAGGAAGACAAGTGATGGCTCTCAGCAGTGAGTATGAACTACTGACCAAGTCTGATTTGTCACTTCTTTCTATTAATTTACAGGAAATGTGTTATTCTCCTGATTTTCTCTTAAAAACTCATTGAGAAATACCTGTCAGTTATAGTTGATTTCTATTGGATACTTTAGGGCTTCAATTGGTTATGGGGGAGGTATATGTTTTGATGGAATAAAAAGGAGAATTTAAGAAAATCCAACATGAAATGCATAAAAGCATTTTGGAGTCATATTTCTTTTTGACAAACCCAACAAAAACAATAAAGAAATACCATTAACTTCTCATTAACCTCTAGTACAGCTATCATATCATATACTCCATCATGACCCTTACTGTTGTTCTCCCACACACTTCAACCAGTCTCACTAATATTATTAATCAGACATCTTAAATCTTTTTCATCCAAGTGGTGGCGTAACTCCAGAGAACCTTTGAACCAGAGTGATAAGAAGCTTAGAGGCTTGGTCCCAAGTAAAACAACACTTCATTATTTGGTGTATGTACTGAGAGAGCTGAGGGACGCATGGTGAAGGAGACCAGACGGCACTGTTACGGGGACAGACACGTATGTATATGCTGCATTGGAGAGAGGTGATAGAACAAGATGATGTAGGTTTTTATCTGTGAGTGATTCTCATATATTGTCTAAATGTGAATGTATATGTAATGTATGTAGATATGTGTATTCTGCTACTAGTGCTTTTTTGTCCCTTCTAAGAAATACTATGGCTGTCCTGGATACCAGTTTTTTGTCTCCAGAGCTTTAGTGGTAATCAAAATTCAATATTCTAATTTTCGGGGGGATGCTGAGTATGACTCAGGGTTCAGAACTCATGTAGGCTTATGGCACTTTATGCTGCGTATATAAGTTTACTTGTTTTTCCTGAGTTTTCATAGCTTAATACAGACAGAACATGGTTGGGTCTTTCAGACACAATGCGGCATAAACTGTGCCGATGAGTTTAACGACATCTACAGCCACAGAATTCCTTTTTTGGGGGGGTATTTCTAATGTTTTATTTGACAGTGAGAGGGAGAATGGAAGGGGGAGACAGGATAAGACATGCACCAAAGGGACACCGGGCTGGACTTGAACCCAGGTCGGCCACAGCAAGTACTCAGCCTTAGTGGCATGCACTCTATCAGTGGGAGCCACCTGGACGTCCCCGCCAGGTTGAACTTGAAGCACAGCAGCGCAAACTTGCTGAGTAGTGGGCCACTGTGGCTCAGATGGTAGATCTGATCATAAGGTCAATGGTATGATCCCTGACCATGGCAGACGAAGTGTCCTTGGGCAAGATCCTGAACCCCAAATTTCTCCCGATGCTTCGTCATCAGGGAATGAATAGATTACTGATGGTTGCACCGTGTAGGGTTGCCTCAGCCGCTATTGTATGAATGTGTGTGTGATTGGGTGAATGATCATTTTTAGTGTGAAAAGCGCTTTGAGTGGTCGCTACAACCAGAAAAGCGCTATTCAAGTGCAGTCCATTTACCATTTATTGAGCTGCCATCGTGACACAGTGCAAGTCTTGGAAATAATGGGTTTCAGAGCACAGTGCTGCTGTTGCTGTTTGGTCTGAAAGGCCCTAAATGTTGAAAAAGAGCAGCTAATATTGGTAGTGAGAGGAACAAGTTGGCAGACTGTCGAGTCGTCACTCCACCCTTTCCTCTGCTCGTGTGTGTGCAAATCCCTGACTTGCATGAAACGCAGAGGAGATCAAAACTAGCGTGACTGTAAATGACAGTGAAACGCAGTAAGTTTTTACTTTCCATTGCTAATAGTAGCTTCAGCATTCTCAGCTGATCACCATGCCACAGCTTGAAACTGCAGTGACATATTCTACAATGCAACACTTGATGAATTATTTTATCAGCGACCAAAAAAGAAGAACATCTGTACTTTGTACGGCTTATGTAGTACAAAATATTGTGGCTGATATTGGTAGTAGCTTGGTTGCATCATTTTAACTCCTCCTTCTAGTGTCGGCTCAGTTCACAACCAGGGTGGTGGCAAAAACACACTTTGCTAATGGCAAACCAAAGAAGAGCGAGTCAAGTGATATAGAGCTGTGCTGTGCAATAGAGTGGAAACAAAACAAAGGGGTGAAGGTACAGATCAGCTGGTAAGGATTCAGTGTCAAGGATTCTCACAAAGTACCCATCTTTCTCTTTCTCTCTTCTTTCAGATCAGCTTCTTCCACTGGCAGTTCATCCACCAGCAGGTCAGCAGACGGCGTTTCCGTCAGACAGCCCAGCAAGAGCCGCATTCGTCGCCAAACTAACCGCCTCTCAGGTGTCTTCCACCGTGTTCCCACCGCCAACTCCGGCTCCATGGCACTGACAGCAGGCATCAGGGCCTCACTGTCCATCCCAGTCAGGAAGGGAAGCAGTAAGTCTCTATAACTTGAGTACGTACTATCTCAAAAAAAGGTACTGCATGGATGCGGATGGACTTTTCAGACAAAGTGTGTATTGGGACGAGGAATAGGTGATTTTGATGGTGATCGGTGATCCAGAACACCATCTGGAATTTATATGGCGAATTTATATTATTGTGTCAGTGACCATATTACCTTCACTAACTGCCGCCATCTAGTGGATGAAATATTTCAATGCCAGTGTAGTCCCAAAATACGTGCTTTCAATATAATCCTTAAAATGTAATTTGGTATTGCCTAACTGACCCTATTGCCTTGGTGGAAGTCTGCGCTCTCCGAGTGCTTTACTTGTTATATAATGCATCCTCATGCATTACTTCATATGATGCCTAAGAATAACAAAATGTTGTATGGTCACTGTTTTAAACACAGCCCCATATCATTGCTCCAACAGCCCAATAATCCAATGAATTTCCCATTGGATAGAAATCCATCTGTTCGATGGGACATCATCCCAAAGTAATAAAAACCCATTGGTTTGAAATTGCTGTTACTGTCTAAATAACCTTGATGATGTAATCAGGGTTATCGCAACTAGGGTGTGGATTAGTGATGACCAAATGAAGCTTTGTGAAGATTTTTTTCGATTTTCTGACATACCTTGAGGTTTTTTCATCAAACCATAGCACCATATAGTTGGGTCATCAATTACAAATAATAGTTCATGAAGCTTTGTTTGGATATCACTAGTGTAGATACACATTTAGAACAAAAAGGGTCAACTGGTTTGGGTATAGACTTGGATGTAGGCTTTTAACTAGCATCAAGGGTTGAGATTTAAACACTTGAAACACATTGCACCAATTTGAGAAATGCAGGACCAGGCTCAACTCACATCTGTCAGGGCAAATATTAATTTTTCCCGTTACAACAGAGCATTGGTTTATTGTATACAAGCTGCCTCAGTAGTGTATATTGTATTGTATGTGTATTGTCTTGCATATAGGGTTTATGGTAAATCTGCCATCAATATTGATGAACCACAACTGAGACCAAATATTAAAACTTCCCTTTGTTGTCATGTCTTGTCACGCAGTTATCTCTACAGATGTTTTGAAAGCGAATGACCCATCTGAGTTGTCCAATCAGATAACTGCACCAGGAATCCTGAAGATCTTTGGCAATGAAATCTGTGAGGGAGCTCATTATAAGAGCGTCCTGGCCACCACACACTCTAGTGCAAAAGAGCTCGTCAAAGAGGCCCTTGAACGGTAAGGCCATGTGTTATCTGTGCACGTGCATGTGCGTCTGCCTGCCATATGTGTCCGCTTTGCATGTGGAGCTTGTGTGTCTACACAGAGTGAGTAATATTATATCAATCCACATGCTTCCTCTGCCGTAATATACCTTTGTGCAACACCATTTGTATATAAAAGCAGCCAGAAAAGTCGTTGACGCACAAAACTTTGGCGGTTGATGAAAGGAGGACATGTTCATGTTGATGTGATTAGTATATTTCAAATGAACCATGTAGGCCTGACCCGTTGTTCTGTTTATTATAATTGCAGTACAGTGCGCACAGTGTGTGTACATGCCAAATAGTTTATTTAGTAGTTCTGAAAAGGTCTAGAGCAAACCACAGATTTGTATGAAAGACAGTCAGTGTCTGCCAGGGCTGTAAGGCGGCCTCTCTGGAGAGTGAATGTCTGTCAGTCTTTGCTTATGTTTCAGCCAAAAACATAATGGAATGATTAATACAAGTGGTATTCATCTTGTAGAGGAAAGACTAAATCACTTTTCTTTTCCCTTAGTGAAAATTTGCACTGCAGCAATGACATTTAGCTGTATCATTACTGGATTTCTTGTTTAGTAATGGGATAGCAAACACATTAAACACACTGCAAGATTAGACTCATGATAGGTCATTTCTCTACTGTATGCTGGTCTTACGAAATAAAAACAGTCCCCTATCAGTCAGCATATTGCTTATTGAGGTGGTTTACAATAAAACCACTCTAATCACTATTTTTAGTTGTATTACTAATGGATCAAATGACTAGGTTCAATTTACAGATTACAGACCTACTCTGCAGTTCTCTGCTTTATGGAGCATTTTGGGGTCTTTAAGATCATTACAAGCATGAACTCTATGCTGGGTTTCCACAAGTAGCTTCGATAGTTGCGGAGCAGCAGTTCCATTCATTCCCTATAAAAACAACAGTATGAGTGAAGTGCCTACATGTTTACCGCTCTGCCTGCTCTCCAGAAGTGGACTTTTGCAGAATGGTTGCCAATGAGAGCGTAGACTTGTGAACATCCCTCCAATATACTGGTATATACACCTACATATAAAATTCTGTGCAACTGACTATATTGTCGTCAGCTGCTAATGTTCAACCAGGTTGTTAGCTTGTTAGCTAGCTATATTCATAACACGTTTTAGCTTCTTCAAGCTAATGTTAGCCAGCTAAACGAAGCGGTAATGTTGCTTCTTAATCAAAAATGTTACATGATAGAGCCATAAATGTTTTTTTAGGAGTCGGTTAAGACGAAACTAGAGGTGAAAGTCAATAAGACTTCTGTATGGTGGACAGAAAAACTATTTCAAATATAATAATGTAGCTGCATGTCTGTTGGAGGTGTAAATAAGTTGTTTGCTAATATGTCTACTGTATTAACCCCTTATCATTCGACTCCCTTTTATTGTTATTCTGGGCAGTGTATTTTTAGGGGGAGATAGCAGCTCAACAATAAATGCCACATAGAAGTGGAACTGGCTGTGATTATTCTAGAGGTCATGGAAGCTAATTTTATACAGCGATGTCAAGTTTCATTAATGGACACTATGAATACTAACATCATTCCACATGATAAAAGTGGGCTAATTAAATCCACAAGAGTCCCACATGAGCTTTCCAGTGATACCCAATTTATGCAATTCAAAGTCTGTTTAGGGACCCCAGGATGAACGGCGAAAATAGTGCATTTTAATGAATGAGAAATTGAGTAGATGTTGTTATCAATTGTGATTTATGATGTAACAAACCAGGTTAGGTGTTCTAAATACATTTACCCAGATATTTTTATCGATATATTGATAATCTTCCTCCTTCTGTATTCATGCTGTCTAGGTATGGCCTGGGCAAGGAGGAGGCAGAGTCCTATGTTCTGTGTGACACCATCGGCTCCACTGGAGGTCATCAATGGAAGACAGAAGGCTTCAGAGTCGTGAGCGACAATGAGAAGCCCCTCCTCCTGCAGTCACTATGGAAACCCAGAGAAGGCCTGGCGAGACGGTTTGAAATCCAGAGGAGAAGCTCAGTAGACGAGATTACATCCAAAGACAAAGACACCATTACTGCTGGTACAGTGTCTGACTGATCATTACACGCATACCACATCCGTATTCAGGCTGTCTGCATGTTCTGGAATAACAGTTGGTCCCATTAAATGAAGTATTGTCAGTATTAAATCCAGTTTTAGAGTTCTCACAGTAAAAATGTGGTTTGCTGGCACGCTGTTTTTCCACTGAAAATTAGCCAAGCCACACAGACCAATTTTAATGCGTCTACAATTTCTTCTTTTCTTTCTTCTGAATTTCGGCTACAAATTTGGACTTATATTTCATTCTAACTGCCATTAAAAATGTCCAAGAACATTTAAATTTAATGAAGATTGCAGACACTGTGTGATCCAATTAAACGTCTTCTTGTGACACACCCTTACAATTCACAGTTTTAACATATTGCCATAAAAGATTTACACGGCAAATGATCTTATCCACTGACATTTACACACCATGATGCAGCAAAGATATACCCAGAATTTTCACACAAACACTTTACGGCTCTGTAAATGTGCAGGGTGGATCACACTTACTATCATTTGGACTGGAGGCCTCAGCTGTGGTTGACACAGCTGTGGTCATGGTGTAAAAGTGCGTCCTGTTTTGTGTTTGGTTTTGTGAATGGTGCAGCTTGTGATCGCCTTCTATCAGTGTCAGCTTGTGGATGCCTGCTGAGTGGGTGAACTTTTTATTTCCATGAGCTCTGTCTTTCTTTCCACTGAGGTCTGTTTCCTGTATGGGGCTTCTCTGTGTTGACTCTGGCTTAAAAACACCATGTACCAAACCGAACACACACAGGCTCACACACACCTCACCTTACTACGGGAAAACATGGGTGCTGCCTATCACTACATTCCATTCGTCATGTGCTTAATGTGTTTATATAGCAGCTCGGTTTGCAAACATTTTAAAAGCAGCGTTAATTCCCAACTGTTTTTATTTACCTTCCATTAGGTATCAATGCTCAGGCTCGAAAGCTGCAGAAGAGCCGCTCCAGAGTGACCTCCACCCTCATAGAGAGGACCATGGGGCGAGGTCACAAACTGTGGAGGAGCAAAAGTGAGATGGACCTCTTAGATTCTGATACCGAGACCAAACAGGGCACCGATAGGACTCAGGACTCAGAGAGTCTTAATCAAACTTCAGCACAGAGCTACGAGTGCCTGAAAACAAGCCCGGAACAGAATCACATTCACAGCCTTGCAATCCCCACCAAGGGGGACGGAGGGTCGCAGGCCAAAACAGAGACCCTCTGTCCATCGAGGCCGAGAGGCGAGCGGGAAGGAGAGGAGTCAGAGAGGGAGGAGACGGAGAGCAGCGACGATAACACCACACAGTACTCCATTCACCCTCCTCACGACTGTCCCTACCTGCTGTTGCTGCAGGGCTGCAGCCTCACACAGGTACATGTTCCGCAAAGACTTTGTAGTAATGCTGTGGACGCCATGTTAGGTCCGATCTGAGAGTCACACTGCAAGGTTAAATTGTTGTTTGTTTCATTCTTGTTTTTGTCAGGTGGATCTTTTTAAGGTGGTACTTGGTCTTTGACAAAAACAGTCATTTTACATGTGGGAATGTCTGTAAACTTGTGGGTACCCATAGAATCCATTTTTTTTTGTCTTGGAGCTGCATAGATTGGGCACTCCTGGAAAGCTGAGGCTGTTGTGGATTTAATAACCCCAATTTTATCCATGTGTGTTTGATTCCCTCCCTAGAAAGGCAATTGTGATTTCAAGAGTTTTGAAGGCTGGAGTACCTTTTAGTCTTTTCTAAAGCAAAAACTAAAAAGCAAAAGTCATGTGGGGAATGTGTTAACAGTTCAACAAGCCACCCGACTCCATTGACAAAAACAGTACCTGCATTAAGGCTGTTTATGGCTCCCATACAAAATCCCTTTCATTGTATTACATTCAAACTGAACAGTGGTGAAATCTTTCAGAGCTGCTGCTCTAACAGAAATGTTTTCTCAGGATAAAGACAGAGACAGAGGGAGAATCATTATGCGAAAGGTCAGTGAACACTATGTAGAAAAACTGTGTGTCAAAACACTGATCAGGAAACAGAAAAAGACAACCCTGGTGCTGCTTCCTGACTGATTACACGTTGCTTCAACTGTGAGCAACTGCCACTCACATGCAGCGACCCAAACACGCTGCAGGGATTTTGACTCTGCGTCACAGTTGTTTTCCCAACAGACCCGTCATGAGAATATAATCATCTACCACGAGAAATACTATTGTGACCAAGGTTTAGGGAGTTTATCTGTGAATTAATTCAGCTGGTTAAATCTGTCCTGTTGGAAAAGGCCGGCATCACAAGGGGAATGTCAAACATAATAATCCCTGCACATTGTTCCTGCCACTCACTGCGATTAATAAAATATTGCTTGTCTAATCAGGCTTAGATCGAGACTATAATTCTAATACCTCCACATGATAAGACTGTTTTCATTGCGTGAGACTGTTGTTACGTAGCTTGCGGGGGCAGTAATACCAACACAGCAGAGCAACAAGGAGGAGGGTGGGGATTTAGATTCGTCTGGTGGCCAGACACATGACTCCGGCTGTGGAAAAAGGCATCTGTTTGCTAACACAATCATACAAACTATCAGTCATGTGTTTCTAGTCATTTGGTTTTACTTCTCAAGCAAGTCCCAAAGGACTTTTTCTTCGTCAGGTCGAGTCAAGTCACAGGTTATATCAAGTCGAGTAAAGTCGAGTGAAGTATCCTATTGTTCTTAGGAGAAAAAATAGGTGTATTAGTACCTTTCATAGGAATGAACGGGGCCCCACCTCCAACACTCTATAAATCCATTTGTATGATGTGAATGACTAGATTGTTTCTCCACACATGAATGCTGATAACTAGCCACTGGGTTCTGAGATTGCATTTTGGCCAGTGCATTCGGCCTCTTTTGTCTTTTTGACGATTGTTTGTCTGCACTCAGGACTTCGTCATCTACCTTCTTGCTGGGCCAAACATTGTATTTGGTCGGCAAACTGAAGATGAAGATGGGTCAAAGCCTGACATCCTTCTCTTCGCCACTGACATTTTTCCGAGACATTGCTATTTCCAGCACCATGGCGTTGGCAGCCCTACCATGCTCAGCCCTTGTCAGAACGCTGTGGTCACGAGGAATGGTGAAGTGCTGAGAAAAGAAGTGCAGCTTAACCCTGGTGATGTCATTGGGATGGGACAGCGCTACCTGTTTCTTTTCAAGGATCCCTTTGCTTTGACACAAAAGGTAGATTGTGCCAAACCTTCTTTGTACTTTTTCCATCTGGTAATCCACTGTCCCCAAATTCAAAATTCATGATTCTTGTTTCTTTCTTGTAAATGAAGGATGTGAACAATGCTGCTCCTGAACCCAGCACGACTGCTGTCCCCTGGATGCTGGGTCACACCACTTCTGCCGCTCCAACAAGCCAAACTAGAGACGTGATGCTCTGCAACACCTGCATCACAACCTGCACTGAACTCCAGAGCTCAAGCAGCAAACAGTCTCTAAACAGAGACCTCCCCTTTTTAAAATCTCCTGAAAGCCACAGTCTGACTCTGGAGTATCAGAGTGAGGATGAGGAGCGTATAATCAAGGAAATAGTTGCTATGGGAAGGACCAGCATCAAAGACAGACCACCATTGACTGTTTCATTTTTGCTATGTCTGTGTGTTCAGTATTCGTCCGCATGTCTTCATACCTCAGACCTGCGCAGGCTGCTGTTGCTTATTGCAAGTGGAGTTCAGAGCGCCATGTGGGTGAGTTGTGGGGAAAAAGTATGTTATAGGAGATCTGCTACAGTAGTCCGAAATCAATTAATTGCTGATTTGTTTGGTTTAGGAATATGTTACCATAGGAGCAAGAAACACAGACTTCACAGGTTGTTTTGCCTCTTTTGTTGTTGTTTTGTTTCTCTTCGTAGTTGTCACGTATACCCCCTGTGCTCTGTAGTCATTTTGTGTCTCTTTGTAGTTGTTTTGCGTCTCTTTATAATTGTCTTGGTCTTTTTTTTAGTAACTTTTATGTGGTTTACTTTCCCCCCTTTAATAGTTAATCCATGTCAGTTTGTAGTTGTTTTGTGTCCACTGAAGTTGTTTTGTGTACTTCTGTGGTCATTCTATGTCTGTAATTGTTTTCCCTTCTTCATAGTCATTGTGGTCTCTGCATCATTTTGTATCTCTTTGTACTTGTTTTCGTCTCTTTGAACATTTTGTGTCTCCTTTTAGATGTTTTGCCAGTTTCCAAAGTTGTTGCGAGTCTCTTTGTGTGTCTTTGCAGCAGTTTTGTGTAGTTTGTGGTTGTTTTGTGTCCTTTGGTAATAGTTTTGATCTTTTTTATCTATGGCTGTTTTGCCATTTTTGTAGATGTTTTGTTTCTCTTTGTAGTTGTTAGATATACTGAGTAGTTTTGTGTGTCTTTGTAATTGTCTTGGTCTTTTTGTAGTTACTTTTTGTCTGTTTTGCCCCTTTCATAGCTAATGTAGTTTTGCAGTTGTTTTATTTCTCTATAGTATTTTTGTGTCCTTTTATAGTAATTCTGTGTCTGAACTGCTTTCCCTTGTTGGTCTCATTGAAGACATTTTTCCGACTTCCTTTGGTTGTTTAGCCAGTTTCCATAGTTGTCGTGAGTCTCTTTGCAGTTTAGCATTTCTGCATAGTTGTGGTTGTTTTGTATCTCTTGGTTATTGTTCAGATCTGTTTGTGGTTACTTTTTGTCTGTGGCTGTTGCCCTTCTTGTAGTTGTTTAATTTCTCTTTGTATTGTTTTGTGTCTTCTAGGAGTGACTTTTTTTTGTATCTTTATGGGTTTTTTTTTGCCCCTTTTCATATTGACAGCGATATCTTTGCATCAGTTTGATGCAGTTTTGTATCTTTTTACTTCACGCCATGGAGTGGGAGTGAAGTATTGTTTGGGCGGCAGTGTCTGTCTGTCTGTCTGTCTGTCTGTCTGTCTGTGTTTCCGCTGCATAGACATCCACCGCCCAACAGAGGGCGCTGTGGGGTGACGTCTGCCATCTCTGATTGCCTTGTTTATGTATTGTTTTGGGCGGGGGTGTCTGTCTGTCTGTCTGTCTGTCCGTGTGTCTGTCTGTGTGTCTGAGTCTGCCATCTCTGATTGCCTTGTGGTTCTTGATTTGGTCTCTCTGAATACCTTTTGTGTCTCCTTGTGGTTGTCTTGCCAGTTTTCAAAGTGAGTCTCCTTGTGTCTCTACGCAGCAGTTTAGCATTTCTTTGCATACATTTTGGCCTGTTTGTAGTCTTTTCCTGTCTCTTTGTAGTCGTTTTGTATTTTTTTAGCCTCCGGCCCTTGCCCTGGGCCTATGTCTGGTAGGCCCATTTAGTAATCCATCCATGCCTGCCAGCTAACTGACTGTTCACCAACTTCTAATAATTAAGTTCAGAGAGAGCTTAAGGGGCTATTATGGCTGATTAGCACAACATGTACACTGCAGTTTCTAGTGTGTTCATGGTTGCCATTACAAAACCTTTTTTTTGTCATACAGGAACACACTAAGGACCTAGCTGCAGTTCAACCTGAAGTGTAAGCACACCTTACTGTTTGTTCTTCACCAATCACTGAACTTATATTACAGTTCAAAGACTACACAGCAGATATCTTCTTGTATTGCAGTCTCAGTGTTGAAGGCTCAAACCCAGAGGACCTCAGCCAGAATGATGTGATCTCAGGACTACGCCCCCTGGTGGTGTGGATGTCCAACAGTCTGGAGCTGCTGCAGTTCATCCAGTACCAACTTCCTCTTATTCTGGAGTGGAGAACCCAAAAAGAGCAGGAACAGGAAGACGAAGAAGGAAGGGAACATGAGAACAAGGAGGTGGAGAACTTGGGTTAGTCAGCTATTGAGCTTCGAATCGGATACAATTACAAACGATGATACAAACTGATGATGTATCGGAAAATTTCTGGAATTTTCTCAGTCCATCCAAATGTTTTTTTTTCTCTATCTCTTACAGTTTAAAGTTGCCTAGTGAAAGTTAAACATGCAGTTAATTTGTCACTGAAGCTACACCAGTATCATTTAAAGATATGTGTGTTCATGTGTGTGATTTTCAGCCCTGTTGGAACTTCTTCTGTCCTGTGTCCGTTCAGCCAGTGAGGAGACGATGGCTGTCCTGGAGGAGGTCATTATGCTCGCCTTCCAGCAGTGTGTGTACTACATCACCAAGGTGAGAGGATAACCCAGCACATAGCTTCAGCATACACAGAAATAAAATTAAACTGACATATTGTACTTATAGGGTAAGTTTGGAGTTTTTAAAATGGGGTTGTATAAGGTACTAATGTATAGTCAGTGTGTTTCCTACAGTTGATGGTGGTCAGGACTATTGCCAGGGAAGTTAAGCGATGTACTGCTAAAAATATCAATATTACTGAAAGTGTACGCTACATTTAGAATATTTTCATAGCTTGAAACAGCATTGACTGTTATCTATGCACTTCCGTTTAGTTTGTTTGTATTTTTGTGTGACTTTGGTGCTTTATATGGTTAGTTCGGATTTACCAAAGTCAGTCAATAACACAAACAAACTAAATGACAGAGGCAGGGGTAGAGAAGCAACTGCAGCTTTCTGAAAAGCAAAATTACTGCTTTTGTCGAAGGAGTCCGGTGGCTTTGAAGAGAGAATAACAGCTCCAGTTTCCTGTCTGAAGGTTAAAGCAGTAAAAATTTAAAAATATATTGTATACATTTTAACTTATGTTGTATTTTGTTTTAGGTGGGAGTTATTTAGGTGGCTAAAATACATTTTAATGGTGCCCCCCACCCAAAGCAGTACATTGCTTAGCTTCTGTGTCAACACTCCTGCCTGCATTGTGCCGGCCGCCATCTACTGTTCGTAATGCACTGACTATGGATAAGTAACTCATACAACCTCCTCAAAAAAAATTTGAACTCTCCCTTTAAATAGTCCTCCAGTGTGTTGCATGGGAAACTAAACATCTACCTTACCTTAGTCTACAAGGAACTTTTCTTGGCCAAAGGAGAAGAGTCAAAGCAGGCCTGTGCAGTGGCTCCATCTGTTCCTCTCACTGATGATTATGATGTGTCGTTTAAGAAAAGGAAAATAATCAGAGACAGGCTGAGAATAAAGAGCTCAGTTAGCGCCTCCGACGGCTTACTAATAGACCAACCAGCCACACTGCCAGACCACACTAGGAGCATTATGACTTGGGAGAGAGACAGGATACCAAGGGCCATTGTGTGTGTGTGTGTGTGTGTGCCGGGGCAGGATAAAGGAGTCAAACCAGGGATCTCTATGTGCTGCCAAGGAAGCTTTACATTGCTTCCTATAATATTTCAGCGTAACATAGTGTTGTTGAGACATTGTAGGCATAAAACATTGTTTATTAAGTATTATGCTTCTGTAAAATGTCTTATTTTGGTCTAGTGGAAATTATTTTACTACATTTTGTCTGTTTGCATCTATAAATCCATCTAAATAACGCAAGGACAAAAATAACTGTGTTGCCCCTGTAAATACTGAAATACAAAGTAAATAGGAACAGTTGCTTGGCAGCTAGTAAAAGCTGCACAGGGCTCTTTAAGTTGCACTAATCAGTGTTTTAATATTACTTGTCACAATGGATCAAATCATTATGTGTAATATGAGAGGGGTTGCTGCCACTGTTAGAAAAACATCACTTGACTCTGCAGTTCTGCTGAGATCTACAGAGCATTTTAGCAACATTAGTGGTTTAATTCAGTCCCACTGCTTTCATCACCTTCTTTTCCAGATGCAGCAGGCAGCTGTTTTTAGCCAAATATCCCTAATAAACCCCACTGTATGCTCCCTTCCCAGAACCGAACAGCAGACACACAAATGAGCAGCTGATGAAAATATGCTAGCATAGTAGAGCTTTTAGCAGCAAAACAAACTGTTATTTTACTTGAGTTGGTGGAGACTAAAAAAAGAGTTCAAAGGAGAGTGAATATGCTTATGCTAGGGCTGCAAATATATGAAAAAAAAAAAAATGCAATATGGACTTGTTCAAATTGAAACAGCAGAAGGAACAATATGTCTTTACAGCAAAATATGTGTAAAATACCATTGTGAATCAAGTTTGGTGGTGCTATATATATGAAAATAATGCAGACATGATCATCCCCTACATAATAATTCACATCACTATTTCAATATCAGTCAACATGTAGTTATTGTTTCCATCCCACACACAGACACAGACAAGCTCTCCCACTTCCCTTACATAGGAGCAAGTTACAGACTTTGTGGTTGTTTAGTCTCTTTTTGTTATTCGGTTTTGTGTCTTTGTAGTCCTTACTTATCTCTATGGTTTTGTGTCCCTTTGTGGTCATTTTATGTGTCATTGTAACAGTTATTTTTTCTGTGGCCATTTTGAGTCTCTTTGTAGTTGCTTTTTGTCTTCTTGTAGTCATTTTGATTTTCTTTGTGGTCTCTTTATGTCTTTTGCACCTATTTGGCATCTCTCTGTGTAGTTTATAGTTGTCTTTTTGAAGTATTTTTGAGTCTCTATGTGGTCTCTCTTTGTTTCGGTGCTGCTGGTTTGCATCTGTTTGTAGTTGTTTTGGATTTGATGTCTCTTTGAAGTCTTCTTGTGTCTCTTTGTAATCCAGTTTGTTTGTGGTCATTTTAGGTCTCCTACTGGTTGGCAAGTGTCTCTTTGAGTGACTTTTGGGGGTGAAGGTCTCCAAAATGTCACTACTCTGTATGCCCATTCAGTAACCCATCCGCTGCCCTAATCCCTTGTCATTCCTCCCAGTTGTCCACCAAAATGGTTTAGGGGGAAGTGGATTTTGATTTTATGGGCAGTCTGGGCCTAAAGTTTAGAGTGTCAGGTTTATGACCACAG
>CAFUXE010001421.1:98745-120446 GCA_903364295.1 Serranus cabrilla
CAGCTGTTTTTAAGCCAAATATCCCTAATAAACCCCACTGTATGCTCCCTTCCCAGAACCAAACAGCAGACACACAAATGAGCAGCTGATGAAAATATGCTAGCATAGTAGAGCTTTTAGCAGCAAAACAAACTGTTATTTTACTTGAGTTGGTGGAGACTAAAAAAAGAGTTCAAAGGAGAGTGAATATTCAAATTGAAACAGCAGAAGGAACAATATGTCTTTACAGCAAAATATGTGTAAAATACCATTGTGAATTAAGTTTGGTGGTGCTATATATATGAAAATAATGCAGACATGATCATCCCCTACATAATAAATCACATCACTATTTCAATATCAGTCAACATGTAGTTATTGTTTCCATCCCACACACAGACACAGACAAGCTCTCCCACTTCCCTTACATAGGAGCAAGTTACAGACTTTGTGGTTGTTTAGTCTCTTTTTGTTATTCGGTTTTGTGTCTTTGTAGTCCTTACTTATCTCTATGGTTTTCTGTCTCTTTGTGGTCATTTTTTGCTCTTTTTGCAGTTATTTTTTGGTCAGTTTGAGTCTCTTTGTAGTTGCTTTTTGTCTTCTTGTAGTCATTTTGATTTTCTTTGTGGTCTCTTTATGTCTTTTGCACCTATTTGGCATCTCTTTGTGTAGTTTATAGTTGTCTCTATGAAGTACTTTTGAGTCTCTATGTGGTCTCTCTTTGTTTCGGTGTTGCTGGTTTGCATCTGTTTGTAGTTGTCTTGGATTTGATGTCTCTTTGAAGTCTTCTTGTGTCTCTTTGTAGCCATTTTATGTTTGTTTGTGGTCATTTTAGGTCTCCTACTGGTTGGTAAGTGTCTCTTTGAGTGACTTTTGGGGGTGAAGGCCTCCAAAATGGTTTAGGGGGAAGTGGATTTTGATTTTATGGGCAGTCTGGGCCTAAAGGTTAGAGTGTCAGGTTTATGACCACAGGATCGCTGGTTTGAATCTGACAGTGACTGCTCCTAAGCATGTTGTGTTCACTGGTGTGTTAAAGGATGGGTTAAATACAAAGGTCAAATTCACTGCTCGCTGTGTCAGTGTGTGTGTGCAAACAGAATCTTAACCTTTAACCCAAATAAGAAAAATAATTGTCTTAGGAGATGTTCACTGACACCACGGGAATCTGGGTACTGACGTCCCCTAAACTCTTTCTGTTGTTGATAATTGTTCTCCATCTGTGGAGGTAAATAGCATGAGCTTTAAATGTTGTATTTGATTCTGCAAATCTGTATCATGCTGTATCAGACTGTAACTTGGAAAAAGAGAAAGCGGTATTTCTTATAGTCTCACTTCAGTTGTGTGCAGTTTCACTGAAGCACCACACCCATTACATGGAAATGTGCCGGGAAAGTTTCAGACAAATTTCCAGTTGAGCTCTATGGGTGTGGGTAACAACACCATCCAAAAAAATACTAATAAGAGATTGGCCTATTTACTCGTCCTCAGTCAGTAGTGGAACAAGGAATCATAGCTGAGCTGCTCTCCTGAAATGGCCCACCAATGACCTGGATGCACCAAACCATCAAGGCCCAAAGTAAAAGGCAGCCAAGTCAAGTATTACCCACTGCGGAGATTAACACAGCGCTGACATTTAGCAGCAGCCAAGCCAAGGTCTCACAAGTCCAGCCAGTTAGGATTCAGACAGACTTTGTTCTGCATCTTCTATATCGGTGTCTCCATGCAGACATCTCCAAAAAGGAAGCTATAGGAATTCCTGGTTACTGTCCTGCAAGTTTGAGACAGCACATTTTTGCTCAGTGCAGGAGGATGTGGTTATCTAACTACCTGCCCCAGACAGCATGTATTTCTCTCAGCAAGGCTGCCTGATGAACCCAATGACTTCCAGATGTGGTTTGTCAGTAAATCCAGAAATAATCCAGAAATATAATACAGTATGTTCATGAGGTTTTAACATGATGTTTGGTTGCATTTCGTCTGAATTCCCCCATTCTGACAGGTTCTGACAAGGGGTAAATGGATTAGGTACAATGTCATTTGTCTTGTCATATTAAGATTTTGTCTTAGAATGAGACTTGAGTGAGACTTGGGCCCTGTGGTTCGGCACAATAGCAAACACTATGATCACTCAAAGTGCCTTTTTTGCCACTGGCAGACTCAGATTGTTGTTAAACACTGTGCAACCCCTCTGCCTACAAAACTCACTGTCACAGAGACACAAAAACATGGATAAAAAGGATCCCGGGTGAAAGTAGTTTGGTTTTGCAGGGATTTGATCAGAATCCAAAATATTGGACAAAATGACATGTTTGACTTGATGGTGGAACTAAAGAAAACAACAGTGGAGCAAATCCACTAGAGTTCATACTCTCAAGAATATGAATGTACCAAATGTCATTGCTTTCAATCGAAAGTTGTGAGATCTCAAAGAAAATTTAACTCAAGCAGGCAGCGCGACAACTTGTGTGCTCCTGAAATGCACCAGATTAACGCTTTTAACATTGACAAAACTTTCTTCCGGAGCAGTCTGACCCTGAAAACCCTGAAAATGTTGTTTACCTTTGAAAACACTGAGCCTACCCAAAAATAACATTTCTCTAGAGATCTCCATCAACACTGAAGTGGCACCCTCTAATTCCTCATCTTCTGGTTAGCAAACAACAATTGCAGCTCTGGTTATGTTTTCAACAGCTGCCGTCACTTTGAGCAACCACAACGCATTCAGCTGAGAGTTACAGTCACTCCTTAAACCCAAACACCCAAACCGAACAATGTTTACTTTGTGGATGGAAACTAGAGGGTGAAATTTCCTGTCAGCTATGTTTTTGTATCGACATTTTTGTTTCCAATATTGTGCAGCCCTAATAGGTGCTGAGTTAAGTGAGGTTCTGACTGACACATCAGCTGCCACACCTATAGGCTGTACTGAAACACAGGACTGGTGATCATAGAGAACCAAGCTTGATGCAGCTGAGAGTACCTCAATTCAGCTTCTTCTTTTTTTTTGCTTGTTGACCAAAAGAGGAAGAATTCAGGTTGCCATTTCGGGGTAGATCTCTACATAAGTGCTATTGTGGGGTGCAAGCACAATGCTTTCAGTGGTAAACAGCATTTTCAACTTTAGCTGGTCTAGTTTGGACACAGTTAGAGTTTTTCTTGGTCTTGCCAGTTAATCCAGGCGTATCGTGTCATCCATCATGACTGTCACTTCACAGCGAGCTCCTGTCTACATCTTTCCTGGACTGACAGCAGATTTTGTCAGGAATGTGGTGAAGTCACCAGTGTCAAGCTGAGGAGTAATCCGGCTAAGGCCTAATGATTTACTCTAGTGTGTAGCCTTTCCCCTTCACCACTGCGGCGAGTTGACACAGTGATTTATGTCGGTGCTCATTTCAGCGTGTGACCTCGGGTTCAGTTGGTGCAGCAGGATTTTAATTTTCCAGTGTGTAAACAAGGCAAACCGGAGGAGGCTGAACTGAATTTAATCTTGTATTTGTTTTCGAGCCAAGTAGAGATTCTCACAAGTCATTTTTTTTGCAATTCCAAATCAAGTCTCAATTCATCCGACTAGAGCATTGAAAAAAGTGTGAAATTAGGCATTTTCCACTCTATCCACAAGTGTGATTCAGCAAGTAGAAAGCTTTGTTCTCATTGAAAACAGCTAGAAAAAACTGCCCCAGGCTGCTAAAACTGGTTAAGAAAATAATAAACATTATTTGGCACCTTTCTAAACCATTTCTCAATAGCTGTATTGTATATTTACACTGGGTCTCCAACTAATGACAGTTTATAATATATTGTCAGGTAAGACATCTCTCTAGTCTTTCAAAGCCGGTGTAACTGCAGCCTGAATCATTAACAACAAATGTGGTCTTTCCCTTGTTTTTTTTGTATCGCCAGAGGTTATAACTAATGACAGCTGCAGGTGTGCTTGGCATTGTGTTGTTGCTGCAGCTTAGTCATCTGTGGCTACACCAGGTCTTTAGTCAAGAACAGCTTAATGGAGTCAAATCCAAGGCTGGGTAGAGTCGGGTCTGAGTCCGTCAAGACCAAAGGTAGTTGAAACTGAGTCAAGACTGAGTCCAGAGCTAGCTGAGTCCTCTTCAAGACTGTAAAACCCAATAGAGTCAATCCCTTGCTAATGTAGTGATAAAGGAGCTAGGATGGAAGATTGGTCATTTTTCTAAGATCAGCCAATCAGACAATGTTCCTTGGACCTGATCCTGAATCTTTAGCCAGGAACAACTTGACAGTCGGACTCACATTCCAACTGGCACAAGATCATAACAAAAACAAGGCTTCAAAGTGGTCTTGAGACAGAGACCAGACTTCATTACTACAGGCCTGGGCCACTATACAAGATGCGTGTAGTTGTGCATGATAATAAGGGGAAGGAATGTTAACATTTTAATGAATGTGTCAAAAATAAATGAATTAAAAAAACGATTTTTCACAAATCACAAATCTCGAGTCTGAGAAGAGTCTTAAGTCTTTTGAGGATGAGTCACTGTGTGCACATTGAAGTGCTACCTGCAGTAGATGATGGTCTGAGCGTTACCAGTTTGGAGAGCCAGATACGTGCTCCAGCCAGGATGGAATGAATGTATTGCTGCAGACAGGGACTGACACAAAACGTATCGGAACCACCTAAACAGAGGTGTTAGAACCGTAGAACTCAACTGTTTTCTTCTGAAAACAGCTCAAAAATAGGGAGGGCCTTTGTTTAGGTGGTTAAAATATGTATTGTTGCCGTCCCCGTCTGTAGCAATACATTTATTTGTTTCCTGCCCTTAGTGTGTGTCTGGTTCTCCAAACTGGGAACTTGCAGACCATCATCTGCTGCAGATAATACATTGACTATGTGGAAGTACCTCATACAACCCTACTTCAAAAAATCCGAACTATCCCTTTGAGTTAAACTCAAGTTGAGGTTGCACCCGAGTCCCCTTCTCCGGATCCAACAAGACAGAAATTGACACTAACCCTACCATGCTGTGTCGTAACATGTTCTTACGACTCTGTTTATTTTGGGGCATTTTATGCTCATTCATCTGATGTGAGGATCATTTCTGTGTGACGGAAAACAAAAGGCGCCACTGGTGAGCAGCTATTCCAACTGAAGACACATCAGGATGAATTCAGACGCACTTTAATAGGCCTGTGGGTAGGGCTGCGTGTTTACTTGTCCATCACAATGAATGCACAAATAAGGAGACAACACACTCTATTTTTTGCCTGTGGAATAATGCGTGCCATGGATGCATGTGGTCATCCCCGAATGAATGAATCTCCTCTGGCTTGGCTCTTCTGAGCGACATTTTCCAACCAGAAACAGTACAAGATTATTTGGCTTAATGTTCACCCTTTTCCATTTTCTCATGCGTGATGGCTGTTATGTTCTGCTGTTCATGTTCGGCCTATTCTTGCTGCAGGGCCTTACAGTAAATGTAAGCTGATCTGCTCAGGGTGGATTCCTTCAGAACTCTTCACTCAGCAGTCCTGCTGCAGCGGCATGCCAAGCCCACATGAGCCATATTCAGCTTTTTAGGAATGTGGATCTATGGCCGGCGCTGGCCTCGGAAGCTTGGTGGGTGTAAGAGTGAGATCGGAGGAGAAGGGGGATGTCTGTGTACAATTAACCCGAACAAAGCTATCGTTGTCCGGGCGTAGTCTCAAGAGCAGTGAGGACCTTTGGTTGAAAGGGAGAAAATGTTACAAACTCCATCTCTTTTATTCCCTCTCTAATCTTATATCATCTGCTGTAGTGCAAGAAACAGACAGGCACTGGCAACATGGGTGGTCTGAAATCTGGGTTAGAGGGCTACATGTTTTATCCCAGTGATCATAACAGCCACCACACAACGTTAACTTTTCCAACCTCAAATTGACCCACAGGAATTGTCAACATTTCTCATTCATCCACATTGATGAGTGAGTCACTCTCATACTGAGCTGCACACTTCTCTGTACTCAACTCATTCTCTCTCATCAGCTCCTCTACCCTGTCCTGCCGGGCCTTCTGGATTGCAACCCGTTCAGGGAGAGTCCTGACCGGACTGGAGAGAGTGTTCATGTCCTGGGTAGCGCTGGACTGCAGGTCCCTGTTGAGATCCAGCATCTTGTGGATGTTCTGACCCAGACCTGGAGCCTGCTGTCTGACTGCCAGCTCCACCCAGAGATTTCCTCACAGCTCATTGGCTACCTCTTCTACTTCATCAATGCGTCACTCTTCAATTCACTCATGGAGAGAGGTACCAGTGCACACTGAGTCTGTTAGTACACAAAAGAGTATGCAGGCTTACAATCAGTGGAGGGCAGACACTTTAGGAACACTTTCAAGGGCATGCACAGTGAATTATATTGCAATGTCAGTAAAGACTACACTCATAAACACACATAATGGTTTCTGAAGTAAAATTGTTTCATTGGATAGGTCAGGACTTTATGTTTTTACTGGTTTCTGAAAGTTGTAGCCACCAGGGGGCTGTGGAGGACAAAGTATTCAGCTTTCAAAAGTACAAATACCACTGTGAAATGAATCCACTACAAGTAAAAGTCCTGTATTCAAAACATATTTAAGTACAAAAGTATCAGCATCAAAATGTACTTAAAGTATCAAAAGAAAAAGTATTTGTTTTGCAGAATAGGCACTCTATTATCTCTACTATCTCACAAAGCTACAGATTATTTCCTTCTGCATTAGGCTAATGGCATGAATTAGCTAGCAAACACCAGAATATTTAACTCTATGCAATCATACAATAGTATCTAACATATGATATAGAAATATATGTTTCCCATGGACGGTACACAGGTCGTCACTACCTCCTTCCTCATATGCAGACATAATGTTGGACACGATTAGCATGCTAACGGATACAATGTCAACATTACAATGTGGTACATCTAACATGACACAGCTGCTTTACTTACTGTTTAATTGCAAGCACACAGTCTCCAATAAGGGAACACAAAAGCCTTCGAAACTAGTTATGCACTTTTCAGTTACTATGAGACCACATTCACTTCTCTTTTCTAAACTTTCCAGCATCTAATGTAGCTGTATCGTCCGTGAGCAAAGGATTACTTTGCTACGATGCTACTGCTAGGTTGGCCTACGAAAATACTTAATTTAATTTGCTGTCTATAGACACCGACTAAGTAGTTCCAGTTAAACTCAGTGGCTTGTTGTGACTGTGGCAGCTCTAAAACTGCCAGTACCTTTGTACGTTGCATTCCCTTTTTTCAAACAAAGGCAAATGCTAGATTTGAGTTTATACAGATTGTCTGAAAAAATGAGGACTGCAAACGTCTCTTTCCTTCTGTTTCTCCCTTTCACTGTCACTTTCACTTGCTGTCACCATAAATACTGAGCAAGTAAATGAACAAAGAGTAGGTATTACAGACAGCTTTCTCCCGATGTGTACACAGGCTCTGAGCCAGGCTTCTACCAGTGGACCAGAGGTGTACGCATGCGGGCCAATCTTGACTTGCTCCTGGACTGGGCCCACACAGCTGGACTGGGAGATTTGGCCTTGGAGCAAACACATACACTCTCATCGGCCATCAATCTGCTGGCTACACCTAGGAAGAATTTACTGCAGGTACAAATCACACACACACACACACACACTACACATTCAGCTGAGTTTGCTTTTCCAACTATAACTTTACACCACAGACATAATGTGGTTTCATTGAAGTTATTTCTGCAAAGTGGACGAAAAATTATAGTTTTTCTGTATAAAAACAAATATCTATTACAAAATACACAACAGTCAAAGTGACAATTCTTAAAAGAAAAAAATCTGTGTAGAATTAATCAAATATGTAACAGTCAAAAACTCAACCAAGTGATTCAGCAGGACCATGTGTGCTGACATTATAGACCAATATTGATGTACATTTTTCCAATATACACTGATATGGAAACTTTTTTTCATAATATAATGCAGGAAAAAGTTACACTGGTCATTTTCAAATGGTGTCACAACACAGTTTCCCCAGCAGAGTGTGCTGTGACATTACTGGCAAGATGTCAACACCACTAACAGGGACAAGGACTGTGGTAAAAACAGCTGCTGTAGATAGATAGATCGAGGAGACAAATCATACAACTGTAAAGAAAAGGGTATTTTCTGGATTTATAACACCAAGAAAAACAATGTTAACAGATTTTGGCTCAGTAATTGTTTTATCTTGATTATTCTCAGTTTCAGAATTATTGGAAGCCAAAATTTTAATTGAAAATAAGTTTTAATTAATCTATTAATCCTAATACATTCATTCATAAAACATTTGAAAAACACGACAAGAGGCTGTGAGGCCAACTAGTGAGAGATTTGCCATCAGTGTCCGGCGTGATGACGTTTCATGTCCCCTACAACCACTGTAGTCTCATTTAACCACTGGTTAGCAACCGCCTTTTTAAGAACACATAAAAACGTAAAAATGTATGTGTTTTTTTTAACAACATATTTTATGTTGTACAACAAAACATGAACATGCATCTAATCCAAAAACCCATTTATAATACTTTACGTTACTGCGTAACCATGGTCAGATTTCCAACCTTGAAGAAGAGACAACAGTGCAGTATCATCTGAATATTTAACAAAGAAGCTGCTTTTTACTGGCTTTTATAGGTGCCATTGTAATGTATATTATAAACAGCAGTGGTGACAAAACCAGCGCAGGTATCAACTGTGTCCATGCATCAGAACCCCCTGCTTTCTATTCATTAAAAAATTAGCCTAAAAACAAGCTGGTGGGACAATTTAAAATCCAAGAGAAGTTTTTCCATTAGGGGGTGCAGTTGCATGGTATGAAAAGCAGAAGAAAAGTCTGCAAACAGAGGTCTGCCGGGAGCATTAGGTCCCTCTAGGCTAGACGTATATACACCTTCAAGAATGAAAAATCTTAGCATTTTCCACCCCCTGCCTGCCTGATAAGCAAACTGTATGGAAACAAATGATCCAGCAAGGGTGGTCATGACTAATCATGACTAACTGATTAAGTAGTTAAATAATCCCACTGTGAAACAACAGGATAATTCAGATTCCCCATGACATTCTAATGTCATATGTGTGTGTGTGTGTGTGTGTGTGTAGACATCTTGGGTGTCCTTGCGGTCTGATTACCCTGCCCTGAGTCCGGCCCAGCTGAACCACCTGCTGAGTCTTTACAGCCCAGCATCTCCCTGCGGACACACCTGGACTCCATCTGGTCCTGACCAGACTGCAGCACAACAAACGGGTGAGCGGTCTCCATACTGGTTAACCAGTAGCTATCCTAATTCACAATACCAATTATGAATATGATGATTTGTAACGTTCATACGTTGTATTTCTTCTTCTTCTTTTTTTTCAAAAAGTAACATGACCCTTCTTTTCTCAGCTGATATTCTGGAGAGTTTTGACACCCACCATCCTCTGGTGTTACCAGATGAGGGTTACAAGTTCCAACTGAGCCGGAAGGTAACAGATCCGGCCCTGAGGGAACAGCTTGACAAGCTCAAAGAGTTTTTGTCAGCGCTTTCTGACTCACAGTCTGAAGAGGTCACACCTAATGAGGAGCAAAAGGTACCCTCATACATTTGAATATTTACAGAGAAAGTAAAGTTAATAAAAACCTGCAAAAATGAACAACCAACTATAATGTATTTTATTACAACCAAATGCTGAGCAAGACATTTATAAGATGAACAAAATGTTCCAAGTATTGTTTACAAGCTGAACAAGTTGACTCTGGGAAAGGGTCAAAAACCAAAACATGGATAACAAACCTAAAACAAATTTTCAGCTATTTAAATTTACAGAAGATACTCAGATAACTCAGAAATTAGGACCAAAGTTACCTCTTCTAGGCTCGGCCTTTCTTTACAGTCAACAAGCAATTTGAGACGCTATATGGAGTTGGAGTTGAGAGACAATGTCTTAAACCAGATTGTTTCCGAAGTCCGGCTAAGTTAGTTATGCTAATAAAAAACTAAGTTGTCATATTCGCCCCCCGATGGCTATTATAAAGAATGCAGGTTCGGGCACTTAAGCATTGACTTCACTTTTCAGGCCTGGTGGTTACTGCTTGCATAACTCTAAAAATACATTTTGATGTGGAAAATCAGATGCGTTCCCTTTAAAATATGACAATTTCTGAATGTGGTTTTCTAATCAAATTGTTCTATTTGTCATCCCATGAAGGATAAACTGAAGACAAAAAACAGCTTGGAAACCTTGGATGCATCACCAGTTGAGACGGTTTTATCTCAGGCTCCTGTCCATGACTACCAGTCCAGTTCTATGACCTCTGATGCCTTACCTCCATCACCTCCATCTCCCTCCTCCACCCTGTACCTGGATGAGTTCAGCTCCTGTGGTGCCGTCATTTTGTCCCAGAAGCTGAAAAGCCTGGAGCTGCAGAGCAGAGAGGCCAGCGAGGTGAGGAGGTCAGCTCTGGACCCCTCGTGCCTGCTCACCCCACCTAACACCCCCCACATCATAGATCCTGTTGATTTGGTGAAGGAATGCAACGATAAATGGAGGAAGGGTGACAGTGAGACACTTCGCTGGTCCTCTGGTGTAGATGCACATGATGAAGGTACAGCTTCGAACTACGTCACCTTTAACGATTCTCTTTTGTTTGTCTGAAATAAAATAAAACTGTCCTTTCATTTGTCCTCAGGTGGATTAGTGTTCGAATGTCTGGCTGCACTAAAAGTAGACCGTTTGAAGTCAGATTGCCCAAGTATGAAGAGATTTGTAGAACTTAAAGAGGAAGAGGGGGAGGAGGAGGGGGATGACCATTATGATGACAATCATGATGAGGTTTTTAGCCTCGAGCTGGAGCGAGGTGAGAGAGGACTTGGTCTTGCTCTGGTTGACACAAGGGTGAGTCAATGAGATGTAGCAAAGTTCTGCTTAAGGACAATCGTACCGTATCCGTGACCCCTGTAAACCATTTACCATTTTGACTTGACTTACAGGATACGTCTTTGAGAGTGAAAGGCATCTTTATCCGTGCAGTGGTGCCGGACTCTCCTGCAGCCCGGTGTGGCAAGCTGGCAACAGGAGACCGGATCCTGGCTGTGAACGGAGTCAGTCTGCTTGGACTGGACTACCAGAGGTAGCAAGTACTAAAATCTGAGCAACTCATAGTTAAATATTAAAAAAACATAACATATTTGTTTCTGCTTTTCTTTGTTTCTCTTAGTGGGAAAGAGCTGATCCAGTCATCAGGTGACAGGCTGAGATTACTTGTGGCCAGATCTGAATGGATGGCGAAGGCTGTACTGGCTGAATGCTGACAGTGTTTTTTCACTGCTTCTTTTAACAAAGACTGTTAATAAGTCTAAAAGATGACTATAAGAGCTTGGTCAACATTCAAGTTCAGGACATGAACTTTGATATAAGGATATGGGTGTTTTGAGGAGGAAATGCACTATAAAATGAGCTGTGTCCTGGATGAATTAAGATCCAGGTTTAAGCTGCTCCATGTAGTTTTCAAACTGAGAAGTTGGAATGGTTGAGTTCAAACATCTGCTGCTATTTGTTTCCGGGGCAATATTATGCCTTAGTCCAGCCCTTATTTCAAGGCAACTATAAGGAACTTTTAACTGGGTATTACATTTTTGATACCTTTATTACCCCCCTTTTTGACCAAGGCAGTTTGAGGGCTGGTTTGGAGCTGGTGCCTAATCTTGAACCAGTTCTTCGTGGTTCCAGAGCAGCAGCAACTCTTTGCTGGTCTCAAACCACGAACCGCTGTGGTGACAGCCATTTTTAAGTCAGTGACAGTGATGTAATGATGTGGCTCCCTAGCCTGTGGAAAAGCAAACAGGTTCTGAAAAGATTTGCAAGGTGAGAACCAACACCAGCCCTAGCCCCGACCTACATAAGAAAACCATCAGTGAGAATAATGGATATTTCTCTAAAGGTATCATTACTCTTCCAGTTTGGAGAACGAGATGCATGTTAACAAATTAAAAGGCCCACCCGAAAAAAAAACCTTTTATGTGTATGCTATATTTAGAATATGTCCACTGATTTTTGTTGCTGTCCACAGCCGATTCATTTTGCATGACTACATTTTTTTTACCCCCCCCTGTTGGGGCCAGAACAAAGTTGAGTTCTACGGTTGAGAAAAAGTAGTGCCAAATGAAATGGCTTTGGATAGCAACAAAAATCGGTGGACATATTGTAAATATAGCGTACACATAAACAGGTATAACATTTTTAGGGTGGGCCTTTGTTTAATTGGTTAAAATGTGTTTTGTGTCAGTTCCTGTCTACAGTAATATATTCATTCATTTCCTGCCTGGAGCACATCTGGTTCTCCAAAGTGGAACCACGCAGATCATCATCTACTGCATGTAATACAAGTTGCTCATACGGCTCCAGTACAAGTGTCACCAAATTCGACCCACAATCAAAGTTTCTTGTAGCGGCTTTAAGCAGAACATATATTTTGAAGCCATTGGAGGAAGAATACAAGTGACTGCTTCCATTTCCAAAGCCTTCCATACAGTCACCCCAAACACCACCACTAGATAAAATAACTAGCACCAACTAAGATGTAATATCACTGCCACTCTTGAATCTAGTGTTTTTTGTTCACCATCTGGAGGATTGGATATGCAATGGTTATTAAATGTTTTTGATAAATTATAGTCTGAATTGTAAATGGACCTTAAATACATACAGTTATGTGTATTAGTTTTTCTTCATAAAAGAGATGGCATCTGTTCCTTATGTCTTAACTTTCCATGTTGGCTCATAGTCACAGAAAGTGAGTCCACCAATTTATTTTTCCTTTATGCTAGAGTGCAGTTTTTATTATAACCCATATGCTGTTTTTTGTAGTTTGCTTATATCTGTTGTGTTTCAGCAATAAATACATTCAACCCTCTGTTGGTGTCATTTCCATTGAGTCCTTTCCATTCAGTTGGAACACAGTTATAACAGAATATAACAGACTTAAAGGGGACATGTTATGCTTATTTTCAGGTTACTACTTGTGTTCTGGGTTTTTGACTACAACATGTTTACATGCTTAAAAGTTAAAACAACATATTCATTTTCTCATAGTGTATCTGAATATTTCGATATCCACCCTCTGTCTGGACACAGTTTTATTGCCGGTCTCTTTAAGCAAACCTGCCTTAAAAATGCCCAGCCGGGTTTTTGAAGTCTGAAGATGAGTAGAGGTAAAATTGCTGCCACATACATAGCTGCACACTAGCCAAGGCCAACGACCTTAATACGAGTCTTTCTCTTGCTTTAGGAGTAACTGGAGATAATTTTATCTGTTGATGACCTCAAACTGAGCGTCTCCTCTACCAAGATTAAATCCTATTGTATCTCTCTGTTCTGGGAGCTCCTCTCCCACAAACTCTCTGGGCTGAGATATCTTTCATTTAGAACAGTTATACGCATTGAGCATTAACCCTGAAAACTCTATTTTTTCTAACACAGCCAGAAACAAACATCTATGATCCATTGTCAGTTTGATAATTAAGACAAAGGGCATGATCTCATGTGGTGGTAGTTTTGAAATGAGCAGTGGTGGAAGGTAGCCCTGTATTCTGTTATGATCAGAAGGTTATAAGCAGACAGCGCTAGCTAGTGTTAATGCAACTAGCGAGCCTGTATTTTGCAGGATTGTTTCCCAGTCTCACACAGAGTTGCACAGTGAAAGTGAAGCTTACGGGGAATTATAATTCTAAAACATGAAACAAAACATGTTTTCTTGCAGTGGCCTTTCTAAAAGCAGTTGTGGTGAAAGTGACTACTCTGTTCCAATGAAGGATGCGGCAATAGCTCGCCTAATGTTAGCTAACGTAGGTTGAACAGCGTTCTACTTCCACTTTTATTGGTTTCTTCACTTTTCACATTTCGCTGGGTACATTTGGTTTACAGTATTTTTCATTCATTTTGATCAACCAAGCAGTGCATTAAAATGTTGGGGGTAACTCTGGGTCAAATTTGGCTCATTCAAGATTAATCTTTGACTTTAGACACCCGTCCCCCACCCCCTTCATCCATGGGAACAATTATTTTCTCACAGTATGCACTTGTACTCCCAATCCCTCTGGCAGCCCTCCCCCCATGGGAACTCAACCTTTCTCACAGAACATGGACAGTGACACTGAAGTACACTCATGCACACAAGCACACATCATGAACATCATGACTGTATTGAAAGAGACTTTAATCTAGCATATGAAACCATAAACTCCAAACAAATATTTATTGTTATGTATGGTGGTTCAGTGGTTAGCACTTTTGCCTCACAGCAAGAGGGTTGATGGTTCGATCCCAGCCTGCGGTCCTTCTGTGTGGAGTTTTCATCTCCCCGTGTCGGTGTGGGTTCTCACAAGCTATGTCCATAGCCTCTTGGTGCTACAGCTTTCCGGCCACCGCCCTGCGGCTAGCCCCACAATTGCCCTTATTTGGCTTTTTCTATCTCATGTCTGAGGTCATCTTCACCTGGTTTATGACGTTGATGTAGCTCTCAATGGGCTTCTTGTGCTACATCTGCCTTCAGATATGTGAATATGTGTAGAGGTGTTTATCTGTGTGTGTCTCTTGGATCAAAGTGTGTGCGTTGTGTACTCCCTCCCTCAGTACTGTGTGTCTCGAAACTCTGTTATCTGTGTGCTGGTGCCTGTTGGTATGTGTGACATAATTAATCTGTGTTTTAGGTCTTGTGTGGTATATACTTTAAGCAGCATTTATTACTAGTGTCATAATGCAGATAATTGCACATTTTTTTCCAACCCCAACACATAAATGTGTTACATAGTCTTAACAATGATTTCATATATATGAAATGCGTTTAGGACACTGTTTGGGTTGTGGCATATAGCAAAGTGGTTTTGTAGATGAGTTGTAATACCTGGAAGGACATTTCGAAAGTGGCAGCATATTAACAGTCTTCACAGAGGGTATTTTTCAAGCCAAAAGATAAAAAATTAACTCAGAAAATTAAGGACCCCGGTTCGATCTGGACTGGGTGCCTTTGCTCCAAGTCTTCCCCTTCCTCTCCCCCTTTTATTCTCTCCGTCACTATCAAATAAAGCATGAAAATACCAAAAAACAACATTTAAACAGAAAACCAGTAGGGTTGTCCTTTCAATGGACAAAATAGATGATATAAAGCATTAGCAGTATGTGTGCGTGTGATAAATGTAGTCCTGGCGACACCTACTCTACATTGCATCAGCAGTGTTTGTGCATGTGATAATTGTAGTCCTAGCGACACCCAATCTACATTGCATCACTGGTGTATTAGGTGTGATAATTGTAGTCCTGGCGACACTTACTCTAGCAGGAACTTTGCCAAGTGTTTGTCCATGTCATTAAAGAGAGTAGAGTGAGAGGTCCTTTGAATAAGTACATCCAACCTGGAGATTCTGTGCATTTTCTTCATTGAACAATGACTGAGGCAGACTTATACAAGCTGTACAAGGGGGTCTACCTGCCTTCATCTCTTCATCCCCCGGAGAGCCTGAAATTCTTCGAAGAGTTTACTTTTCGCCCAGATGATATCATCATTGCATCGTATCCGAAGTCAGGTCAGTAATCACTCTCATTTCTAGAGTTTGCATTCCAGTGTGTCACGAATAGCTCTTTGGTGAAGTGAGCCTTTGACAGAGATGTACTTAATCTAAGAGGTTTAAGGAAATGAGGCAGTACAAATAAATGGCTTGGTTTGAGTTAAAATAGATCCTTAATGGCAGGAAATCTTAACTTCTCTCATGTGCTCCTACATAGAAAGTGAGTGGCACATTTTTAATGTCAAATCTATTTTAGTCCGGTCTTGCAGCAGCTCCTAATCATTGTAACATTATTGTTCTTTATGTTATTTTTTCATTTTTATACTTTTGTATTTTGGGTTTCTACTAGAACATGTCTACATGCTTTCATGTTAAAGTGCTTTCTCATGGTCTGTCTGAATATAACTGTATTCACCCTCTGTCTTAAACTGAGCATTTCAGACAAAGGAGAGGATCATGACCCAAGCAGAAATGTTATATTTGTCTGTGTTGTCTATGTTAAATTTTCATTGATATATGACCTAAAAACATATATGTACATATATGAACAATCTAAATATGAAGGGTATTCGACATTGACATACATGTCTGGCCCATATAAATATGTATTTTTGTGTTCTCTTGACTTATATTACACATTTAAAATTATTTATTTTATTTACATTTAACATAGATGTATTGGTATAAATGTTAACATATGTGTGTTATATAGTTTTAAAAATGATTTCATATATATAAAAAGCTATATTTACGACGTTTAGGACAATCTTTGATCAGAAATGTGGACAGTGCTGTCCTTCTGATGGACAAAATGGTTTGTGGTGGTGACAGGTCATCCAAATCATAGAATTTGATGACTTACCAATAGTAATATGAAGGTATTAAATCCAGCAATCCTCAATTCCTCTCTAGCAGGAAGTTTTACGGAAGTGGTCATGGTTCTTTCCAACAGCATCGGTACAGATAAAAATGGCTGCCCCATTGACCATTCTATTATGTTGATCTAAATGAAAAAGTCTTTCACAACTGTGGTTTCCTCATTGATGCATACTTCGTGAAGCATGAACATTATAGGAAACATCTTGCTGGCTTTGTCTAGGTACAACTTGGATGCAGGAGATCGTCCCTCTGGTGGTTAGTGGAGGCGATTCAGCCTCTGTTGAGACCCTTCCAAACTGGCACAGAGTCCCCTGGCTGGAGGTGGGTCAGAACAGCCACCAAAAATTTGAAGAGCGGCCGTCTCCACGAATGCTATCCACGCATTTCCAATACAGCATGATGGCTCGATCTTTCTTTGAAGTTAAGCCGAAGGTAAACCTGCCCTGTGGTTTGTTTTTGGTCCTTAAGGTACGGTGGCCCTGAGAGGCCAGGGCGCTGCAAATCCCCCAACACAATACATTAAGAAATACTGGAATATTTCCAGGGGGACATCTGCACACCTGTCTCAGAAAGGACTAGGTGGTTTTCTTGGTTGTCAGATCCTGCAACAACATGAAATTACGTAATTTTTCCCAGGATATGTAGGGTTTTTTTGCGGAAAAGACGTCTCTAGGCTCAAAGTTTGCACATTTGGTTTCGATCTCGCTCTTGTGGATTTTCGCTTGCTCTTTCGAAAAACACGTACACACACACATGCAGCCCACGAAGCCCACACACATCATTTATTTCTTATGATGTTTTATGATAATTGATATAAACCTTGGTTTGTCACTATTTTTAAAAAATAATCACAGTTTTATCCGCTCCAGGAATCGCCTTTGAATGCCAATACAATAATCCAATTACAATTCTCCGACTCAGACATACGGACTTCCTGCTAACTCAAATTTGCATCCACGAGCTGAGACCAGACGCGAGATTCCATCGTACCCTCCGCTCACGTCCAAATTAAAAAATGCTGAGCCTTGCGTAGAAATGATCATACGCCCACTTTTTTGTCGTTTCGTAAATGAGGGCCAATATGTTTTAGGAACATTACGGTTGAGTCTTCAAATCTCCATCATGATTAATGGATGTCATATCATCACTGCAGGTCATCTATGTGATGAGGAACCCCAAAGATGTGTTCACATCTTCCTTTTACTACCATGGGATTGCAAAATATCTGGTGGACCCCGGCCCACAGAAGGAGTTCCTCCACAAGTTCCTTGATGGAAAAGGTGTTTCTCATTGTTTCAGCTTTGAAATGCACAGTATTTATGGATAATACTATACACAAGTTCGTGACAGGAACCCTTTAACCTAGTAACAAGATTTAACATGGGGGAAGATCAAATACCATGAAGCTCATTACAAAAACCTTGTGTAATTTGTTGTTAAAGATTGAAGTTATAAATAGTTAATCATATTGGAATACTTCTTTTTTCCTTCCAGTTATGTTTGGCTCATGGTTTGACCATGTAAAGAGCTGGCTGAGTGCTGAAGATAAAGAGCACATAATGTACATCTCCTATGAAGAGATGTTCAAGGTGAGATTTAACAATCATCCTCAAATCTCCCGTCTATTTTCTGAACAATTCTGAACCCACAGACACAGTCATACTGTATGAATCTGTGCAGGAATATGAGCTGATCTGTGTCTCTCTGTGGTGCAGGACCTGAAGGACTCTGTGACCAGAATCGCTCAGTTCCTGGAGAAACCTCTGGACGCTGAGGTGATAGAGAAGATAGCTGACCGATGTCTGTTCAAGAACATGAAGCAGAACAAAATGTCAAACTACTCCGTGGTTTCTCCGAAATACATCGACCAGACAAAGTCAGAATTTCTCAGGAAAGGTGAGTTTGAAGAAATAACCGACATATACATTCATACATACACTTCAGGCCAAACATTTGGAAGCTTCAAGTTTCTGTTCACAATGCCTTTCTTAAAAAACACTATGAATTCTTTGGAATTTGGGGACATATTTACTGCATGATTAGAATTACCTCAATTTGCCTTTAGGTAAACATTGATGTTACCAGACCAGATTGTTATATTAATTCCTGTTTTTTTCATGTTGTGTTTCAGGAATTGCTGGAGATTGGAAGAATCAGCTAACAGTGGAAGAAGCCGAGCACTTTGATGCTGTCTATAAAGACAAAATGAAAGATGTCAAATATAAATTTGTGTGGGATTAAAGTGAATGCAACTTTTCCATCACTCAGTGATGCCCAGACACCTATTGATCTTCGTGACTGTATGTGGTGTTATAGAGCATAGCAACTTAATCATAGAACTGTAAGCAGATTGCCTCTTCTGAGTTAGGACTATATTAATCTTAGTACCATTCATTAATATCAATAATTAAATATGTTATCACATTCTCAAATACTGATTTATTGTACCACTGCATATTCATCATAAAAACAAATTTGCATTTTTAAATCTCAGTGGTCCACACCTAATTATTATAAAATTATTGTATTCATTTGAGATTTGTTTTGCTTAGATTTGTGAATTACCAAACAATCAGTGACATCTTTTGCTCTTGACACTGAAAGATGTAAAAAAAAATAATAATAATAATAATAAAAAAAAAAAATAACCAAACATAGTAAAATGCAGTACATACTGTCTTTTTGTATGCATTTACTGTGTCAAAATTAAATGGAAAATCCCCCACATCTGAATGGCTCTTCTTCTTATGGCTGCTCCCTCTAGGGGTTGTTACATCACATCATCCGTTTCCATTTCTTCCTGTCCTGTTCATCTTCCTCTGTCTCCCCAATCACCTGCATGTCCACCCTCATTATATTTATAATGCCCCTAACTATCTGACACACTACCTTTGACATATTTGGCAAAACTGACTTCCTCACACCAAACCTCCTCCCTCAGCATCCTGCCATATTCATTCTCTATGTCCACAGAGACAGAATGCAACTCCTCGTGACTCCTTTATGATACTTGTTTGCATGTATTTTCCCTGCGTATCTGTTCGAGAATTAAACTTATTCTCAAGGCAGTCAATGCTGCATTCATTCTACCCGTGAGAAAAACCGTCTGACCAACATCTCCAGTTAAATCACTATGAAACCATTAAACTCGATAGTTTTATTGTACGCACTCACAACAAATCTACACTTTTACACTGAAAAAAATATGTTAAGGCGCGATATGGACGGACATCCTTAATTAGAAAATGATAGCTTTCCATAACACTGTGTTACTATTGACGATAAATATTCACGAACAAAATAGTGCACAAAACAAAACCTCAATCATCAGGAAGCTTATACCAGCACAAAGCTGAGATGAGCAATCCTTCGTGGCTGGAGTGAAAAATATTATTTACATATATGGGCTACTATTGAAAGCTACATTAACTGTTTTCTTCAAGAAGTTCATATTTCCAATCGTTGTCCCAATACTTGAATGCAGCATACCATTAGCTAGGTGGTCGGCTAACAGTGGCAAACAATATGAGTATCTTTTGAGTATCTCTTATTAATTCCGTACCATATGTAATCAAATTGCAGCAGCGCTAGGATTGCAAAATACCATTACCGTGACACTGGCTATTTTAACGCTCGATAATGACGGACTAATATGATTAATTTTAAGTTACTTCTGGTATTATTTGCTAACGTTAGCTACCATAGCATGTCCGTTAGCTAAAGGAAGCGGCCCCATTGGTTCTATATTGCCATGGTTATTTTCCTCAGCAAAGAGACGGAGGATGTTGGATGAAAGAGAAGATAAACACTCAACAGCTGCAACTAAAGGAAACTGTCTTGCACAGTAACAGGTAGCGAGAAAGTCACCCAGACACACTCACAGCTATTTTAGTTGGCGTTGCTATTAAGGTTGAAAGTATTGCAAACACATAAATCAGCTTGGTTGCACCCACTTTCTACCAGATTACATTACAGTTGCCGTGTGACAGGAGGAGGAGGGTCACATTTTCAGAACTTTCCTCCGTCACGTTTAATGTTACAGTATATTAACGTAATGTTGTAGGTGGGGAATTCCTAACTATTTTACTTGTTATTTGCACTTTTTTTGTACATGTAATATTGTTGAAAGCTTAAGCTCGTACAGTATGTAACATTTCAACAGGCCGCAAGGCAGACAGCAGGCATATACTCTCACCGGCCGCTTTATTAGCCTGCAAGGTGTACCTGGAGGTTATGAATTTAACCAATGTTCCCTGAAGGAGGGACACAAGTTACAACACATCAGTATGGTGTTGTGTCCTCGTGCGACCAACCTGTAGAAACCTTTTCGAAATGCCTGTCAAGGCCAATAAGACTTCCCACAGACCCCTGTATAGTCTCATCTACACAATCTAAACTGCTCTTCACTAAGGTGGATGGCGGTGAGGGGCAGGCCTTAGTTGTACAAAGTCCCCCCCCTTCAGGAAACATTGGCTATAGTCAAAACCTCCAGTTCCCTGTACAACAGATTTGTATGGGGACACAGCATCATGCCCTGAGATGCCCCTTTGCAGTTAGACTGACAGGACCCACTTAAGGGCATAGAGACCCTTGTGGAAACAGCTCTGGCAAACAACAGGCCTCTAGTTTTTCCCTTTCAGGGGCTAGTCCTGCAGGTACATTTCTGGGCGTGGGTGTCATACTTTCCCCCTGTGCCTGGGATAACAGATTTCTGCGCACTGGGAGGCACCATTGTCTCCCGTCTAGCTGTACTATGATCTCCACAAACCATGCCTTCCTGTGCCAGTGAGGAGCAAAATCATAACTAGACCTGCAAGCAGGTTTAAATGGGGTCCAAGCCTTCTGTGCAAGTTGGACCCCCCTCAAGGGCTCATGGGAAATAACTTTTCAAATTTAGGTGTAGATAGGAGTAACTGGTTGTGTCCGAAATCATTCACTCATTCCCTACTCCCTATCCACTATATAGTGAGCAGCAAATAGCGGACTGTATCGTGGACTCAACTTAAGACAATTTCGGACACTACTCGCTGCAGAGCCGGTCGCACAACATGACGTCACATCGTTGTTGGCCGTCGGGCAATTAATACGTGAAGCTTAAAGCCGGCCGGTAAATCGCAATAACAGGGGCTTTCCCTTTGACAGAATTTCTTCATAACGGACTCTAAACAAGTCCACAAAACAATATAAAAAAATATCTATTTCAAAATACATTTTAACACGGTTTAGGCTGCATTATACATTTTTTCAACAAAATAATTATAATAAAAATAAAAATTTTCATTGCGATTTC
>CAFUXE010001421.1:121019-142038 GCA_903364295.1 Serranus cabrilla
AAACAAGTCCACAAAACAATATAAAAAAATATCTATTTTAAAATACATTTTAACACGGTTTAGGCTGCATTATACATTTTTTCAACAAAATAATTATAATAAAAATAAAAATCTTCATTGCGATTTCAGTAGGGTTCTCAGTACCATCCCTTGTCTCCTCGGGCTTGGACCCAGGCCAATTAATCTCTCTAGACACATGCGCTCCAGTGTGGTCTGGATTTGCGCCACAGGAGGAAACGTGTATAGGAGTGTCCCTGGGCACTGATGAGCCATCACGTCTAGACCAAGGTGTGCGTTGTCGTTCCATAGCGAGAAATACATAGGAGAATGTGTGTTTTCTCTTGAGGCAAACAGATCGACATCATCGAGAGAGAAGGTCTGCACTGCTGTCTAACACTCCCGGGATGTGTGTCGCTCTGAGTGACAACAGGTGTGTGCTGCCCCATGATAGCAGCTAAGGCGAAGAGAGCGTGTCCCTCCCTGTTTGTTTGTGTGCACAATTAAGTATGTATTGTCGTTGCGAACTAGAACATAGTGTCGCATCAGCAGACCCGTATCTGGACACCTAAAAAGACCCACCCAAAGGGGCTCCCTCTCTGCTGCACTTTTGACATTATAATGCCTCTGAATGACAGTGGGTGCTTGCTGAACAGGAGCCTGTAGCCATGGACTACAGTTCGGATCACTGTGCTTAGGTGTGACTGTGTGCTTAACTAAGGTTTCTTTAGCATCAGTGCACGAAATTGGTGATTCTCTCTATTTCGCCCTGTGGGTGGAGAGTTGACTCACGCAGACTGCCATGACTGGGTTTGGGGTCGCTGCTCAAAACGTTCGGCTGATGTCTCGGTGAGAGTAATCCTCCGGAGAGAGTCTCTTCTGATCACCTTAATTCTCCATTCTGATGCTCGCTTTGAACTTAAGCAGATGTGTCTTAGTCATGTCTACATGTGAGTTGCTGCCATGTGACTGGCTGATTAGATATTTGCGTTAGCAAGATGTTTAAGGTTTACATAATAAAGAGGCAGGTGAGTGTATACTTCAAGTACATGCTAAGCAAAACCATCACTGCCTTATACACAGTCAGCTATGCTGGGTTAGTGGGTCAGTACCTGTCAAGCGCCATGAACATGGGTTCTAAAAGAAAAAATAGACTTGGGCTAAATAGGTTCCTGAGCCCTGTGACTTATTGTAATGACTAATAAGTTTTGATTACTCTCAGATAAATTACCTGTTGAGACCTCTTCTGCTGTCAGCTATGTAATCACCACTGTTCTCATATATTTGTCCTTATCAACAGCTTCCTTGCTGCCCCCATGGTGTGAGCTGCAGCACTTGCTGTCAGGAGAGAAAAATCATGATGCACTGACCACAAAGTCAAACTGACCAATGCCAGGTATGTTGTCGGTGGCTTGCTTCTACAAGATGAAATTTTCTGAAATGCACAGTCCCACAGTCTACAGAGACTGTGTACTCTCTGCAGTAGAAAAGGATATAGAGAAAGCACATTGTACCAAAAGTCAGATGAGTCAAGCAGAGTTGAACCATATAATACGGCATTAGAGGGATAAACAGCAATGTAGAGGTGCTAACTGAGTCTCTAGTCATTTACAGAGGAACTCTGCTGAGTTTTTGGTCTTGGGAGGGACTACTGCTTATGTGAAAAATTCTGTTCAAGTCAGGCAACCGTAGTGTAATTTGCTATAGCAGAAAGGTAACTTTTTACTTCTGTCGGCTGCATTAAAGCTTCGAACATCATAAAAGAGGTGTTCATTTGTGAAGATTATCCTGCGGATAATGTGGATTTTGTTTTTGTAACCCTAACCCTTTGTTTGTGGTGGAGTTGCATTGTGGGTAATGCAGGTTTTGTCAAGGGAGAAGAACTCCACTTTACTGGCAATTGTCATTTCATTTTCAAGGGTAGCAGGTTAGCATCTTGTGTGGCTAACAGATTATATTATCAACATTATATTCATTGTTTTCAGTTTCCGCTAAATATATCAGCATGTGTTTCACCATTTACTGTCACTGTCAGGAAATGAAACACATGGAATTTGTGAAGATAATTGTGCTATGAATTCCTCAGTAGCAGTCATTCTGGTTAGTTGGCAAGATGGAGCAAGACTATTACTGAAAGAGGTGGGGAAGTAGATGTGCTAACATGTGACTTTGTTGACATAAATAACCACACAGTTATCCAGGCGTGTCACAGTGCCAAAGTTGCCTTTTCAGACTTTGTTTCGTTTCCTTCTGTTCTTTTTGTTTTCACAGAGGACACTGAATGGGCTTTAACAGTATGATTAGGCCACATGGTCACATGGTTTATGACATAGTGAATCAGCTGGAGCAAGCCGGGAATGTGAAACTTAAAGCCAGTTTCTCTCCCCTCCCTACCTCAGTTACACCACTCCTCATGCTTCTCTTGTTCTGTTTTGTTATTAATGTCCTCTTACAAACCAGTTTTACTTAATCTTCATGACTACATCATCTGGTAAATAGCCTATAATTAGTGCTGTGTCAGACTCAGTGCCTCAGACAAATTAGTTCACTGTGGATCATATAAGACTAGCCCCCAGCTGATTTTGTTTGCATTACAGTTGCATAATTTTATTGCTTTGCTCGTGAGATGAGGTGTAACCATTTCCAGGAATATGAGAGTGACTGTAGGTCACAGTTAGCCATTGTCTTGAATAGGCTTACATTTTGCTTTCAGTTTCATTTCTGTGTGAATTTGCTCAGAATGAAAAACAGAGGAGGGAGGGAGGGCAGTTTATAAGCCAAAACAAGAAGGCTGCTGGTTGATACACAGCAATTCAGCAGCTGAGGGAGATGAACCACAAATCCTGTTATTTGAAACGATAGGTAAGACGGAACTTATATCTCACTTACTTTCCTCGCAACTTTGTACTGTTTACTTGAGTTTATTCACTTGGGAACAGGTTAGCTGTAGGCTTATTAGCAGCAGTGCTATTTTGACGTTTTGGTACAACAACGATAGCTATGAATACTTCTGTAATGTTCATGCAATGGAATGACAAAATACTAAAATGCAGTATATGTATGATGTTATTGACAACCTATTCTTATATCATAGATGGGTTGGTGAATGTAAACATTTTTAACTGTGTGATATCAATGAATGTCAGTCAGCTTGGAATATCACGTACATACACAAATGGTTTACTTTGTTGGAAGAAAAAATAGTCCATCTTGTTGTGCTTGATTTCTAAGTACTGGCTTCCTGGTTTTAGAGAGTGACAGTTTAATCTATTGGTGAACAAGTACTAAGCATTGTTGTGCATTGAATTACAACACTTCCTCGGTACTGACCGTAATGTGTTTATAGTACGGAGTATCACAAAACTGTATTGAAATTGTCAATTTATAGGCTTGGATAGATTGTTAGTCTCAATAAGAAAATTAGGAGACTGTGCTAGTTATAGACGGATAAATAAAACACAAATTGCATGATTCATCGAAGTTACAAGACCAAGCAGTAGTATGAAATTAATAGAAATGCACCTTTTGCATTATGTTTGCAAGTTAAAATGTCTGCTTAGTATATCTGTGTGTGTGTGCATGTGTGTGGGTAGTAGGGCTGCAACTAACGGTTATTTTCATAATCGATTTATAAGACGATTATTTTTCCGATTAATCAATGAATCGGATTGGATTGGATTTTTAATTTCGACCTTTTTATTCCAAAATTTGTACTGACCGAGCAAATACGTGCACGAAAACATATTGCTGCTTGAATGTTCCTTTAGAATAATATTAAATAATAATAACAAAAAAATGAAATGTTTGTCAAATAGCTTCAGTTAAAAAAATTACACAAGAATATAAAATTGTATGCTATACCAGTCTGTGGGGTCCGCCACAGTCTCATTTTCCGCACTAACGTTACATTTTCATACGCGACTGAAAGTATTCTTAAACTGTTCATAATATAAAGTTATTTTGTGTTGTGTTGCTGTTGCCTCAGCAGAGTGTCAGTAGAGCCCCCGACCCCACCGCCTTCCCGCCACTTCCCTATCTTGACAGTCCTGGTGTTTCCAGTATAAAGTTATATGACTCTTGTTCTTCTGTCTCTAACATAAGGGATACTTACCTTTGGGATATGTGTGGTTTGTGGTATTGTAAAACACATTACTGACACCACATGCATTGTATATAGCTTATTATTGAAAGCACTATCAGCGTTTATCTTTTATTGATTGTCTCTTTTCCCCTGACAGCAACACTGAAAATGGAGAAGGTCCTGGAGAAGATAATTGACATGGTGCAGCAGCACCCAGATGGGATCCCCCTTAAAAGGCTGGCTGTATTCTACAGCCAGACATACCACGAGAACCTGACTTTAGCTAAACTGGGCTTCGACTCCATGGCTAATCTGGTAGAATTCCTGGACAGGGATCTGGTTATGGATGGGGAACTGGTGCGTCACAAACCTCACTGCCGTTCAAGGCGGGCTGGAGCCGGGCCATCAACAAGGGCTAGAGATGACAGCACAAATGTGGAGAAGGTTTTGGAAGAAATAGTAGCCATGGTGAAGCAGAACATAGCTGGAATTCCCCTGAAAACGCTCTCCATCACCTACAGCCAGACATACCACAAGAACCTGGCTTTAGCCTCATTGGGCTTTGACTCCATGGCTAGCCTGGTCGCCTCTCTGGAAAGGGATCTGGTTGTTAAAGGGGAACTGGTGTTTTACAAGCACCATATCCGGGATAGTCAGACTCGAGCTAGAACTGGGGCATCAGCAAAAGCTACAGAAGATAATAAAGTTCTTGAAGATATCGTGGCCATGATAAAAGAACACCCAGATGGGATTCCTCTGAAGACGGTGGCTATAGAATACAGCCAGAAATACCGCCACAACCTGGTCTTAGCCTCTTTGGGCTTCAAAACTATTTCCTGCCTGGTAGAATCACTGAAAGGGGATCTAGTTATAAAGGGGGAAAGAGTGTTCCACAAGATCCACCAGTCTCAAAATCAGCCTGGAAAGCCAGCAAAAGCCACAGAGTCCAGCAGGCCTGCAACACCACAGAGAACTGAAACAGTTATTGGAAAGATTAGTACAACCCCAGTTCAACAGGCGGATGTCAGCTCTCACCATATGCCTCCAACTCAGGCAGGAATCAACCTTGTAGGTTCTTCTTTGATTTCTGCCAATTCATTGTTCCCCACCCACTCTCTTCCTGTTAACCAACTCCTGACTGTGGCCAAGCCGGCTGAGAAATTGACCGAACAGCAGCTGTACCAGAGGGTCATAGAGGTCAGTTATTAAAACAAATATGTAGAACACTGAGTATTTTTTCAGACAAATTGTGTTTACTCTCTTAACATTTGATGAACAGCAAAACAAAAGGCGTTTTGGACCAAACAGAAACGGGGAACTCCTTAGTACCCCTTTTTGACCTGGGCAGCTCAAGGGCAGGTTCAGAGCCGGTGCCTAATCTTGAATCAGTTCCTCGGATTTCGACAGCTAAAGAACCGGCTCTCGGCCAGGAAAGCTGATTCCAGAGCGGCACCAACTCTTTTTTTGGTCTCGAACCACGAACCGCTTATGTCAGGGCTGGGGGCGGGGTTATGCTGATCAAGAAATTAGGTTCGGTGTTGGTCAAGAAGGGGTAGGAGAGGAACTGTGGGGAGCTCCTCAAGAACTACATACCTTAAAGGGCTTTTTTTCCACCAAAATGAAACACTGATGCGACATTAGTCAGCCGCAGTAGAGCAGTCAAAATCATGTTGTAAATGACGGTTTTCCCTCCTATGAGTGCTTTCTCACAGCTTCGTTTCAGTGTTATTTATGGGCCCGCTGCTTCTGCTTTCTGCTCTCTGCGTTTGGTTTTTTACACACACACACTCATATGTCAAGATTCTGGCTGAACTGCGTTGCGGCTTCGACATGGCGGGTGGAGTTGTTAGTGGCCATTCTAGACTGTGTTCTTGTTTCAACCAGACACGAAGCAGCACGTTTTCAAAGCATCCCAGATGCACCTCTGTACTAAAAAAATTCTGTCTTGTCTAGAAGTTTTCCAAATAAAACCCCCAAGCAATATCTAAACAACTACTAAGACTGTTGTGTTACATCAAATTAATTAAAGTTAGACATATTTTTAACATTTTCTAATTGAATTGTTGAAACTGTATTGATCTACCACATGATTTCTCTGATGACAAAATGTGCTTGAATCATAAAACAAAAGTTCAGAAAATATTTAAATCCAAAACATGAAATTTGGGAAAGACATAAATGGAAAAAAAATATTATTCAGATTTCATAGGGCCCTATGCTAATAATGTGCATATAGTTGTAGTCTGTACAAAAAAACCCTGATGAGTAAACGTTTTTTGATGTGTTCCAGGTGATGAGAAAGTACCAGCTGAATGCGACATCAATGGACCAGCTACAAACCTGCTATATTAAGGAGTTCAGTGAACAGTTTCCCATACAACAGTACATGTCTCTGTATGACAGCATGGGAGCATCAAGCCCTAAGAAGACTCAACCTGAACCAGCAGCAGATCAACAGAAAGTTGTGTTACAGACACCTGCAGGTAGCCAATCATGACGACATTCCCATTCATGCATAACAAACAAAGATTGCTATATATCCGTACTGACAAAACAAATATGCGTTTACATATCCTTCCACAGTAGCACAAGATATTACGAAGGAGCCCAAAGAAGAACAGCAGGAACCTTCTGCATCCAACTTCCTCTCTGGTTCTGACTTTCCAGCGCTGGGGTCGGACACGAGCTCGACCAAAGAGAAGAAAAACAAAATTAGAGATGCAGCCAAGAGAGAGGGCAGCGCTGTCATCTTCAAGGAAGCTTATCACGCCCAGCTGAGAGAGGTCCATGGAGATAACATGCGGGCCGTCGAGGCCATGGAGGAGGACGATGAGGATCTCACAGGGAGGAGAAGGAACAGAGTCATGGATCCGGATTCGGTCAACAGTCTGATGGAAGATGTGATACGAGACATAGCTGCAGTGGGAGAGCTGGTCACCAAAGAGAAGGTGAGACAGGCCTGTTTAATTGGGAAAAGCTGTTGTTGAAGGTCAGGCAGTGAAATGTACCGCATGTCATTTCCTCATTGTCCCCTCTGGGCCTTCTCTTTCTTTTTTTATCTAGGTGATATCCAGGGTGTGCATGCTGATGCAGATTCCCTCTTTAGAAGCAGGAAGGATAAAACCCTGGCAGATTCCTGCTCTAAAGGATCTTCAGTACATCATGAGAGAGATCAACATGTTCATAGAGGTAGGCACACATGCATTTTTTTTTAAATTCTTGTATCAAAGTGGATGTCTGATCCTATTAAATTCATTTTCCTCCTCTTTTCAGTCTGCTGAAGCAGTGACATCCATCTGCACCCTGTATGAGCTGGGCCAGTCACTGGCCTCGCTGAAGGACAAGAAGCGTTATGAAGAACTGAACCTGGGGCCCCTCTGCAAACTCCCCCTCATCCACCGCATGTTCAAGATCGACAGTAACACTAAGGACGATGATATCCACCAGATCGAGACAATTGACATCTTAAAGGTAGGACTCGCATATATTATATAAATGTATTATATAAATGCATTCAATAACCATTCACCAACAAACATGTTATAGAGGATACGATTGTTATTTTTTGTCTTTTGAGCGTTGCATTTAAGCAGTTTTATGTTACATAGTTTCAGTGACTTTTGGTGTTTGGACCATCGAACTTGTTGGAAAATTACATTATGGGACAAGACAATGAGCCATGGTTCATGTGTATGTTTGTAGATGATGGAACATCAAAGGTTCTTATATACAGGCACATTTTGGTTATATACAGCACTGTGCAAAAGTTTTAGGCATTTTAGGTGTGAAAAAATGTTGCTAAAATAACGCTTTCAAAAATAGAAATGTTAATAGTTTATTTTTTTATCAGTTATCAAACTGCAAAGTGAAAATCTGAATCGAATCAGTATTTGGTGTGACCACCTTTCGCCTTAAAACCTTTCACCCCTGCCACACAAGACTTAATATACAGTTGGAATCGGAATAAGATATTCAATTTTATTCCAATTTAAAAAAGTTTTCACATTTCAGAGTTCCCATGATTGTGCAGTTTACATAGAGGTGCAGGACTTATATAGTACAAAGCATCTGCCGTTACATAAAAACATGAATCAACTGTTAAAGAACAGCAAATGTTTCTCAGTTCTTGGAGAGAAAGTTCAGATGGCAGGAGAGTAGATGTGTTTTTTTAGATGCAAATGAAATCATAATGAAGTCCATGTAAAATAATGCAAATGACCTCAACAATAAATCCATGTGGCTGAAGTTGCCATAGTAATCTGGTGTTATGGTGTGAAGATAACAGAGGTGTGTTTGAGCTACATGAACTGAAAAGACTACAGAGGGTAGTTTGTGCTGATGGCTGATCACTATAATAACCCTGAGAAAACATCACATGCACCAAATCAGTTCAACCCAAATTTCCAAAGAACAGCAACACAAAGTCCAGGAGCGAGCAGCGTTCCGTATATGGAGCCGTCCTTCACTATCAGGAGTTTACAACCGTTCAAACCAGAGTTCAAATTGAAGTTAAAAACAACATGATTTTCCTTTAGCTTCAGATCTGTCTTGCCTTTGAATGATTTTTCCTGAATGTGTCTTCTCTGTTTCCATTGTTCAGCAACTTCGTGTTTTTAGAAGGCAGCAGTCAAAGCCCAAAGTCGACCTGGCTGAGTTTATGAAGTATCTGGCCGACCACTACAACTGTGACACTCCCTATGAGCTGGGAATCAGGATCCACAGCGTCGGGCTGCCCATAGCGGTAAGAGTCATGAACTACAATAAACTTCTAAGCTTGATAACTATTGAGTTATGCATTTTGATGCAGTACATCCCTGCAACAGCAGAACCCATTTTCACTTAAAGTATATAGTAATATGTAACATTTGTGCATTTAAATCGCCATTTAAAAAGCCTTGTAGAAAGTTTTGAATGTTATGAAATGTACCTATATTAGAAACCAAGGTGTCTGTGGATGATGCCATTGATTTCCAGTTCAGAGCCGCCTCAGCAAATAACCGACAGTATCACGACATATCTGGTGGATGTGTTGTGCTTCGGTTGAAAAAAAAAAAAAAAAATTTGTTTGTATATATTTCTGATTTACAGTCCTTCTCTGTCCCCCTCAGACCTTGATTAAAGTGTCTCGATGTGAGCACACCAACCTGGAGAAAGCCAGGGAGCTCATCCAGAAAGAGCTGGAGGAGGAGACCCTGGAGCGGCTCAGGAAGTTAAAGAGGAGCGTGCTGGAGCCGGTGCAAGGAGCCGGTTCCTTCTCCACAGGCAGCCTAGACCTCAGGAAGAAGTACGTGTCCATGACGGCAGCTGAGGTAGTGCTGGAGGTCTTCACAAACGCAGAGGGGGTGTTCAGTCCCAGGATGGCCAAGGTGGGTTCCACACACAGATTTCTGATGCATCTTAAGAGCTTTGCTCAGTGCCATTTTCTGTCCAGTATTTTGGGAGCTCAGTGGTTCGACACTCTGGTCTGGTTTTCTTAATTTGCTGCTTTAAACTGCTTGGTGTTAATTCCACTAAGCCCCCGACCATGAGCCACTGAGGGGATAACAGAGCTACTCTCCACTCCTGAACCCATTAACAAAATGTCACCCTTAATCTCCTAATCTTTAATGAAGGCGTTGGAAAAAAGTAAGTTTTAGCAGATGAATACTGGCTAGACATAAGATTTGAGGTTTAACACATTTTGACAGCCGCCTACTTTAAACATATTCTGGAATTATCTTTATCCTGGAGATTTTATCCAACTTATTCACAGTCTGTGACATTTTAGGGGTTATTAATCATCATTACGATGAGGTTCCCACACTCATGGAACATCTGGAGAAGTCATGTCAAGAAGACAAGTTTCTAAATTTCTTTTTCCAGGCCTGGAAAAGTCATGAGATATGTGAAATCCTTGAACATTTTTGAAAATTCATGTAATGAAATAAGTTGTTACAGTAATCTCCCATGAATAACATTCTACATAACATAACACATAGACACATACAGGTCACAGCGGCTCTTTTTATACAGTGGGGTCAAGTTTCCAAAATGCTCTCACTGCAGTAAACTGGCGAATGGTGAATAACATCACACATGAATGAAACTGAGCTCAGTTGGTTTATTTTCTAGGATTTGCTTGTAACAGTAAGCCAGACAGAAATAAAGTGGTGTGTTTGTTTTGCTCATTTTCTCCACACCTTCTGTTGCAGTGTCAGCCACATCAGCTCAGTTGATATTTATTAGAATGAATTCTTTGTCAATGTAACAAAATAATGAACAGCTGATGGTGGTACTGGTATGAATGAGTGCTGCCCAGTTGGACTTTGATTGCACCCTGCGCTAATGTTAAGTTTTTGTCGGCTTTACACACAGCAGGGTGATTTAACTTTTACACATAAGTTGCTGACAACTAGAGATGCAGTGCCAGAGAAACACATGCCAATGATGACCATGTGACACGTTCCATTTTTTATTTCCCAATCCAGAACATCCAGAGCTTCCTGCTGCAGGTGTCAGGTAACCGGCTGACATCAGCTCTGTTTCAGCTGGCCATCTGCGGAGGCTCACTGGCCGTCCCACAGGACCTGGTGCCCAAAGAGAAGGCATCCAACACCAGCGAGCAAACTAAAACCGAGAACAAATCCACCACAAACCTCCCCAGTGAAGGTATAAGGCAGGATATAGTGTTCCTGCAGCACAAATGTAATATGGTCAGACCATCATGTACAGTTCATGTATTTCTGCTCTGTGTTTCTCAGCCAAAGTGAAGCAGTACCTTAAAGACAGCCTGTCCTGTCAGAACACAGCCGTCACTTTGGCCCACATGGCCTCTCTGGAGAGGAAGTTGGCCAAACACTTCCATGTCAAAGATTTCCTCTCTTTAGAGCAAGGCAACTTTCTGGAGTTCCTGGCGAAAAACATTCAGGTAAAATTTGTTTCATCTCTAAAACCTATAAATGTCCAAGCAAACTGAAAGCATCCACTGACACGTCTCATTCGATGCGCCATTGGAGGCTCCTTTTTATGACAGCGTATTAAGGCCATTGTAGGTGAAAAAAAGAGAAACGTTTTTGAGAATAAAGTTGTAAATATAAACTAAACTAAAAAATGTAGGTGGTAAATTCAATTCCAAGCCCAAAATTTACCAGAAAAAAACTTGAATATTCTCTAAGATTATAAAGTCATACATTTGCAGATTTAGCAATAAGGAAATTCTTTTTTTAATACAATTTTAGCTCTGAATCATCATGTTATCATAAGCATTGGGACTATTCAGGAGAAAACAACATACTGATTTTGGGGATGAGGGATTAGCTTTTGTGCATCAGGAACTACAAGGCAATTGACAGAAATCACTGGTTACATCTACAGGCAGTTCAAATGGGATGCAGTCACGGTCCGTACTGTGGCAACTATGTGATAAGGTCAACTCAACATTGCAAAGTGAATAAACCTGGTTCCTTGACTTAAAATCTTTATTCCCCATAATTTTGTGTTTTTTTGTTGTTGTTTTTTTTCAAATTTCAGAGAATATCTGTTTTGTGTGTGTGTGTGCCCTAAAAGGCCATTGTTGGATTTAAACCAACATCCTTTTTTTCACCCGATAATAATATGTTAGCAGACCCAAGATGGTGTGCTTCAAAGATACCACCAATGAATGTTCTTACATTTCTATTTGAGTAACTTTTAACGGTACAAAAGGCAGAATCACAGACACTGTTGGTCGCTAACAGTCACATTCAGTTTATGAAGAAACCTTACTTCAAATATGTAGTTCAGCTTTGTGACCAGAAGATGTCAGTAGACATTAAATGATACAGGGAGGATTTGTTGCAGTGGCGGACTGCAACAAGCATTTACTCAATTTATGTGCTGAAGTACAAGTTTGAGGTTCTTGTACTTTATTTAACTTTTCTCATTAATGTAACTTTATACTTCTACTCCACTACATTTTTGAGCAAATATTGCACTTTTTACTCCACTACATTTAGCTGGCAGCTTTAGTTACTTTTCCAGGTAAGATTTAACATAAAAAAACATTAATTTTTTCTTCTTTTTTTTTTCTACGCGTGTGCATCAGACACTTTCGATGTATTTTGACATTTACTCTCACTCTGTGAAGTATAGATCTAAGGCGTTTGTTTGTCACCAGGAATATTTTCATCCTGTTTTTTGTCTCTGTGTGCAGCTACTGCAGGAAACACTGGGATCTACTTTGGTTCTGAGCAGTGGCAGCATGGACCTTGCAGGCAGTGGTTTCAGACCCACCAGACAAGATGTGTTTGAGTTCATCAAACAGTGTGGTGACATAACGCCCACTGATCCCGACGAAGTGAGTCATTTTAAGGCAGACATAAGATTGCAGTGAATCACACACTTCCATATATTAAAGCAAAGCTCACGCCTCACAGTTTTATGATTCTTTTCTCTCTGTCCCTGTATTCTAGAAGATTAACATTCACTTTCCTTTTCCCAGCTGTCCAACATTGAGTCAGCACTGAGATCCCACTACAGGGTCCGAGACAGTCGTGATCTGGGTTACGGCCCTCTACAAATGCTTGCAGGCCTGGTCCAGCGCCAGAGGGGGCTGGCTGGGGGAGGACTGAGCCAGGTCTACTACGAGTCAGCCCTGTTTGCCAAATACAGCAAATCAAGGTTAGGAGTGTAAAATCCACAGACTGTATATAAAGATGGACAACGCATCGCCACCTGCTCATACTGTAAAAAAAAAAAAAAATAAGGCTAAAACATTCTGGACACAGGCGATGTTATATTTTGCTGGTGATGTCATTTGGAGCAGCTGTATCGACTTAATCGTGACTCACTCACAGCTGTCAATCATTATGTCACACCCCTTTTCCAGGCACCAAATAACTTATCAAACATTTCTTTTAATTTTAACTTTTCCGATATATGAAAACTTGAACAACAGCTTGATACCTAAAATGACAGAAATCATCTTTGACATGTGCATGGCTTTACTGTCATGTCGTCCGTCTTTATACAAAGTTTGTGATATTATCAGACAGACTTAGGAAAGCTTAACTTTGTGTGAAATCATTGGACTGCTACTTTTACACCTGCCAGAAACTTGACTTGAAATGTTATTTCATATTGGGCAATATTTGTCAGTAGTATGTAACTAAACCATAGACACTATCAAAGAAGTGGACGTGCCACTGCGATGTCACCCGCTGGTGCCAATAATAATATCTTGAATCTTTCTATTGCTGTCAATGGAAGTTTAGATCTGTGAAATGTGTTCATAATTCATGATATTAATTGGGATGCTAAGTTTGGCAAGCAAACTAACAGTTAGTGTCTTTTAGTAATGAACTCTGAATAAAATACTTCTTAGCAACAAAAAATATTACAGTCAACTTGCGGCAGTGAAAACACAAAAGAAAAGGGTCATATAGTTCTCAGGGAAAAATGTGGACCAGAACCAAAAACAAGTCAATGGCCATTTAAATGTACACAGAATCATGGATATGCATGCTACGCTTCTGTCCTGATTGACAGGTCACTTTTGTATTGACTTGTCAATTACAAGGTAGCCTTGTCCTAAAACATACCATGCTTTGCCATCGTCGGCTTTACTCTAAATTGGACTCTAACGTACACAATGACAGTCATGCTGTATTGAATAAGACTTGTACTTCCTCTTTGTCTTCACTGTTCAGGCCCAAAGTTTGTTCCTTACCTATGCGCTCTTGTCTCCCACATCCCTCCTGTGCACAGTGCTGACGTTGGGTGTGAGGCAGTGGGACGCCTCGGTGAGATGTCCAAGGCCAAGGCCCTGGCCAGCTTGCTCTCCTGCCCTCTGCTGGAGGATTTAAATGAGTGGAGCCAATGGGAGCTGATCTTCAAACCCCTTCATGGCTCCCTCAGAGAATTCATTGAGAGAAATGCAGGTAGGAGTTTGTTTAGAAAATGTTCTGCACCGCCTCCTATGCAGTGAAACTTTCATTAACTTTTTTTTTTNNNNTTTTTTTTTACATACATCACAGCTAACACAGGCCTGGCAGCGCTGGAGGTGACACCAGGTTTGCTCCTTAGGATCACCACACACACAGGAGACAAATATTTCTCCAGTGCGGCGATGACCCTCGACCCTGTGGGCACAGCGGGCCACCTTGTCTCCATGGTAGCAGCCGATGGGATTGTGAATGCTCCCACCGCCCTCCTGGCCAATCACATGCAAAGTTCCCTGGCAGCAGCTGTGGCGAGAGAAGGTAATGATGCATCAAATCAGGTTTAAGTTCACTTTTGTTGTTCCTAGCAGGAAAGATTTGCACAGCATTGTATTTCAAATGCAGCATGATTATGTCATCGTGACTAAAATAAGGTTTGTGTTTCTTAGATTTGTCCCAGGCTGAGGAGGATGTGTCATGTTACAGCAGAGTGGCCAAATTCCTCTTGGCCTGTTTGACACGAATCCCCACCAGAACCTGCCAGGCTCTCCTGCAGCAGGTCAGTCACACTGCATTGGCCAAGTAGATTTCAGCATGAAATCATATACCTCCCGAAGAAAGGTTATGTTGAGGCGTTGTTTGGATTTGAGATGAATGCTGGTGAGAGCAAACTGTCCAGATGGATGTTGTTTTAATTCGTCCTACGGCTGCTTAAGAAGGCTCAAAAGGAAATAAAAAATTCAAGCGCTGATATCCCAGAACCACCCTCGTCTACTTAAAATCTAATCACTGCATTTAATAATCTGTGCATTTAGGTCGAAATACAAGACCAGTAGGCGTCTAGCATCAGAGTGTAGGTGTTGATGTCAGGCTTTTATTTAATTTGAAATGATGACACTTAGAGTGTATGATCAGGAGACATTAGTTATCACATTTTAATAAAAATCTTTCATGGAAGTGAAATAAAGTGTCATGAGATAATTAGGTGTCCATGGAAAAAACAAAAACCAAAGGTGTACATGCAAGACTTGTTGTGTTTAGGTTAAGGTTTTGCTGAAGTGACACCATCAGTTGTCCCCTATGCTTTAGTTATGGATTTTGGCCCGTCTGCATCTGCATGGAGAGGCTGTTTCAGTGCTAGTGGTATGACTGAAATTTGTGAGGCTAAAATAAAGCACAAAAAGCGTGCGACCATGCCCTGAACTGTGACTAGTGTTCGAATGATTCATTCTTTTACACACAGGGCTGTTTGTGACTTACTGACTGATGGCACATAAAAAAAATAGGGCATTTTACACCCTCAGCGTGGATTGACCCACGTACGTAATTGAAAGGAATCGTTTTGTATCCATGAGAAACGTGGGATTTATTATAACATTAAGTGTATTATTACTTACTACTTTTTTTGTATTACTGGGACAAAAGCACACTAACTACTAACATCCAAAATATTTGCATAGACACTAATATTAACTATTATTCCTATAACACAACGTTCGCAAAATCACATTGATCAAACGCACATTAACAGAAGAAGTCTGTACGCCACCTTGAACCAGGCTATGCTTTGTACATATTGAAGAAGAATGTTTCTTTAAGAATGTATCTGACCGTTCAACATCTGTATATTGTATAATTAGTATCAACAGATGCTGACTGAAAAGATAAAAGTCTCACTTACAAAACAGATATTGTGCTTCTGAGAGAAGGAGCTGTTGAGAATATAATATCTGTTGGCTGTTGACAGACTTTACTCTCTGTATATCAAATTTAGCTCTCAACTGATTGAATGATGCAAAAACATCTGCTACAGATCCTTCAATGAGACAATACCCTTTTCAAACTAGAAGAAGAAGGCGCAATAATGTAAGGGGGGGGGGCTATTGTTTGCCACAATCAGGGCGGCCTGCCAGTCAAAATGTTTTACACACCTGAGCCCAGGCACGTAGAGGCTGACTGACAGTGGACGCGTGCCGCAGCTTTCAACAAACACACAAAAACCGTAACAACATTTCAGTGTGTCCTTGTCCAACAGAGTGGGCAGCTGTAGCCTGTAAATTTAATCTGTTCACCTAAATTGCTGAGGAGGTGGTTGTTATCAGTCGTACAGTTGTCATGCCAACCACAGACTTTTCCAGTAAGCCAGTCTGGTCTGATAGACACAGCAGCTTCTCAGCTTATTGGGGATTTTGACTTACAGCATGTTTTCACAGTATAGTTGTTGTATCTGACATGATAACCAACCAAGTGCATTTCTGTTGTAACTATGTGAACAAACGATGTGTATATTCTTGTGACTTCCAGGTGTTTTTGGAGCCTTTCTCCCGCGTCTTGGGCCAGGCCAAGTCCAAACAGGTCCTGATCGCTGTGGCCCAGTCTGACCCCAAGCACATGAACTGTCTGCACCGGCTGGGCATCCTCCTGGGGGTCACAGAATGGATCAAAGACTACCAGAAAAAGCTGAACCCACCGCAGAGCCAAAACTACAACACGCACACAGCACCTGTGGAACAGGCCAAGGTCAGAACACAAGTGGGAAAAAGTGCTCTGTTTGGATTGGATGAGTCATATTTGAAACTGACAAATATCAAATCCAGCGCAGTGAATGTATGGACCTGGTACATTGTTCTAAACATGCAGTGTTAACAACATTTTTCTTGGGGAAGAAGAGCTCAAATGTTCGGTCGGCAGCCACAGTTTTGGAGGTCAACTGCTTGTGAGGTTGTGTGTGTGAATGTATGAACAAGATAATTCTTGCACTTCTATAGAGAGGAAATGAAATTAAGTATTTTTGTACACTCTAAAAACAGATGTGTTAATATTAACACAACTTGTGTCAAATCTCAACACATTAATGTGTCTATATAAGGACTAAACATTTTGTGTTATATTTAACACAACGACTGTGTTAGGAGTTTTAACCCAAATCCTGTGTTGGCTTTCAAAAACAGTAATTGTGTTAAATATAACACAAAATGTGTAGTCTACAGACAAAGTAATGTGTTAAAAAATGTGTTAATTCTATTCCGGAAGATCTGGATTTAAATTAGCAGACACCCCGCTGTAGAAAATGTTTAAAAGTTTACCAGGGTGCGCTTCATTCGCTCCTGCAGAGCCACCTGATGCAGAGAGTGGCAGTGGCAGCACTGTGTGTGGCGTGTACAGGGCAGCCATCAAGAGCAATCTGTAGGGGCTAAACCTGGAGTTGGCCATGGTGGAAAGTCAGCAAAATGGTTCAAAATCAGGATAAAATATTTGGAGAAAATTACTTGTGAAAAAGATGCCAAAGTGAATGGGCTGCTGTCATTTCCATGTGCCAGAATGAGGAAGAAAGCAGTGAGAATATAGGGCAGCACAGTTTCACAGGTTTCCAAAAATGTTACAAACTGATGAAGAAAAGCTAAAAGAGATAAATATGTATCATCTTGGTGATGATGTAAGGGTGCACATGTAACACTTTCCATCTGTGCTCAAAAAGCTCAGCACTGAAATACTGTACTTGCAGAAACTAAGAATAATTATGGTGGGAATTCACGAGATTAATAAATACTGTAACCCTTGTGCTTCACTAGGGGCTTCTTTTTTTTCAATCAATGGTGTTACATTACATTTTTTAAAACTTTGTAAGTTCCTCATCAGCTGTTATTAAAATAAGAATAATTATGTAAAAATAATTCCTTCTTATATTGAAACTCTTATTACAATTACAATGTCACTCAAAATATTTGCAATTACTTATTTTTTCAAAAATGATTTAGCCATAAAAATGATCCCTCTCCATTGTCACTTATGACCCCACTGTCTTTTGCTTTCTCTCTCTGAAACCTCAACTTTGACTTTTGAGTGTTTGCAAACATTGATAGTAAGTTACACATTATACCTTTAAACAAAGGGGGACAAATGGCCCAATAAAACAATTTCTAATCCCACGGCCAATGAAAATATACCATCAGCTATTAATGTTTATGTAAGTGATTGTTTTAAGTGCGCATATGATTTCATATCATATCGATCCTTCCCTCATGTGTGATGTATAAAAAATACTCTATTTTTATTGGCTTGCTTCTAATTTTTCTTTCTTTACTGTTCTTGACTCCTTTTCAGTCTAATTTGATCGATTCTGAGAGCAGCAGTCTGTCCGCTCTAAATATGAGTGAAGACGAGTTTCTTGAGGACAACATCATGGACAACAGCTTTGCTTCCTCCAACCTCAACCAAAGTCTACAACAAGGTGACTGAAAGCGATTCTCCAACACAGGAGTGTGAATTTCATGTAACGGCACACTGAATAAGGACTGTTCTTTCCTTGTAGTCAATGGTGAGCAGGACGTAGTGGTTGAGGATGGAGAAGATGGAGAGGAGCTGTATGAGTTGACCTCACTACCTAACGGAGAGACATCAGACGTGAGCAGTGAAGCTGAAGCAGGCCGGGACGAGGAGCAGTCAGACATGTCTGATTCTAATGAAAAGGACGCTGCCAGCTGCCAGTCAGAGACCACGTTAGACCTCCAAAGAACCATCATCGAGGACATCAGGTTTGTTCTCTTGATGGCACCCTTTAAAATGACCAACCCAAAGTCCTCCTTAACAGTGAAGCTGATCTTTTTCTTCTTCCGTCTCTCCTTTGTTGCTTACAGGAAGAGTGAGTTTGGTATCGGGGTAGAACTGACCGCCGAAGGCCAGAAGCTGCTGCGGGGTCAGCAGGAGAGGCTGGGCCGCAGCTTAGACCGCCTCTCCACCGAACTCTACAGCAAAGACACACACTTTGTCCTGGAACTCATTCAGGTGGATCCTCTAATTCACACAACAAGGGGAAATGTGGTATTTTTAACCTGGGTGTTATGGGTGTTTTTGTGTCATTTTCACCAAGAAGTTCCTGGTTGATTTAGTCTGAGGGCTAGGAACTAAAAGGTGACAAAGGAAAGGTCATTTTATTTCTATGTAATGAAATCAGCTGTATATATTTTTATATTCCTGAAAAGTAAAAGGTTGCTTGAGAATTCCTAATGATGGCTGTGCAGAGTTCCATGTCCTATATATTCTTTTAAAATATGTCAAATTATGACTTGCACTAACCTCTCTGTTATGGTTTTCTAGAATGCTGATGACAACAGTTACCCAACAGAGGCTGCGGTCGTTCCGGCGCTGGCCTTTGTGGTGGAGAGAGACACCATCACCGTCCTCAACAATGAGACGGGCTTCCAGGAGAGGAACATCAGGGCCATCTGTGATGTCGGACAAAGCACCAAGGGCAAACACAAATATGGATACATCGGTAAGTATAGACATAATGCTGTGCCCCCGGGCTGTAGTCACCACAGGATTTACATGGCCTTTTAACCCTTGTGCCCCACTAGCCCCGCGTTTGGCTTTTTTATTTGCAATTGTTTACTCAAGATTTTGATTGATGACTTCAGTAATCTATGTAGTTCAGAATTTTGGAAATTGAACCTCAGCTCTTATAATAAATCTTATAAACTGTGTATCCAAAATACAGACATGAAGATGTAAATGTAGGACAAAAATTTCTTATTTAAACCCATGAAAACCACGTTTTTTAATCCAGAGACCATTCAATCAAACAGTTCTGCATTCTATTGATTCAGGCACCCTGGCTTTAAAATTGTACATTTAACTATTTTTTCACCAGACTGGGCCATTTTCTCTTGTTTGTCCTATGTGGAAAATACATGCTTTTTTCCTGGTTTTCACCGCTGCTGTATGGAATTATATGATACCACTGTAAACTATTAAGGAAAATAGAATTGCATCAATATAGATTTTGTTGCTAATCACTGACATATATCAGACTGCACTGGGAAAAAAACCGAAAACAATATATATACATTTTTTTTCTTCAGTTTTCAACAGAGGTTCAACAACTGGCTGAATATTCTGTAGTTATCGTCAGTACTGATATTAGTTTTAATAATTGTTTATATAATATTTATATATCATATTTTTATGGCAATTTTAGGGAGGGGCATTTTGTTCTCTAAGGATTTTTTTTGTTTGTTTTTTAATCTGAAACTACTCATCTGACTCTACTCATCCTAGGACAAAAGGGCATCGGCTTCAAGTCAGTGTTTAAAGTCACAGACTGTCCTGAGATTCACTCCAATGGCTTCCACTTGCGCTTCGACAAGAACTGCGGCCCCATGGGATACATTCTCCCCCACTGGACTGAAGATGAGAGGCTTCTGGACACTCAGCTGAAGGACATGAATCAGCACAGGTTGCTTTCATTTATATACCTAATACTTAATATCCAAAATATTCACACTGTAGACATTATCATTTACAATTCCTGTAACATATTGTCTACAGAATCACAAAATTGCATTGACCAATCATAGTCAGCCATATACAAGGTTTTAACCTCGTCTTATTTTCTCCCAAATGGACATGAAATAGGCCTTAAATTGCATTCTTGATGGTCTTAAAAAAAAGTCATAGATTGAACTTGTTAAGACCAGTAGAAACCCTGTTCTATCTATCTGACTACTTTTGTTCTCTTCATCAGGTGGACCACTAAGATCTGCCTCCCTCTGCGCTCAGAGAGCCATCAGACCAGAAACCTGTTTCATGACGTGCATCCCTCCCTGCTGCTCTTTCTGCACCGCCTGCGCTCCATCTCCATCTTCAATCAGGTAGCTGTTCAGCATATGCTCATGTTCATGTAAACACGCATAATTAAGATATTGTTTCTGTCCTAAAACAAGCCGTGCAGAATCACCTTGTGTCTGTACTTCACCACCTTGTGCATTTATCTCTCTGCAGAGTGAGAACCGTGTTATGACAATGACTCGCAAAGACCTGAGTCACAATGTGTTGGAGGTGGAGCACACAGAGGGAACTGAACGCTGGCTAGTGGTCAAAACTACGCTGCAGCCTAAGAAGGTAACACATACACTAACAGGGTTCCCGCGGGTCCTTAAAAAGTCTTAAAATGTCTTAAATTAAAATCCAGGTAATTAAGGTCTTAAATTGTCTTAATTTTACCGTAAATTTGCTGTAGGTATTAAATTTCCAGACGGTGCGTTTA
>CAFUXE010001421.1:143044-156041 GCA_903364295.1 Serranus cabrilla
TTTCCAGTCAGCCACTTAACAGGCACCAAATCTGTTGGAAGAAGTCAGCTTGTGTGCAAGCTGTTGCATCTTTTTTTAAAACATTTATCTGTTTCTCCTTCAGATCAAAGAGGATGTTGAGTCCACTGAGCTCGCCCTGGCTTTCCAGCTGGACAGCAGCATCACAGAGAGTGACCTTGTGTGTCAGCCACAGAAACAGCCCGTGTTCGCTTACCTGCCCCTTCGCAGTTTTGGCTTCCGTTTCATCATCCAAGGTGAGAATGAAGTTCAGGATTGTATTAGAGCTATCCAGTCTTGTATACGCAGGTTGTGTCATGTAGAAGAAATCTGACCCTCACCCTCACTCTTCTTCAGGTGACTTTGACATCCCCTCCTCTCGAGAAGATGTCGACAGAGATAGCTCATGGAATCAGTGGCTTCGCTCTGAGATCCCACAGCTCTTCCTCCAGGCCATGGATGTCTTCACTGTAAGACTACACTGTTTCATTTTCTTTTCATATATACTATCTGGCAGTTAGGGATGCCACGGTGGGGACATTTTTCCACCTATTTATACATTTATAGCAACACAGCTTTTACTGATTTCACCGTAACAAAATTTTGGATTGATGCTGCTCTAGATATTTTTTTTTATTTTTGCGATTTAGTGCCCTTACAGATTCACTTACATACTGTTGTCATAAATATGACTGGCTGTACATGATTATACTTTTTATCAAAAAATTAAATAAAGAAAATGGAAAATGCAGCAATACAAGACATAGCATGCCAGCTAATGCTACTTACTAATGTAGCCTTTCTATTTTCAGGAAGCTTTCTGAAAGCCAGTCCAACATTTAGTCTTGTTTGGCAGCCTCTTACTCAGTCACTCTCCCTTTTCCTCTTCTTATTTTGCTTCGTAACATCCCCTTTGATCTCTTTGGTGTTTATAGGCATGTGTGGATACAGTATTTGGGAAAGGAGTGTGTAACCACTAAAATGCTCACAAAGACTCTGAAAACCCAGTTTCAGATATATTTTTTTCCTGCAATATTAGCTACAACCAAAGTTAATCTTTTGAAGACAAAAACATCTTTAGATATTATTTATTAAGAGTTGAATATTGACAAATAACCTGCTTCATTAGGATTTTTTGCCACTATTTGAGAATTTTTGGTATATTAATACTTTGCGTCACAACTAAAGGATGTCCAAAACATAATCAAGTAATTTATTAATACTCATTATTCTATAGCTTGTCTTTTCTGATTGCTCCTTTTTTCAGGATCACCCAGAATTCAAAGGGCTGACGGGTCTCTGCCGGTTCCTGCAGTTTATCCCCCTGCCTGATGAGGTTTTGGACTTCTTCAAGCCTGTTGCCGGGCAGATTATTCAGATGCTCAAGGGCAAGGCGTTCCTGCCTACACTCAGCTCAGGTATTACTCACACACACAGGTGGTGAAATTTGAAAATCACACAAAAAAACCCAAAATATTTTCAGTATACCAATGCTGTGAGCGCAACGTTGATATTCTAGCAGTTGAAAGCGTTGTATCTGTTAATGTTTCTCTCCCAGATGGTGAGGTTGTGTACAAGCTGCCGTCCCAAGTGGCCGTCTGTCAGGACGCCGTGATCCGCACCGTAATTGGCGGAGACGAGCTAGAAAGGCATCTGTCTCTGTCCTATCTCCATCCTGGTTTGAGCCCTGCCCCGCCCACCTCCCTGCTCGCTCACCTAGGAGTCCGATACCTGCGGGGATCAGATGTTACCACGGTAACCACAGCCATGGCAAAGGAGTTGATGGAAGGCATTCATTCAGGTGTGTGAAAGGGAGGACGAAGGAGAGGGACAAATTTGATGAAAAGTCGATCCATGTTAATTGAAATTACAGCAGAGTACAATGGATAATAACTGCTAACAGACGGACTTTAATCCATCATTCTTTTACGTTCTTTTAACTTAACTGGTAATATTTATAGGTGTGCATTCATTGGGTCATTTTGAAAACTTGTAACATTTTTGGCACCAACACACTGTCTTCTAGATGGAGGTCTACATCGGCTGGCCAAGCTGCTTGTTTGCAACTTCCGAGCTCTGGAGCACGGCTACGGAGAGGCAGACTCTATCTTGCAGAGCCTCAGGGATCTACCCATAATCCCCCTGGCTGATGGACGTATGGTGGCACTGAACGGGGAAGGAGTGTTCTTTCCATTGGAGGAAACCAAGACCAAAAATAAGAAAAAAGCTGAAGCTCAGACAGGTAATTCCACTTCAGCGTATACTCTCCTACATTTATATGATTAAAGTGAGGCTGCTTTCAGACCAGATTTGGGGTGCACAGGAGATGTCAAAAAACGCAGTGCCTGGCAGCACAGAAGCTGAAACAGACGCAGCTTTTAAAGAAATGCAGCTTGAGTTCACACTGCAAATCCTCAAAGTGACTGTAAACAACCCTGGCTCTTGCTGCCATGGGAAGGGGTCTCAAAACAACTTTGGTACCGTTCGGTACAAGAACGTTTGAAAAGTCATGCGGGTAAAAACACAACACAAGCACTTCACTACACTTTGCATATTTCTTGCTACAAAATACTAGTGGTTATTGGTAGCAGAATATCTCTGCTATCTTGGGGCCACTGTGGCTCAGATGGTCGATCTGTCGCCCACTGATTGACGTGTCATTGGTTTGATATGCATATTGAAGTATCTTTGAGCGAGGATAATCCACTCCAAATTGCTACCAATGCTTCCCTATCAGTGTATGAGTGCATATTTTCCTCACAAGGCAATCAGAGCAGACTGGGCTTTTTGAGAGGGACCTCTTAAAGAGACAGGCACTAAAATTGAGTGTTTCAGACAAATTGAATACAGATATATTCAGGCAGACAGTATAAAAAATTATTTTTTTTAACATGAAAGCATGAGTATGATATGTCCCCTTTAAGATGCTATATATTGCAGATATTGTGTGTTCTTCTTCTGTGTGTAATTGTGTGCACATGAAGGGTTTTATGTTCCTTCCTTGGTAAATCAGTGTTCTCACCACATCAGTGGTTGAAATTTCATAAATCTGAGTTCTAAAAATAGTTCCAGTACAAAGTATACAGGGACCTGTAGAATTAAAGGTGAATTTAGGGACGAGGCAGCTGTGTGTATGTCATCTTTCCTTGCAGATAATAATTACACAGCACCTGCAAGGAGTTGATGGATGTGCCCCCTGATTGCACAGTGCTAAATCAACAGTGACAACAACAACAGCAAAAAACAGATCGAGGAAGAAAAGCAGTCAGTTGTAGGGCAGTACAGATTCACAGGTTTCTAAAAATGTGATAAACTGACGAGGAAAAACAAAAATAGAAAAATATGTATCACCTTGGCGATGTTGTGAGGTGCACATGTAACACTTTCCATCTGTGCTCAGAAAGCTCAGCAGTGAAATAACTTGAAAGGAACTGAAAATTGTGGTGGGAATTCATAGGATGATTTTTTTTAAAGCCACATTTAACCCTTGTGTGTTACATGGGATTTTGTTCAGGCTATTGGAAGTTGAAAAACTGCATAGCCGAAATACAGACACCCAGACCCTTAAGGACAAATTGTCCCCACTAAAACCCAGCAACACCACAGTCTTCGATCCCAAAATAATTACAGCATAAAATCGTTCATTCTATTTTCTCAGGTTTTCTGTTGCCCCAGCTATGCATAAGCTACAATGTAACAGTAAATGATACATAACAACCAAGTGGTTTTACTAAAACTGTGTCTCACAGAGACATAGAGTTCATATAAACTGAATTTTAGCTAATGTTAGTCACTTCGCGAAAAAAAGAAAAGTTACCTAAACTCAGAAAAAACATTATGATTAGGTAATAACAACCTTAACATTTGCTTGCAAATGTGACCTACAGGTTATGTTTGTATAATTTTGGCTTCTAGTCATTGACATATGCTGGACTGGGGAAATAATAACATTAACATTAAATATTCAGAAAATAATGAAATGTAAGCGCTTTTATAGTTCATTTATGATTATAATTTTGAGGCGCCCAGTAGCTCACCTGCACCCCATGTGCAAGTCTTTACTTCATGTCCTTAGACATTTTTGTCTCACAGCAACTTTTGCAATTGGACCAGGATCCAAGATAGTAACTAAGGCCATAAAACAGATTAAAACTTTTTCTAGTGTCTGAGAAGTTAGAGGAACAGAGCCTGTGTAGTTTCTCAAAGACTCTTAACCCTCTGAAAGAACCTGCGTCAACAGTCGTGCCTGCTCTCTCAGAAGTCAGCACATTCACAGACATTGAGGGCAGCACAGTGGGTGTATGACAAACTTCACCCTCTCTAAGAATAAGCAGACACACAGCCACTCACAAGCCCAAACAAAGCAGAGGCACGCATCATCACAGTAAAAAAAAAGCACCCAAAGCCATGAATGCCAAGCATGAATAATTGATTTTCACACTCTGATGTAAGCATCCTGCCACGTCGGTGTGCTGGCTTTAATATTTAAATAGTCTAAGTGTTTTTTGTGTCTTTATAAGCAACTCGGAGTGCTTGTGTTTGAAAACATTTATTCAGCTTTACCGTCTTAAGTGTTCTACCTACACACTCTTTATCATCTCACTTCAGTGCTTTACATGAGCAGCACGGAGGTGGTTAATTAATGATATCAGGTCAAGGAACTGATCAGTCCTGGCAAAAACATCACTGGGATACTTTAATCAACTTATCAAGGACTGTCCTTGGTGCACCAGTGACACTGTTAGGCTGTTAAAGGGTTCATATTGTAAAAACGGAGATTTCCATCTTTTTTATTTTAAAGCAGGTCTTGAAAATACTGAGAAAGTACCAAAAAAACAGCCCAAAAAAGAAACGATGCCTTCAAACAAGCCATGCACATAGCTATACTTTACAGTCTCATCAGTCATTCCCTAGCTGCAATGATGGTGCAGAAATATTGAGAGCGAACATGCTGAGGACCAGGAAACATTGACCAATCATGAGCCTCATTTATAAAACTGTCCACAGAATCAACTTTAATGTTTGGCGCGCATCCAAATTCTGAGAAGTACATACAGATTTGTAAAACTGTGCACGCGGCTGCCAGTAAGCAATCTTATTCATCTCAAATGGTCAATGCAAAGCACCTCATGAATGTTGATGCATAGAAATGAGCCTGATGATCAAATGTCCTTTACTGTGAAGTGAGTCATCGCAGTAATTATATGTTTGCAGCAATCAGACTGATTGCTTCATATCTTGCCGAATGATTGTGACAATCAGTGGGATTCCCCATCCTGGCATATTAAAGTAGAAGTTTGATAGATGACCACAATTTTTTGGTTTTATTGGTTCACTGGCTTTTATTTCTGACTAGTTTACACAATGCATATGTGCAGGTGGTGAAGATGTGAGCATAAAAGGCTGTAGGCTTGGGCAGTATTCGTTGTTCATACTATCAACCATTTTCAACAATTCAATTGATAAGTGTGAGCAATGACAAGTTTACTAAGTTGCATAAGCTCTTGTGAATAAAAGAAAGATTGTTCCAACTATTTTATCTTCTTAAACAAAAATACAACTGTAAAACTGAATTCAAGTTTCTCTCTTCCAACGAACTAGGAGTAACGTTATATATATATATATATACATAGTATATAAAGTATATATACATATAAATGAAGTTAAAATTCTGCCTAACTTCCTTTCATAAGTATACATGACACTGACAAGAGAGGAGGAACAAAGAATGATATGAAAGTGGACAGGAAATAATATTCGTGAGATGGAAGTCTTGACTCAGGCTGGTTTTCAGGTCAGTGAATGTAGTTTGAGCAAGTGTTCTACAAGTAAAGCGAGTGTGCAGCGCAAACCTCAGGCTCTGCTTAAAGGTGAAGTCAAGTGGACAGAGAAGTGTGTGATAGCTTCAGAGAGACAGCCGAGTTAAACACAGTGTTCCTCTGAAATATTGAGCAGCACAGAGATCAGGTTCAAATTCCCAACTAACAGCTAAGAGGAAATTAAGACTCATAATGAATTGTATATTTTCTAAATTCAGGTCAAGATGAGACTAGATAGCTAAAAGAAAATGTCTTGCACAAAATAGTAAAACAGCAGTCTTCTGCTGCTCTTGACATCTGTTGTAAAATGATTTATGAAGGGATTGTAAATTATGAAACGGACTGGCAGAACTGAAACACTATTTAGTATCACAAGGTTTGGAAACTCAATATTGAAACTAAAATGTTGAATGAACCTTAAACTCTGGTGATATTACCTACAATCTCAATATAAACTTTTGTTAGAAATTATAATATTTAGCTGCAGTTTGTGGTGTTTTGTTAATCCCCTTTTCTTCTGTTTCATTTAGGCCCTCTGTCTGCATTGTACAAGGATGTAAATGTAGTCCACCCGTCTCTGCTGAGCTGTGTGGAGGCTCTGGAAAGTCAGCAGGTTCGGGAACTGTTGAGAAGACTTGGAGTTCATGAACTGGAGCCTCAAGAGCTGCTGGAGCAGCACATCTACCCTTCAATAATGAACAACAAATGGAAGGTAACATACTGTATAAACTAGACCGTAGACTAGACCCATCTCCTCAATTAGACTCTTTGTAGTCCTGATTTTGGAGAAGGACGAGATGTCTGATGTAGAAACAGCTCCACACATCATATTCTGAAAACTACGCCCACCAGAAAGGAAAACTATCAGTGCTGCAAAAAACCACCATGGGCTCGAAAAAACACTTGTTTCTTTATTAGATTTAAGCATGTTATATGATGATTTTAGCACTCTATGTCTACCGGAAAAGGACAAGTTGACTGTAAGCAAGCTAATGTTAGCTATACGTTGAAAGCTAATGTTGGCTTTGTGTTAGCAGCTTAATACTGCGTAACCTTCTGGGTTATCCACATTCTACAACAACACAAGTTACATAGTGTCAAATGCTTTAGCTTAATTTACAGAAATGCAGTTAGCTTAAAACTGACTTTATATATATGACTTAGTGACAAAAAGCACTGCATACGAAGCCCCTTTTAGAAGTTAAATTTTTAATTCCGTCAGATTTGGAAAACGTAGTTATGCGTTCTTTACTCTTTTGGTAGTGTATTTCATAAGCAGCAGCTTTGAGACATTTCTGTTGTTTGCGAATAACTTGCAGCGTTAGCTAGTTATACTAATGTTTGCTAATGTCATTGGCAAACAACGTTAGCTAAAATGATTACATTGAACATTTTGCCTAGTGATAAAAAAGCAAACAATATAGTGAAAGTTTCTTGCTGATTAACATTGCATTACCTAACTTTATAAGTTATGGTTATATCATATATGCTCATTCTTCAACAGGTTTTATGCTTTAAAAAAGTATTTCATCATATTTGACTGAAATGTGTCTGTCTTTCTTTTGTCACCCTCTTTTTCCTTCCCATTGTTATCCACTGATTCCACCACCAGTCCAAGCCAGAGGCAGTGGTTGTGAGTTACTTGGTTTTCATCAAGCTACATTCCTCCTCCAGTCAGGAGTACTCAGACACTGCAGTACCAGTCCTCACCAACAGGGGTCTGCTGTGCCCGGCCGATGAAAGGGTGCACTTCTCCGCAGAGTACGGCAACATGAACCTGCCAGAAAAACTGCCTGGTATGGAGAAACTCACAGTTTTTAATACACACATGCATGCACTGTATTTGTAAAAAAAAAAAGGTTGGAAAATTAACCCATTTCCGTCTCCATGTCGGGCCTGGAATTCTAGCTAAAATGTTCTTAGTCCTTACTGTTACCAGATGCACTCTCCCTTTTCTTTTATGGACATTTGGACATCAGCTTTTTGTTTGTGTACATGTACAGCTTTGTGTGTGTGTGTGTGTGTGTGTGTGTGTTTCTTTTTGAGGAAAGCGGTTTGTGATTATGTGAGGAGTTCGCTTCCATTGTTAGGGTTAAAGAAAGCATGAAATGCCTGGCCGTATTGAACAGAGTAGTGTGTGTGTGTGTCTGTCTGTGTGTGTGTTATGTAACTGGTGGTGGAGTGGTCAATGTGTCATGGAAAATGGACCAGAACACTTGGCCTTTGAAAGAGGGGCTGAATTGCCAAACTAATGTTCTCGTTGCAATGTTTCTGCTCTTCTGCTCATTTAAACACATCAGTTGGAAACATTTTTAAACTGATATTTGGACGTTATTGAAGAGACTTGCCTGAAGACTGCCTGTATACTCACTCATTTCACTGTAATACATTTGTGCATTGCAGAGTTCAAGAGTAATTAAGATAATAAGACCAATATAATTTTGGACTGTTGTACTTGATGGCAGCCCTGTATTACTCGAATGCGCAGGGGGGGCTAGGATGCTAGAAAACTAATAACATTGGCACACAAGCCAAGGCTGGTAAAAATTGCAAAGGATTGTGATTAAGTTGCTAGTATGTTCATGAAATTTGGTGGAATCATTGCTTTCATCTACATATATACATATTGAATTTGTATATGTATTTTGCCAACAGGAAGTCAACCACGTTGGATTTTGTAGAGATTAATTTATTTTCATTTTAAGAACACATCTGAGGAAAAGCACCCATGTTCCAACTACTAAGAATTTCAGTTGATTTCATAATTGGGCTCGTCAAACAGGAAGTCAGCCATTTTTTTTATTTTTACAAAGCCATTTACAGACTTTCAACTTAAAAAGTCTCCTCCTATAGAATTAAGCAGAGTGACATTAAATGTGGTTAGTATAATGCAAAGCTTTCAAGGTTTCATGAAACGGCCAAATGCCCAAAATATGAAACAAGAAGTTGTTGTAACTTGCCCCAAATTTCTCCTCCTGTAAACACTTGTCTACTCTTCTGCCTCCCAGGTTGTGATTGGATCTTGCTGGATCCCTGCTATGTGCAGACTGACGGGGACGTAGCAGGATGGAGAGAGCTGTTCAGCAAACTAGGAGTCAGAGACGGTCTCATCATCCGCAAAGAGAGACAAACACTCACTGCTAAAGACCTGGTGAGGAGACCCTGACCTGTCACTTCAGCTTTTTAGGAATCACACTCCACTCACGCTGCAAAATGAAATTGCACTGACCCAAAAAGGGCAGAACAAGGTTGTGACAGCCCCACCTGTGAGCCCTCATGATAAAAGGGCTGTGGATATGTTGTGTAAGGACACAATATTTACTGGTTGCGTGGACACCGGAGGCAGAACACAATCTCCCTGAAGCATGCTGCATTAAAAACTAACTGTGAATCATCATGATGAATAAGATAGTGATTAAAGGATGAAGATATTAACCATTGTGAGTCACACTGGGACTACAGAGACAATAGCTGCTTTAAGGATGAGCTGAAAGAACAGGTGACTGATGGGACCCATCAGGCATTCTGGATGCCTGTTTTAGCCTGGGTTACAGCCAGCAGGGATAGTATGTGGGTTTGTCATGATACCATCGGCCATTGTGTAACTTGCATTCATGTAATATGGGAAAGATGGTACTTACAATACTCCAGTATCAAGTGCAGCTGCTTGGGAGTTAAACATTTTTAATTGCAAATGAATATAACTGAGTCAACTTTCCTCCTCCTCCTCCCCCAGGCCTCCAGTCCCTGGTCAGCGGAAAGTGCAATGTGGCACCAAAATCCAGGAGAGGGCTTTGTGCTCGATGACTACCCCTGCGAGGAGTTTCATGCCCTGGCCACGGCCCAGCTGCCTGGCCACCTCCTCGTGCAGCAGAGGATGGCTTTGCTAGAGCTGCTGGCGACCAACTGGGATACAGGGTAACACAGAGACACGCTCTCACTTGTATATTGCTCCTTCCTATATTATGTTCTGTAAGTTCTAATTCACAATGGATGTTTTGATAATGTTTGCCCAAAAACTCCAGATCTTTCAATCTAAATTTACTTGCAGACCTAATCCTTGCATTATGAACCCATATGTGCAGAAGATCTGTGTATTTGTATACATGCAAGGTGGCTTCATGCAACACTGAGAAACTTTCATAGGAATGAACAGGGCCCCGCCTCCAAAGCTTTATCAAGCTCACTTTATACATCCACTGTTGGCGTTAAGACCTCCATCTGGATTGCCAAGAAAAAGGAAAAGGGTTTGAAGATATATTGTACAAGGAGAGTCATAAAGACACAGTCAGTAAGACATTTACTTCATTATTCTTGATTAATAAAATTATGGTGCATTACCGCCACCAACTGTCATCATGTGTGGAGCAGGTTGAACCTGAGACACTTTGTCATGAATTCTGCATCAGTAAATTAAGAGGATCAAAACTGCAGTTAAATGTGTCAATACTAGGCTCACGCATAAATTATATGACCGTATGTGAGCATCTGTTTGCATTATAGAGAAAAACTTGTGGAAATGTGTTTCTTAATGGTGGCAACACTGCTAATGGCCAGAGATAATGGCTAGGTTAATGCTTTTAAAGTTATTCAGGGTCACACAGTAATCCCCATCATTTCCAGTGGCCAGTAAGTGATTACTCGGGTCAGGTGAGGACATTGTTTGACAGTTATGTTGTTTTCTCCCTGAGAGAAAAGCAGTGGCACTAGCGGCACACCAGTCTTTTGTTTGTTGTTGACAGAGGATTAATTCTTCTGGATTAGGTTGCTCTTAGCGCTGCCCCATCTCGTGAGTTACTGTTATAGATGTGTGGGAGTGGAGGACTGCAAATCAGGTAAGGAGGTCACTTGAGTTCACAAACTCTGGGCAACAGTGCACACTGCCATGACAAGAACAGTATGGAAGTTAAAGGTTGAATTAGGTTGTGTGTGATCCTTCCTACCGACCACAGTTTGATGCAAATATTCACATTAAGCTTTTCATAACCTTAACTTTTTATTTGTCAGCCTGATCCGATATTTGAACATTGTGGTTTATGAATGTGATCCTGATCAGCCACACACTCTAAAGTGTCACATACATACATAGATACATGCACACACAGAGTCAGTTTGACACAAGTTGATTTTTCTTTGGAGCGTAGATGATCATTTCTCAGCGCATTTGACTTTAAATCATTTAGCACGTGCAGTGCTGCTAAGTGCTGTATATTCTGCAGAGGAATGTAGGTCACATAGATCTGCCACTTTGTTGACTCGTCACAAGTGGTACCATGATCACTGAACTGAACTGAAAGGGCTGGAATCCATGTAGTCATAGGATCTCTAAAGTTAGTGGGAGTTATATTGTTTATTTTTAGGTTCATACTTGTATTTTAGGTTTCTTCTACATGCTTTTATGTTGAAAAACACATTATATCTGAATTTTGTTTCTGAATACTGGCTTTGTGCATGTATTATGGGATTTAAATTGTTGATACTTTTTAGAAGTTACATGTTCAAAACAATATGATCTCTGTTAATTATACATTTGATTGTATGGAAAGAACAGAAGCTACAGTGATGTTTTGATGAACAACAAAGCCATTTTGAAAGCAAATGACAAACTTTCACCCAGATGAATGGGGTTCGCGTACAGTGTGAAAACAAAAGTAAACGATTTTTAACATTTCTTATGTTCTTTACGTGAGTTACGTAAATCACGTTTTTGACCGTTTTAACTTGAGTTTCTTACGTAACTAACGGTAGTCACGTCACCCTCTTAACTACTTCACTTCCTGCATTTACGTACATTTATTTACTGATGAAACTGTCTTTTATAACGCCTGACCATGAAGTTTTTTGCCCTAAACCTAGGTCAGTGGTTTTGTAGCATAAATTCACCAAAACTGCTTTTTTACACAAACTGTACCTGTATGTAAAATGACGTGTGTGCTATTTGTAGAACGCTGTACCGTGAGTCGCGATACGAACACATGTATTGTAATGGGTGGTACTGACATATGACCTTCTGTCGTCAAGGGTGGAGATCTTGTTGAACCTACAGCTAACAGCTAAAACAAAAAAGAAAGAAAATGTCCTATTTTGTGTACCTAAGACTTTTCTTCTTTCTTTGCTTGTGGTATAAAAAAAGGTGTTGTATTCTACCAGTATTGTCACTGTGACGAGCATATCAACAAACTGACCAGAAGGTGCCAGTTTTAGCTCTAAGACTACTTTAAAACATGTGAATTTCAGTTTTTACCATATGAGAATCATTGTTTGCTGGCATGGGTTTAACGTCCTGTATTTCTCATTCTTCCAGACACTGCTACTCTCAGTACCTCAAAGCTCAGGTGATTGACGGTGACGGACAACCGATCAAAAGTACCAAGTCCTCCTTCTACCACTTCTTGCAGCATCTTGAATGGGTGCCAGCATATCGTCCACTGGAAGGAGACCGGCAAGAGAGAAAATACCTCCGTCCAAACTCAGTGTACCTGACCTCTCCTGAGGTCACCAGCCTGCTGGGAACTCATGTCTGTTATGTGGACATAGACCCCAGCGAGTTCAGCAAGGCTCTAGGTAGAAATGTTTATAGTGTGCTGTAGATCTATTGGTTTTCTTATAATTACTGAAGGTTATTTTCAGTCAGTTACATAATAGACTTATCTGTGAGTCACTGTAATTCCCCTCTTTCAGGAATGAGACAAAATATCTCAGTGGATGCTCTGATAAACTACCTGAAGGAGTGGTGTGTCAAACCCGAAGCAGACGACCAAGAGCAGAGACTACGTGCGGATGAGTTAGAGGGAGCAAATTTCACTTCCACCGTTGAGCACATCCACAACGTCTACACCTATCTGAGCAACAACTGTCCCCAGAACAGCCTGAAGGAGTTGTTCCAGCATACCCCTGCTGTATTCATTGAGTATAACCGGTACGTTGTCAGCTGTATCAGCACACTTGTCCTGGTTAGGTCTAAATCTTTTCACCTGACACCTCATATAAAACCTTGCCCGCAGGCGAAATGATGGGTGGTGTTCGGGACGTTTCTACCACTTGAAGGAGGTGTGCTGGAGCGACCCCACGATGCTGTTCCAGCGATACAAACAGCTGACACAGGCAGCAGATAGCCCCGTCCAGCCCCCCATAGTCCTGGCTCCCTTCTACAACCCTCTGGATGGCATGAAAGCGTTCTT
>CAFUXE010001421.1:156112-174862 GCA_903364295.1 Serranus cabrilla
CCTTCTACAGCCCACTGGATGGCATGAAAGCGTTCTTCACCAGAGTAAGCTCATTGGGAATTATTGGGAATTGAGGGTTCAGTGGATTTTTAGGGGGAGATAGCAGGTCAACAGTAGATGCCACTTAGAAGTGGTGTTCAGCATCTGAAAGCTGGGGATCTAAAGATACATTTGGATTAAACCTATTAAGGTGTATAGGGTTCAGAACATCAATGTTGCACTTTTTGAAGTCCATTTTCATGCTCTACTGTCTCCCAAAAGTTGTTGCAGCAATTATTGGGTTGCATACCATTTGTTACACACATTTGCTGCTGAATTAAGGCTTTTTTTGACAAATCCCTTCTTCCAGAATATTACATAAACAGACCAAGACCTTGCGAACAGCATAGAAAATGAAATGCTGTGATTTGGTTATAAAAGCTTTTTAAAAAACCTACTAGAAAAAGAACAATTGAATGCCCCTCAAAGCCGGACACATAACACATAAATAACAGCATCCATAGGAGCACGTATAAGAATAACTTCCTGCACATAATTAATGCAAAACACATTTTAATATGGCAAAACCTGTTCTTCATATAAAGAAATGTGAAAATATGTCGCTTTGTAAAGCTGTCTGTTACCTCATGCATCCTTATTCCTATTCTGTGTTGTTTATATATGCAAGCCGGCTGCACTGCTGAGCGTTAGATTGTGTGTACACTTGGCAAAAAACCATCAGTTTGAATCCCTCAGCGATATTACATTTACATTTGGCGTCATGCTACATTCCAACCTCCGAGTCTGAATGAATTGCAGCGTGACAGATAATAGTGTATTGTTGAGAATATCATATATAATTTATATTGACATATCAGACCATAATTGCAGGTGTCGGGGAGTGTAGGTGGGAAGTGTTTTTTTCTTCTGCTGTCTCTACTTTAATAAACTGACAACAAAATGTTTGTAGCCATTTTAATACCAAGCCACACAAATATTAATGTACACTATGTGTGTGTCTGTGATTGTGTATTTTATGTATAGCTGCTGAATGTGGATTTGAATCCAAATATGAAGCAGTATGTGGGATTGCTGGAAGTGATCTGTTCATCGTCTCCCATACCAACTGCTGAAGTGCTACAGGACGTGTCGGTGCTCTATGCCAGACTTGGTGAGGACATTCTGATTCCCACTGTTTGGTTTCATAGATTGTCTCGCATTCAGTGACTCACACATTTCCTTACACTTTATGTCCCATCTGTCTGCAGCTCATTATCTCTCTGCTCAACAACTGTTAGACTTCGTTCTTGACTATTTTGACTTGCTACATCTCCCCTCTGATCCCTGACTTTATATGTATTCTATCATATAATGTCTTTCTATTTTAAACAGCTCAAAAGTGTAAAACTCCAGTATATGGTGACCAGGAAAACATCCTTCAGCCCAAACTCAATCCTGGCTACTGCTCCACCTTGAAGGGTGAGTAATGCGTACACATTTTATGTTACAAACACAATCCACCCTCCATTACCTCTTCAATCTGTGTGAGCATGCTCCACTTCTTACAGGCCTGACTATTTACTGCAAAGTATTTGTTGCAGACAAGCGTTAGCCCACACCTGACGGTGCAGCACTTGTTTTGAAAGCAGCTGGGATTTGTTGCTGCAGTCTGTAATTACTTTACACTGGAGACTGAAAGCAGTCATATAGCGAACTGTGATGTCTGCAGTGCAAGTGTTTGTAAGTGTGGCAGCTGCAGAGTGAACTACAGTACTAATGCAAACAAGGCCTCCAGGAAACACTAAAGGTGTACGAGTTCTCAATTACCAGCATCTGCCAATGAGAGTAAAAGGGGTGCTTTTTTAAATATATGTTTGGCAACAACATGGTAGATAATGCCCTCTGCACTAAAAGTGGCATAGGCATATTTATTCCACATCAGACATGGACTGTGTACACCACAGGAGAGTTAAAAGTGGGAACACAGAGGGCGAGAAGTGAGGAAAAACTACTGCACGAGGCAAAAGGGACAGGTGCATGAAGTTGTTCTAAAAACAGAAGGAAATTAATGATTGTAGATTGGTCTGAAGATTTGTCCCACTTCAGCTGCTGGAGCTGCTGAAGTGGCTGTGATACAATATTAAGGTACCTGAATGCCACAATCTGCAGCATAACTCAGTCTAATGGCAACACACAGATGTCAAACATGTCTTTTTTTTTCTTAACTTTCTTGTCATATTGATACCTAAACAAACCTCCATAGTTTTGCCTGGAAATCATAGAAAATACTTGAATATTTTACTTTAACATCACTGGGTGTATTGCTAACAGCAACTGCTAATAGCTTATCTGGTATTAGGGTTGCTGCAATATAAGTGTATCATGGCACAGCATGGTATAGACTTTGACAATGACATACTGTGAACATAATATAATTGTTGTTAATTTGTACATTATAGTCTCAGTTGGAGTGAAATAGATGCTAAAGCAGGGTTTACTTTTGGGTGTGGTTACCCTGTTACTGACAAGTGGCTCCCACAGTATTGTCGGGTTGGTTTTCATCTATGAACTTTGATCCTTTCAAAGTGATTTTTTCAGTTTTGGTTTCCTAAAATGTCTTGTTCAGCATTCTGTTTGCTAGCCGTAGGATTACACACGGTGTGTTTTCGTAGGAAACATTGAATGAAAGCAATTATGTTTGACCTTTTTGTAAACTAGACTCTAGAATAGTGCGGAACATATAACTAGACCCTAACCCTGGCTGGCTCTTCTTTCCCATGTTTAGGTATGGTGTCTGATAAGAGGGTGTTCCCCACAAAGGATAACACGTGGGTGAGTCTGGCACGCAGACCCATGATTGCTGACAACAAAGAGCTGGAAAAGGTCTTTAAACCTCACAAGCAGATCTGTTTGCTCAACCTGCCACCAGCAGAGAAGAAGAATGCTCCCAGGAGCAAGACTGGCAACTTTGGTATAATGCTGCTAATTTGTTTTTGTCATATATTTGTCAATGTTATATTTTTATTTGGTTACTTTTTATGGATTTTCTGACCATTTTCATGTAATTACCTACCAGGAGAACGAGCTACCCCCCTACTTGCCTTCAATGAGATGGACAGATCTTTGTTTCTGGAGATCTGCGGGATCCGTCAGCTGACCCAGTGTGTCAAGACGGAGCCTCAGACTGAGAGCCTGAGACCCTGTCCATCCATGCAGGCCATGGTGCACAGTGTGGTGCCCTACATCCAGAGGTTCCTGTACCACCACGACGAGCTGGCTGACGTCTATTCAGAGCTGACAGACAATAACATCGGAGAGAAAATCAAGCGACTCACCTTTGGACAGGTGAGAAGATCACAGCTAGTTGGTTTAGTTTGGAGGTTTCTTGGTAAGTTTACTGAAGACTTACTGATTATTGAGGTAGAATCTCTAATACCCATCTAATATTTATCATTGAGTCCTTTTCAATGGCAGGAACTTACTATGTACTTGTTTACAGGTGGGTAAGCTGTACATTCGCTACCAGCTGGATGTTGCAGACAGGGAGGATGCGTTGGTGGAGCTGCAGGATGTTATCTGTCTGCTGAAGGACGAGAAGGAACTCTACATTCAGAAAGATCACCTCTCAGCCAAGCTGGACATCTGCAGGTCTGTGTGCCGTGGAGTCCCAACACTCATTATTTAATGGCCACCAACTTTTCCCAGGTCTTGTGTTGCTTTATATAAACTCTATTAGACATGGGTATCAATAGATGAGCCTGAGTTAAGGTATCATATTAGTTATCAGAGAGTCAGCATCTTCTAATTCTACTTTCTAATAATAAGGGTAAAAAACAAAGAAATGTTGGCGACGATGAATATACCACTGCGGCCCGTCCAAGTATAGTCTATGTATGGGAAACACTGTACAAATGTAATTTAGCAGGTTGACGCCGTTGTATTGGTTGCTAACGTGGGCGACTTCTTCATTTGCTAGAATGTGTCAAATGCCAGTTCGGAGAGATAAAGTTCCTTTCCTTCCAAATTTTAAATGGTTGTCAGTCTTATAACTGATAAGTTCCTATCAATAACAAATCCAACGTAATAAACATGACTTAATGAACCGTGAAATACATGTTATACTTACTCCTATATGTATCATGTGTGCATTTGAATGTGTATGTTAGCTTGCTTTACTAATCCTGTGTTTGTGTGTTTCAGGGAGCTGGTGAAACTGTTCTGCACAGAGATCAGCCACAGAAAAGAGCTGATGCATTTCCTGAGTGGCCTGATAACCTCGCTCAGTGTAAGTGATATATGATCCCTTCAAACATCGATCACTAATCCACATCCCGTGATCTTTGCTCGCTCACCGCGTTTGATCCTGTCGTTCTGTGTCTTTTGTGTCGCCCATGAAAACTAACGGCTACCAGCACAGAGCTGAGCGTAGCTAGAACTAACAGGCTATTTCCCTGGAGGGAGTCACGTTTACATTACATGGCAACTGGCTCTCGTCTCTGTAGAGCGGTGCTGCCGTGGAGACTCTGCACAGTCAGAGTTAAAAGGTTAACGAGGCTCACACGAGGCCTCGGCTTTGATCCCTCTCTGCTGAAAAGCTTATCTTGTGTGGTTTACGTTGTGCAGCAGCTTCTTTAAAACTCGCCGGGCTGCATTATATAATCAATATTGAAATCTAAATTAGACGCAGTTTGATTAAGTTCTATGTCTGGATTTTGAAGTAAATAAAATGGAATTTCTGACTGTCTGATTAAAGGTTTTAAAGATGTGATTCTGAAGCGTAACGTCTATTTAATACACTGGAGTCAGACAGATGCAGATATGAGAGGCTTTGGGGAAATTGCGTACAGATCTGCCTCGAGACTTATTATACCCGCTTATTACGTTAACTTTTATATTATTCCAAGGAATTGATTAAACAGTTACTTGCTGTACATGTTAATTAGGTCATCAACATTTTAAACAACAAGGGTTGGAACATCTGCCACTTCCTTTGTTGGCAGGAGAATCTGAAGACTGTGTATCTTCAGTTTCTGGATGTTGTACTGAAATTCATGATAAAAAAGTGATGTTTTTTTAATAATGATATTTCACTATTCCCAGAAAAAAGTATTTTATTATATCAGTGCGTGATGTATTGACCGAGAATGCTGTGCAGGCTGTGCCTACATGTACCAGGATGCATTGCATGCAAGCGGTAACAGTGCTATGTTAAATAAGCTCTCTTGGCTTTTAGTCCAAAACATAAACAAGGTTGGCTTACCAAATGTCAATAAATTAAATATTTTATTGTTATTATATTTATTTTACAATTTTTTTGTAAAAATACAACTGTACACCCTCTGAAATCCAGTTTGTATCAAGATCGTCTTTTTTAGTCTTTCCACTGTTCTAACAACCACCAAGTCTGGTTTGGACGAAATAAATCCATAATTCACCGTGTTAGATGTTAGAAATGTGCTGCCTCCTACATGGAGTTCATCCACTGTTTTTCTCATTGGCGGCTCTCACTTCTTCCACGGAGACAGGCCATTAAATCAGCAATACACATTGACAAAGTGGCCCAGCACACCTCTGCCCAAGTGAGGAGTGAAACTGTCGTGCACAGTAACACACACAGGCTCACAGACATTTGGACATAATCAACTCTACATACAAGTTAGCTAGAAACACTGTAATATATACACTGTTAAAAATCTTAGCTATAACGTCCCCCGGACTCATATGTTGTGATGCCATTTTTGCTTTTTGGATATGTAACCAGGAGCAGCACTGCGCCCCACAGCTACCAAAGATGAAACAGCACCCTGTAATTCTTCCTTAATCCCCTCTACATCACTGTCACGCCAAATTACATAGCTAGGATTTGGAAGAACAACAGATTATGCAGCCCAAAAACTGCAGGCGTTTTTTTTTTACACTTTACACCTAATCCTTCATCAAGATTGACCCTGTGTGTGTCTGCAGGACCCAGGATCCCTGAAGAGATTCCTGGGCAAGGAGGACATCAGAGAGCTGCCCAGCGAGGAGGAGCTGTGGGAGGTCCCGGAGCCGCCCAAACCAGAGATTAACCTGGAGAGAGGTACAGGGAGCACATCCACTGAGTTCCACCAGTTGTTATTATCCTATTATCCTACTACATGCAGCGGCTCACAGTACGCTCTGTGGATTATCTTGAGTAACTGGGTCATATTTCTGGAAAGATACATTTGCTTGTGGAGTTATTCAAAAAATGTTTTTGCTCCGAGCACCACAGGGGAAGTAGGGGAAGAATATATTTCTAGTATATTGGAGAGAAGGCAGCTGATACACCAACAGTAATAATGAACATTAGTAAATATCATGACAAGTACAACTCTGATTCAAAAGAAACTGGCACGATGAGTGAAATGTAAACTGGACAATAGGTGCATTCAGAATTCAGAGTTTATATTTAGTAAAAATTTATCAGAAGCCGTTTTCAGACTACATTTCCTTAAACGTGCCGATGCAAAGCTCATTTTCGCCGGTAATGCAGAGCTGCAGCAGTACGTGTGCAATAAGCGACAGAAGCGGTGAGTGCATTTAAGACAATAATGGCGGCAGAACTGCACGTCGTGAAGGTTTTTTCTGTAGAGATTCTACAGACTCAAGCAAAGTTCTTCTGTGTTTTGCTTAACGTGATTCGATTACTGTCGAACTGAAGGGAGAGAGGTGTTTCTGCTGTTAACAATGTGCTGGAGGAAAACTTACCAAGCAGCAGTTAGATGTCACTCATGTCACGTATTTTCCCGTCTGGTTCATATTGATCTTACTCAAACAGTCTCACACCAGTAACGCCTCTGTTGCTACTGAAGGCGGTACAGAACCGTGATCACTTGGTCGCCCCATTACACCTCTGGGACTTTCAGCTTGCAGTGAACAGAGGTGTAAATATCGCATCTTGAAACGGCAGATTGAACAATGCTAGTTTGAAAATTAACTTAAAGGGGAAGTTAGGATTAGACAAAAAAAACAAAATACTTCATTTATTAAAGCCAGAGTCCAGCATAAAAAAACATACAAAACAAGAATTATTCCTTTAATGTCTTCAATCAGAATCCTAAGCAGAAATATCCATCAATTTTAATGGTTAACTAGTAGGCGATTGTTGTTTTAATGAGGTTGCACCATCCTCATTAACACGTCGCCACCATTGATAAAAGTTTCCACAACGTCAGGAAAATAGAGTGTAAAATATGTATCTGTTAAAGTGTGAGGAATCACGGTTTGATGCAGAACATCAGCGTGTAACTCGGCGCTTTAACTGGAGCATGAGATGAATTCCAACAGTGCTGCTGCTGCTTTTCTCTCTCCGTCGGCTTTAGTGACATCTTACATCTGCAGTTTCTCCAATTCTCTCTGTGACACTTGGCCCGATTTCCATTATCATTTCATAACATTCAACGTGTTTTTCCTCTGTCTCAGCCCTGCACACACACATACACACATGCACAGATAGCTGGTGTGTTTCTCACATATGCTAATTCCAGTTTGTTCACTGTTGTGTGTGGCGACATAAAAGAGCAGCTGTTGCCAGGGCTCAAAGAGCAAGAGGAGCAGATCCCTCACTGCAGCAAAGAGCTCACACACACACACACACACACACACACACATACAGGGATTAATATGATCAAAAGACGTTTTCATTACAAATCTGTTTTTATGGCATAACAGCACTAAACCAGGCTTATGTATGATTGCTTTACAACATTTATCTGTCTTCTTCTTTGGTTTTAATTCCCTGAAAATGTTCTTCAGTTCTATCCAGGAGTTACTCCTCCACAAGCTTGCAGGAGGAGCCTCCTCGCTTAGCACAACAGGACGGGGAGCAGACGCTGGTCTGCTGGCCACCTCGAGCATCCATACTGAATACAGGAGCCAGTCGCGCAGGTAAATTCAGGAGGATGTGCTTGTTTCAGCAGGACCATTTCTTCAACATAGAAACTACAGCTTGTGTGTACCAACAGGTCAGGCAGACAGCAGTGTGGTGGATGCCGTGATGAAGATGTGGCCCCCTCCAGCCGGGCCTAAGGATAGGGATCCAGAAAAGGACGCTGTCAGTAGAGGAAGTAGCCATGTCCCCCAAAGTCCCAGCAGCAGCTACGAGGGAAGCCAGCCAATCAGGAGCAGCAGCAGAGCGGCAGAGCAGCCCGGCCCTCAGAGAGTCCTCAGCACTCCACGACCTCCAGGTTACACATCCAACAAACACCACTGTTCATACCAGTGTTGTCAGAAATCCTGGAGTCTGAGTTAGTCTTGAGTGCCCAGTGTTTGAGTCAGAGTCGAGTCATTATTACCCGAGTCCAGGACTCAGGTACTCCACAGAGAGGTCCACAGCTTACTGTGATGGCAAAAAAGCACATGGCTAGTTATCATGCAGAATGGCTTAATTCTGCGTGATAAGTAACCATTAATAATATATAATATAATAATGAATTTAGCGCTTTACATTGAGTCCATTATTCATTTACTCCAGTCACACTCTGGTGATGGCTACTATTGTGGCTACTATTGTAGCCACAGCTGCCCTGGGGCAGACTGGACGTGGCTGCCATTTCGCACCTACGGCGGCACTGCAGGTAAAGTGTCTTGCCCAACGATGGGATTGCAGGAAGCGGGGCTCAAACCGCCAACCCTCCAGTTATGAGACGACCGCACTACCACTGCGCCACTGTCGCTAGCTTACTGTGATGGCAAAAAAGCACATGGCTACTTTTGACGCATAATGGCATAATTCTGCGTGGTAAGTAGCCATGTGTAATGTAGCTAGCATCTTTGGCCCTTGGTTGAGTCACATTTGAGGCTAACGTTAGCTTCCGTTAGCTAGCTTAGCTTTCACCTACTTTTCTAACACGCCCAGAGTGTCACCTTATAGTGTGACGAGGACTCACACGATAGTGTGTTCATGTGTCGGCCTTCAGGTCAACATCCAGGACTCAGGTACTCCATTCCAGGTTCATGCTGGTTTAAATTTAGTGTACTTCAAAAATTCAGTTACTGTAATTGTTGCAGAGAGAATATTGAAGTTACAGCTATACTGTTTTTTGTATTTATAATATGACCGTGTGTTATTTAAAGTGGGTCACTTGTCACTGTTGTGAGGTGTGATTCAGGATTTCTGGTTGGATAGGTATTGGGCATCACTTATATAAATGGTATATTAATACTTACTGTACTGTTAACAAATTATTACATGGAAAAAAAAGATGAAAATTAGATAGAAAAGTGCATTAGATCTCTCAGGCATTTAGGATATCCTGCAGAGCAGAGCTGTGAAAACAAACAAACATTTTAAAAGTTGTTTATTTGTCGTCGAGTTTTGTGATCCGTTGCACCCTTATTAGTAACAGATAAAGAGATACTCTTTTTGCTTATTTAAAGCCACTCTGTGAAGAATGTAGACATTTTTGACTCAGTGTTCAATCTGAAAGATGCCATAATGATACAAAATTCTGCACACAGTGGCTTCATTCTTGGTATACAGAACATGTGTGAAACTCTTCCATTTGGTCTCTCACTGACAGAGCACAGTCAACCGAGTGAGACCACCAAGTGTGACCGAGCTGAGGATGGAGAGGAAAGCCTCACAGCTCCCAGAGCAGAACCGAGTCCTCCATCTGCACAGCCTGCTGAGACAACCAGCGACCAACCTGCTCCAAACAGCCTGTAGGCTTCTCCTCCTCCTCCTCCTCCCCAAAAATCTGAAACATTGATGTAGAAAACCAATGTTGATTTTTTACTGTTACTCATAGAAAATCCCAAATCCCCCAAACCTTCTTCTCCCTCTCTTTCATCTCTAAACATTTGTCTCTCTCTCAGCGCCGTCCCTGAGGCCGTGGTGCTCTCCGGTACATTTCAGGGGGCCGCGGAGACTCCGCGTCCTCCCCTGAACCTCGTGTGGAACCACGCCCAGCCTCCACATCCCACACTGGAGGACATGGAGCTCACCTGCCGGAGACCCAGCACCGTCAGTGCACTCATGACATTTCTTTTGTTTCTCAGCGGTTGGCAACGTTTTCTAAACTGCGCTGTGCTTTGGTAGGTGGTGCTGTCCGAGGACCAGATGGATGTGGCAGAGATCGGTGAGTGGGGGGAGCAGCTGGTCAACTCCTTCCTGTGCCACTGGAGAGACAGCGGCGACCCCGCACGACCCGCACACATCCTGTGGTGCAACCAGAGCGGAGAGAGCGGCCAGGCGTACGACTTCAAGCTCACGTTCGAGCACGCAGGAGGGCCGGGGGTGGTGTACGTGGAAGTGAAGTCGACGATAAAGAAAGAGAAGTCATTCATCCACATGTCTGCCAACGAGCTGGACTTTGCACTGAAGGAGAAGGAGCGCTATCACATATTCAGAGTGTACAGCGCAGGAGACGCCCAGAACGTCCGTCTGTGTCGCATTCAGAACCTGGCGCAGCATCTCCACACCAAAGACCTGGCCCTCTATCTGTTTGTTTAAGTCCTTTTTTAGTTTGTGGAGATATTTGCACTATGCCTACATGCACCACAACGACTTGTATTCTGTAATATGCCTTTTTAAGTTCATCCTCACTGCACTGATTTTAGATGTTTTAAATGTGCCCGTTTTGCCTGCTAAAGTAGAAAAAAAATTCACATTCCTTTTTTATTTTTCCGCTCCTAAATATTTCTATTGGCCGACAAACTACACACAGCTGTGTTTTTTTAGTATGTGTACAATTTTAAAGTGGTCATTTGACGTATTGAATGTTTTTACCTTTTTTAATTCCCCCTACCTCAGTTTTACTCTGGCATTCCTTTAGAATAAAATACTTTTTCTGTCAACTGAAAGCGTTTGACTCATGGTTCTGACACACACAGCCTGTTTTTATTCCTTAAATAAGCCTACAGAGGCTTCTGGTACACCATTAGTAATGAGGGATTCTGTCACACTAACCTCGCTGACTGATGAAATGATTATAGCTGAGGGTTAAGTTAAATCAAGTGGAAGCAGAGCTGACTGGACAGGTCCCTCACAGGCTCCCATCATTCCTGGTAATTACACTGTCACAGTGAGCAGGCTGTACTTTGATAGCGCAGCCACACTGAACATCTATATGATGCTCACATCTATATCTACTTAAAAGCCTCTTCGTGATACAGTTATTACTCTGCCAAGAAAAGGCCATGTCACATTCTGACCGCACTGATCACACGTTGTACAATATCAAGTAAGACAATTAACTCAAAAATGCTACCACTGTTAATACAAAAGTAAATTATCCCATTTTCAAACAATAATCCAGCGTTTGCCATTATTCATCTGCAGCTTGCCACAATTTCATAATGAACCGAAAATTATGGTTGCACAAAAACTGAGATTGGATATATTTTCTGTGGAAAATGTCAAAACCTAGTATATGGCTCACCGTGTTTGGTCAATGCAATTCTGTGATTTTTCGAGCAATGTGTTACAGGAATAGTGAAGTGGTTAGCACTCTTGCCTCACAGCAAGAGGGTCACCGGTCCGATCCTTCTGTGTGGAGTTTGCATGTTCTCTGTGTGTGCGTGGGTTCTCTCCGGGTCCTCCGGCTTTCTCCCACAGTCCAAAAACATGCAGCTTAGGTTTAATTGGTGACTCTAAATTGCCCGTAGGTGTGAGTGAGAGCGTGAATGGTTGTCTGTCTATATGTATCAGCCCTGCGACAGACTGGCGTCCTGTCCAGGGTGTACCGGCCTCTCGTCCAATGCGGCTGGGATCGGCTCCAGCACCTCGCGACCTGGGTTTGGATAAGCGGTTACAGAAAATGAATGAATAGTTAGTATGCTTTTGCCCCAGTACCACAAACAAGTAATAGTACACAAGAGGAGCAATATCGCTTTTGCAACGCTCTGTGCTTGGACCCTAATAATTACCTCTGAAATGAAATCAGTAAGGGCTATCCGCCTCACAGTAAGAGGGTCACAGGTTCAACTCTGACTCGCGCCTGTTCTATAGTCTGCATGTTCTCCCTGTTTCAGTGTGGGTTCTCGCTGGGTTCTCCGACTAAGTTGCCCATAGGAGTGATTCAGAGTTTGAATGGTTGTCTGTCTGTATGTGTCAGCCCTGTGATAGTATGGAGGCCTGTCCATGGTGAACCTCGCCTCTTGCTCAATGTCAGCCCACAACCTGAGTTTTGAAAAGTGGTTAGGGATAATGAATAAGTGAAGTAAAACCACCATCTTTATGATAAAACATCCTGCGATGGTAGAAGAGGTCAGCGGATGAGCAGACTCGAGCAGCCCCGCCCCAGGACAAAGTCTGATCACTAGCAGTCCGTCGCATACAGACCTATGTGTAGGGCTGACTGCTGAAATAGCCAACAGAATTTTCATCCCTTTAATGGTCCAAAGTTTTACACATTATAAGGTGAAATGCACCTTTTGAATCCCCTGGGCAGACTCTCTGACCCCTCCTTTAAAAATGTTACGTATAGAGCCAGATTAGACTCTAGCTAACGGAAAACATTGTATTAGTTATGTAAGATGAGAACTGTGCAAATTTTCCTTTTGTATCAATCAGCAGAAAAGTTATAGCACAACGTATTTGAGTTTATTTGACGAACTAGACGTTGCATGTCCTGCGAAGTGACTATTGACAACTGTAACAATAAATTGTGTAAATCTACCATAAAAATGTTTACACTTCTCAATGAATGGGATCTGTACAGTCTGCTGTAGTGAGACGGCTGCTTGATGTGGGAGGATAACCTCGTGAAACCTCCACTGCACATCATCACCATTCATATCTGTAGACAAACAGCCAATGTGTTCATAATTAAACTGTTTACAAGAGTTCTACATAGCCCAGACTGATGCATTCCCCTGGACCCCCTAGAGGGTGAAAACTCCTGTGGGCTATTTACTTTTCATATCCAAATATATATTGCAGAAACAACAGTTTTTTTCCAATATCATGTGGCCCAGATCTGAAATAAGGAAAAACGACAGATCCTGTAGAGGGGTAACAATACAGAGAACCCATTCCAGCATCGTTGCCTTTTTGTGTGGGAGAATACCAAACAAAAACAAAACAGAAATTTCCTGCCTCTTATTTTTCTGGCCCCTGGTGTTCCCCGACCCACTCTGTTACAACCACAGTCTATGTCTTTGTTTGTAATCTTTGCTAAACAGGACACTTATTACCCATGTGATGAGTGTTGGTGGAGGGATCAGAAACAGCCTCCGGGGACAGCACCTTCCTATTTTCATCCTGTGATGCAACCTCCCGGTAACCAGAGGGCTGTTTTGTACAAAGATTCAGTCATGGGTAATGCGCCACTGAAGGACAAAATAACACAAAATGAACCAATCACTGCAAATTTCTGATCAGGACACAGGGTTACTCAGTGAAAAAACGGACTGTTTGTTGTAGTGTTACATAAGACTGGTAAAATATGAAGCCCTAATAAAGAAAATGAGCATCACGTTAGATTGGATAACTGATAACTTGCTGCAGTGTTGTGACCACTGAGTTGAATATTGTACCAATGTTTTGTTACTGAGCCTCAGTCATGAGACAGAACAGAGAAGACAACCGGGTGATATTTGTTTTTTCGTAGAAGACACATTTATATTAGATGTGGGACTGCTCCAGCACTGCAAACATCCTCCTCTGTATTGGACTTATGAGGCATTCATGTGCGGCTTGTAAACTCCGGCTCTTTTGTCACAAACTAGACTCAAGAAGTGATTCAGATTGATACGATACCGTAATGAAACCTGTGACGTGATAGTTGTATTAAACATATATATCCAGCAGATTCAGTCGGATTATTCACTACATTGTATTTATTGTTATCTAACTTTGTTACCTAACTATTTTTGCAAGGACGGCCAGGCGAGACAGCAGTATAAAAAGCTGCAGGCAAAACAATACAAAATCACGGACGAAAACAGGAGGCTCAGAACAGACACAAAGTTCCACAGCTGTACAAAACCATCTGCATCAGTATCATCTGCATAACAATGGGTGAGTTCAACTTAATTATTTAGAGACTGAATAAAATGGGCCAAGCAGAAACTCTTGAAGCTTGATGATTTAACAGGTTGTTCCTCTGAAATACATAAATGCCAAAAAAGCTTATCCTATCATACCAGTAATAAATCACCTTTGTTACAAGTTTACTGACAGTATTCAGTTATTCACAACCAATGGGGCCTTAAAGGGATAGTTCAGGATTGGGGGCATTAAGTTGTCTGAAATACTTCCCAGTAGTGTAGAGGATTCAAAGCTATACGCTTACTCTCTGAGCTCCTGTGTTGGAGTTCTGGCCGGTTCAGATGGTAGAATAGATACATGGTACATGGTCCTGATGCATATCACAGACCAACTTCAGTTGGCAATATTTTGTTTCCTGAAAAAGCTTGTAAATACATGAACCTGCCAGCTTGCCGGAACTATCTATTCTACAATCAGAAGCGTCCAGAACTCCGACACCGGAGCTCTGAAAGTAAGCTGATGGCTTTGCATTCACTACACTACTGACAACTTAATGTCCAATATCCTGAACCATCCCTTTAAAGCACAGGTGTACCAAGTCCTAATCCCCAGGTCTCTCATCGAGTACCAGGAGCCTCATGAGACATTTAATAATATATATATCTTTGAAATTATATATTTACACCACCATTAACAATAGTGGGCTAGGGAACTTGAAGAGGTTTCCTGTGCAGCTATGACAGTGCTTCTCAATTATTTTCTGTTACATCTCACAGTATGGTGTATTTTTTGTCATTTTTGGACAAGCTAAACTGCTAAACGTACCAACAGACTATAATTAGTCAATTTTTAGCATTTTTCAGCGTTTTGAAAATTTGGCTTGGTATGGCTTTTTCAGTTTTTGGAAATCCCATAATTGGTGTTTTTCTGTCTTTTTCGACAACCTATACTACTACATGTATCAACGGAGTATAACCAGACAGATCGTAAGTATTTTTAAGCAATCTAAAATTCGATCATTTTTGACAAAATTTTATTTGTGTAACTGCAGCATGATGGATGTGGGCTAGCGTTAGCAGGCAAAAATTTGCACCAGCACCAGACAAGAGAACTATAAAGTCTGAGGTGGTTGGCCTTTACATATCTGTGCCCAAGGGCTCATTGTTTCATAATTCACCCATGACTGTAGCATTTAATGAACTGACACCCCTGCATCTTTTTCATATTTCCCACTGTCCCTGAATGCAGCATAGTCTGTACGGAGACAGCGAGCAGCGGCGGCTCCCGGCGGAGCAGCGCTGCGATTGGCCAGAGCGGAGAAGAGGGGGAGGGCTTTACTCCCCCCACCCCTCCCCACCTCACTACTGGCGCTCCTCTCCTCTGCTGCCTCCCCTCTCCTCTCCTCCCATCCTAGAGGACAGAGCGATGCGGAGACAATAGGACGCAGAGCCGGAGGAGTCTGCAGGATGCTCGGCGCCACATCCACCGTCCCACGGCTGCACCGAGGCTTCCCACAGGACCCCGAGATCAGGCGTTTCTCCCGGCTCACCTGGCCTTAGTATGCGCTCAGATCATCCCGTGTGTTTACCAGCAGCCTGGACTGACAGGGCGGACTCCACAGCCTCCATATGGGAACCAACTGAAGGGTGAGTAGCCGAATAAACCCCGGATTGACGCTTCATCTATCCTCACCTGCACCCTGACTAACCTGCATCTGACTCATTCAGTTATACAGCAATCACTATAATAACTGGGATGTATTACACTGTGTTTTCCTGTATTCAGTGCATGATCGATTGGGCCTATTCTGTGCAGCAGCACACACTGAAAACAATGCTGTGGTGTGTGTATCCCATTCATCCTCAGCAGACAACGAAAATGCTGCATTTAAAATTATATTTCTAAGTGAAATGTATGTTTTGGATCACAACCTCTTGCACCCCTCCCACCCCCACCATGCACCCTGTGTTCAGCAGGTATCTGCAGAAGAGAATGTGTGTGTGTGTGTGTGTGTGTGTGTGTGTGTGTGTGTGTGTGTGTGTTTGCCTGTCACTCAGCTCGGAGCTCTGTTACACTAAGTGACAGTGATTTTCTTCAGAGCCGGTGCAGTCTGAGGACACACTGCAGGTGGGAACCAACATGACGTAGCGCTACAGAATGCTGAATCTGAGGATGTGTGGTGAATAATAAGAGACCATAATGTTTACATCCTGAGCAGCTCTGCCACATGCTGCTTTCAGAGCTGGCTGGGCCAAAGCGCAGTGATTTCTCTGCTTTCTCTATGAGAATTAAGGGGTTGTGACCAAGTGCTGGCGCCCGTTTTGTTGCATTATTGTCAACCAGAAAACTTACCACTGATACAGTTTTTAATTAATGTAAGAGTATTAATTAATTCCACACTTAGAGTAATCCTCTATTGCTTTATTCGGAGCCACTGTGGGATCTGGTTGTGTGTGTGTGTGTGTGATAAGCTTGAGACACAGCTGATCAAAGTGGGTTTAAGCTCCTTGATGGCACGTAAAAGCAGACACACACACACACACACACACACACAGGATACACACCAGCATGATGAGTCACAGATCACAATGTAGGTCACATAGACGGACCGGTGCTCAACAACCCTCGCCAGCGGGTATCTCGCTGGCAGCGGTGGTGGCGTCAGCTGCAGGAAAATGGGGAGATGTCCTGATGTCTCTGATGTGCAGAGAGACAATGATGCACATGCAGAGATGTCTCTTCATACGCGGAAACGAAAACCTTTAATAGTTCATTCATTGTGTTAGTTTTTAAGTACAGCCTGCTCTGGGTTAGATTTTCATAGAATGCGAACATGATGTCGTTACATAATCATGATAATAAGTATTTAAAAGATAATATTGGAATTAATGAAGTTTCCCAGAATTGTTCACTTTCTTGATGAACCGAGAACAGGACGACAGTTGAACACCACTTTAATATCTTTTGGCTAAAAATGACGCTAGAGGCAGGAGGTTGTTAGCTTAGCTTAGCACAAAGACTGAAGCCAGGCTAGCTGTTTCCCCCTGGTTTCAGTGTTTCTGCTAAGCTAAGCTCATTGGGTGTTCCTGGTCTGCAGTGGTTAGTACCTGTCCAAAGTGGTTTAAGGAAGGACAGCTGGTGAACCGGTGACTTGGGCGTCCAAGGCTTGTTGATGTGTTGTCTACTTACATAGAACAGCTACTGTAGCACCAATAGCTGAGAACGATCTTGCTGGTTGTGATAGAAAGGTGTGAGAACACACACAGCATTGCAGCTTTCCGTGTATGGAGCTGCACAGCTGCAGACGGTCAGAGTGCCCATGTTGACCACTGGACCAGGGAACAACGGAAGAACAATATGAATCACGCTTACCTAGGAAGAGATGGCATCAGGATGCAGTATTGGAAGTATTGTCACAACAACTAGTTCAAGGTGTTGACTTGACCCCCAAAATTCTCCATATCTCAACCCAATCGTACATCTGTAGGATGTGCTGCACAAAAACGTCCGATCCATGGAGGCTCTACTTCACAACTAACAGGACCTAAAGGATCGGCTACTCAGAGCGGTTTTGTGGGCAAAAGAGGGACCTGGGACAATATTAGGCAGACCAACAAAAGACTTTATGCTCTGCTGTTGACAGCACAGGAGACAATGACAAGTTTGCCATCTTTGTTAAGACTACAGAGTCTATCGTTTTATTACCTTCATGAATATAGACCCAGTCAAAAACTAATTTTGTACCCTATAACATTAGCACTCAAGTTATATATAATAAATTGAAGCAATTACCTGAATATGGACATTACTTGTCCATCCAAAATTAGTACAGGTTATATTCGTATATGTTAGTATTGGTCCTGTAAGTATAGGTTTAGGTATAGGTTCCTCTCATAGGTAAAGCTTATCTTTTGTTAGACTTCCCTACCTGGTAAAAGTACAGCTCTGTCAGATTCCATGCCTTCTGCATATAACATAGGAATTCTGTTGCAATGCAATTTTTTTATCTTCAACTCCATGATAATAAAACTGATTTGACATCATCATGACACCATAAAAGCCATTTAGCACCAGTATGATGCGAAAATACAAAATGCTAATTATCCATAGCTGGAATATCATGCAGTTACTAATGTCGCTAATATGCATTTGGTGACGTTATGCTAGTCACAGAACGGAGCTAGCCAAAACAGCTAGCGTTAGCATACAATTCGGGGGTCTGATTAGTTTCTATATTATGTACACAAGATGTTTTGCCACCTTATTCATATCACAGCTGCCGGGCCGTCTCAAAGCATATATATTGTCCCTTATTTGGTTGTCGAGATAGTTGTCATGGTGTTTGTCGTACAATATTGGGCGTTAAGAAACCAAATTGTTAATGCATTACCCCATTTTGGCAGCAAGCTAGCTAGGACCTGTAACCTGAAGAAAAAAGTAGTTCTTTGCTCAAACATAGTTTTTTTGCAGGCTGAAATCAGCTGAAATCGAAGTTCGTAATGTGTGTGTCCAAGCATTCATGCACCAAATCTGCTTTCTGTGCACATTTATTCTGCCGACAATCTTTGTTTGGTATAACAGGCTTTAAGGGGTCATTTTGTGGCTGTTTTCATGTATAAAATCAGAGCCAGAGTGTGTGATTGTGGACTCGTTAATGAAAAGGATTTAAACATGATGTTAGGCTTTTAAAGATTCCTCATTACAGTGAGGTCAGAGGTCAGACGGAGGAGGTCTGAATAATTATTGCTCTGATCTTTAGGCTCAGCTGTATATGTGGCCAAAAATCACCAGGGACAGAAGGGATTTGAGTTGCTATT
>CAFUXE010001424.1:10605-136505 GCA_903364295.1 Serranus cabrilla
CATTTTTACTCTTTTTTTCATGACTTTTTTTCAACATTTTTACTTTTATTTTTCATGACTTTTTTTCAACATTTTGACTTTTTTTTTTCATCCCATAATTTAGTGTTTTTCTGTCATTTCCGAATGTTTTAAGAAAAGCGCTTTCGTGATCATTTTGGAACACGGACGGGAGAGGCAAGCTGGCTCTGTTTGTTTGGGATCTCGCAACGGGAGTGAGGGCAACCAAGATCGCTGACACAAACTTTAATGTGTTCAAACTGGCCCGTGAAATACTCTTTCCAGCTTTATCCAAGACTAAAAGGTAATTGTTCAGAATGTGTATTACTATAAAAGCTCTTCCTACTGATATACTCCTGTACATTCATATGTAATACTGTTTTATAGTGCCAAGGTATCACATTTAGTGCAATTCTGAGGTTGTACTCTATGTCAGCACCTTCTATTTCTTTTCCAGACTTTGGCACTTAAAAGCATCTCTATATATACAGCAACCAAATATTAACATCCAAGTTGGTGTTGAAAAGTACACTCCTGCCAACCCCCCTGAGTCCATTTGCTCTCCCCTCATTTGTTAATTCTCTCCGCCCGTATAGACAGAGTCCATTTAAATGCCAATGAAAAGCCACAGAAGAAAAAGCAGTGTGAGTTGTACCAACCAATGCCAGAACGAGCCCAAGTGTTCACTAGCTAATTAAGTTCATCCCTGAGCCCCTGAAAGACCCAGTCAGGTGTAATTAAAAAGCCTGTGACAGCCATGGCATTTGTCAGAGCTACCCAGCAGTTCAAATACCAGTACTGACAGAAATGTCAGACAGATAGCAGTGGCTCATCTCCTCTTCAGCTCTGCACTCACACAAGCACACACACAGCCATTGCCTTGGTTATGAATGTTTGCTGATAACCTTTAGGATTCCCTGAACAGCAAAAACTACAAATTCTCTCCCATTATTCATCCAGGGAGGCCCATATTTATTGACATACAGATCCACTTGACAGATGATGGTGCAATCTACTTCATAGTGCCTCTTCTCCCTCCTAATCTCAAAGGCTTGTAACAAACTAGTAATTGCCTCGGATCATGCGTCTCTCGATGTCACTTTAGGAATTGATGGTAGCTTTGATCTTTGATATCATAACTGCTGTGTCTTGATAATTGGCCCTTTCATGCCAGATGTAGCGGTGTGTATGTGGGTGCTATGGACAGACTGTTCCTGCTGAGCCAGCTGTTTTGAATGTATATGCCTTAATCAAGCAGAAGACAAAAAGACAAAAGTGAGTCCGTTGATGGATTACTATGGGGCATAGCATCACTCCACACCTCCTCCCAAAGTCACTCGGCTTCATCCTTACAGAAAAGGGAAACATCTGGACAAAATTTCAAGACAATCCATCCAGTAGGAGAGTTATTTCCACCTGGACTAAAGCAGGAGACAACAACATTCATACAGGCATGCAGCTTGCATGGCTAAAAAGGACAATGTTAATAACTGCTGCTGCGTTTGTCTGAAAGAGACCTTTGGACCAAAATGTTAAACACAGTAAAAATGCACAGCTGTGACATTTTTCTGACTTTACATGTACTATGAACTTTGAGGTTTTAGGCTGCACGAAAGTAGGAAGCGGCCATGTATGTTAACTTCAAACCACAGTAAGTTGCCTCATATTTCAGTCCTTGAAAACACTCACTGATGCCCGTCTTGGTTTGTAGTGCGGAGAAATCCATGCAAACACTTTGAAGGCCCTTTGCACTTTCAGTTATGCTGAAACAAACAAGTTTCCTTCACATTCAGTTCACTCTTCATTCCCAGCATCACAACGCCGTGCACAAAACTTGGTTTAAAGCCAAGTGTTTACAGCCAACTGTGAATATAATATGAAAGTTACACAAGTTAATAGTTTTAAGGATTAGCTGAAAAGTCTAATCTTCTGTTGTCACCATTTGCTTCATCAGAGCTCTGCATATACAAACTCTCTGCTGGATATGTTTGTGTGTAATTATTGGCAGATATCTTTTACTGCTTCTGTGAACCATTTGGACTTTTTTTCTTTCACACCTCCTGTTTTATGTGTCATTTGTTGTTTCATTTTCACCCCAACCAAATGCATTAGGGGACCTATTAAGAAAAAACCTGTGAATATTTCAGAGCATAATTAGAGCTCTAATTACAATTCATTATTCATAACATGGGTGAACCAACTGCAATACATACTGCAAAGGTCTCAAATATGTACTGTCTGGATCACAATTAGAATATGTATAATACTCCCTAAAACATATTGTATTACTGCTAGCCCTAAACAAAGATATGCTTGTATATTATTCATAGACACATAAAGCAGATTTAAAGAGCTGGATAATAGCCGCTGGTGGAAACATAATCTCTCTGCAACATTCAGCTCACACTATCACATTATACAGCAGGTTTACTGCAGTGTATTCAAAACAACCAGAACAAAAACCTACTCTTACTTGACTGACTCATCTATTCACTCATTTAAATCCTGCTTGCAAGTCCTCAGGTCTTCACCAAACTTGATATTTCGACTGTCACTGTCCGCTCTACTCTCCTACATATAAAATTCATATATTTTTTAATCTTGCATGAATGACACACCCCTATCTGCAAGGGTTAACTGACTCTTACCCTGGAATTTTCACTAACCTCCAAGCTGGAAATGACTGACAAGTGTGGTCAACCATGCAAACCCATGTTGTATACAAATGTAACACTTGCCCCCTTGCACATTCATCGTCTCTCTGAATTCCATTAACATTCCTGTAAAGTTTCGGTGTTTCTTATTCATGAGCTGTGGGTCAGAGTCCGTATCCAATAGAAATTACTAATATGATTGTGAGTCTGCGATTGCCTCGCTGAGCTTCAGAATTAATAAATAATGTGTGGCAGTCTGTGCATAGGGTCTGTTTCACTTTTATTACACAATGTAAACATTGCTCCCCTCCCCCTTCCCATGTTATTTCAGTGTCAGCACAGCTGCTGAGAAGAAGGCTCTTTCATTAGTCATGGTGAGCTCATCATTTCCTGTATCATATTTATGTGTATTACACTATGTAGTCCTGTCATGAAGGAATTAACTGGACCTGTCTTCACATTGATTTAATTGGCTCCTAGTGTGCTTCCTAATGAAACTGTGGCTTGTAGAGTGTGAAGTGAACTCATATCTCTGAATTCTGCCATTATAAGAGTTGATACAGTGCAGCATCAAGCAGCAGGAGACTCTGCTAGTTCAGCTGCATTCTCAGTAGCAGGACACCTGAACTGTGAGTAATGAGATTCTTGCCAGGAGGCCTTGCTGGTCAGAGCTCAGCTCTTTACTGCTCCCAGGCTTTGCCACAGGCAAGTCAAGCTGAGAATGATCCACAGTGCATCTGCAGAGAGTAATGACCTCACCATAATGTAGACAGCACTTCTTTTGGATCATCGACATGTTGCAAATCAGTCAACTTGCTTAAAGTTGCATTGACTAACTTTGCACATTTACAGCTCCCCAAATGGCAGTCAGAGGAAACTGTTTAAAGATTTATCTCCCAACCACATAACGTGACATCAGTAAACTGCACACAGCTGCATTTTTAACAACCATCATTTTTTTAAACAAAGGACAGGGGCATCTCACTGCTACATTTACAGAGAGTGGCATGCTCTAGCCCCTATTTAAAATTAAGGCTAAGTGAGTACATTTTCACAGGCAGAAGAAATAATACCAAGGGTGGCTCGATTCAAATGTTTTTCATTATTAAGAATACATTTTGTCTCTAGGAATAACCAATATTATCCAACATTACCTGCTACTTGCTAATTTGTGAGTTATAGCCTTTTATGATTTTCTAATGTGGGAATGGCCCAATTTAATCTGGTGCTTTGTTTGGAAATTAACTGGGAAAACAGCACACATCGAAATCTTAAAAGGTGTCTCTTTTAATTTACATCCACAATTCTGCAACTTAACACTTCAAAACTTCCTCATTAATACATGCACCGTTCTCCTCCACCATGATGCGCATTTACTGCCTTATCATTTAAAATCCTTTGAAGTATTTTTGATGATTGCACAAGAAAAAGCTGGTGTCAAATTCTGTAGATGATAACCTGCATTGCCTTTGAAGTAAGCTGAACAAGGTGTGCTGCTGTCCAAAGGAGGTTGGTGAACAACAGGGGGATTAAGTGAATGCAAAAGGGAGGCTGATGCAGTTGAGTGCACAACAGTGAGTCTCTCACAGTGGCTGACCTTGAGGCTGGAGTGCACCATTATACTTTATTACAGTAGGTTACAGAAGTCTGTGCAGGCTTAATGATTCATGGCCCCTGATTTCATAGTGCTTTGCAGACCATTTGACAGTGCTGAGTTTTATAATGAAAAAGGACTACGACGGAGGAGTGGCAATAGCCACTGAGGATAACTGCTTTTGTTTCAAATGGCCTTTGGCGTCAAAAGTAAAGTTAGATGTGACTTGAACTACTCAGCTGAGTAACACCACCTCCACCTTGCAATGAAACACACAAATACACAGTGACAGATAGGATCAGAATCCCACATCACAGCATGGTAGAACTTTTTCTCTGCCCTTTCTTGGCCCCATCTTTACTTTCTTCTCTCCATTAGTGAAAAAAGTTGCTACTATTAAGATATCCCCCTGGTACAATTAAGAGAAGGTCACATTTTGAGGGAGCGTGGAGCTGCACATACATCATAGATAGGCTGCAGCTGAAATACTGCTATTAGTTTTAATATCAGCCATCGCAATCTCACAAAGTGGAGATCCAAAAAGTGGAGCAGTAGAATACTCATTGGGACCAACATGCACCACAAAATGTACTGATGCTCACAATAGGCTATACATCACTGTCACCTCTATGCTCCTTTTTTGAATATCCTATCTGCATGCTTGGGAAGGATTTGTCTCCTGTGGATTGCATTATTGTCGCAGGTCGCTGCAGTATGAATGGACTCCGACAGATACGAGCTTGATGTGACTTTGCTGCTAATTTTGTTTAAACTAGGTTAAGGAGACATAAGTCATACATTTAAGTTAGATCATCAGTGAATATGTGGTACCATCAGAGAGAGGCTAAGTTTTGTTTGTTCATGAACAGTGCACTTTGGGGGATTGCAATCCTATTTTTTTTTGGATGCAATATGTAAATTTCACTTTAATTCATTGGCATTTCATATATTATGCTGTAGTGGTTCTGTTTTTACTCAGAATAATTATCTCGGATACCCTTGAGCTCAAATCTCCCCAGGTGTGCCCTCTGCTCTTAAAGCACCTGGGGATGTGAGCACAGAGAGAACAAAGACAACTCATCATAAAGTATGTAAAGTTATGAGCGTTACTGTTGTGCTGCAGTGCTTGTGGAGGGCAGTGTGTCATGTTTTAAGGAGACAACCATTACAGAGTAGGTATTCTCATTATCTTAAGTGCATACGATTTTGTTTAGGCCAGCATTTTCAGAAAACAGGAAACATCTATTATGGGCAAATCTGCTCATACATGCATCTAAAACAACAGGCGCACTCTGAACAGGCATCTTCAGTGAGAAAATTAGGCTATTAGTCACAGCTGCAGACCAAACTACCAGCCAAATAAGAATGCAGCCACAGATACCGGATTGTTGTCCTTGTATTGTGTACAAGTCTGACATTTAGATTTAGAGTCACTTTGATTACCTCGCCATTATTCACTCTGACATTGCCTTCAGTCAGCCGCTTTGTGCGAGAGCAGAATTTAATTGTGCCCTAACCATTGTAAGTGATGTATCCGTCTGCTCCGACATAATTTTTAGTCAACAGTGACACTTTGCTAGCCAGCAAACAGTTAGCTTATGGCAAAATTGAGAGTTTGAAAAGACAGTTTGCTTGTTGAATAAAGTGCAATGATATGTTCCTATGTAGGGAGAGGTATGATGAAATAGATAGCTGTTTACAAAGCAGAGGAACCTTTGCTTTTCTATGTAAGCAAGCTAAGTTACTCAATTTATGAGCTACTGTAAGTCCAGCTCTGATCAGCATATTTTCCCCAATATGCAAAGTGTAAATAAACAGGCATTTAACTTAAGATTCTGGGGAAAACAGGCGAACAGGATTAGGAATATTATACGGCAGCCAAGCTGTCCTCTTAGACTGTGTCTGCCAACACATTATATGATAAACCTACTAACTGAGAAGAATTTCTAATACTAAATTAGAAAGATATAAATAGCTACCAGCTATAGAGATGCTTAACTCGTAAGCATGAGCCTTTATCAAAATTGATCTGACACTTTTTAGTTGGACTGCCTTTTAATGTTTGCCCTCCATGGAGGCGTTCAACTTAAATATTACTATCAAGAGCTCCTTTTTATTTGATTTATTTGAAGAGTTCAGATAACATGCAGGGTGTTCAGACAGACGCAGGTTCTTTTTAGGGAGCCCAGCCTTCAGTGAAGTATTTTCAAGTCCAAAATGCTTTTAACTCGACATTATTGCAAAAACATATATTGGTATGCATTGAAAATGTGATAGAATGAACAACAATAACAACATTTTCTCTTCTGATTTCCACATCAGTTGGAGTGGTTTCCTGTGCTGCTTTTATAAATGTACTCATACTCCAAACCTACTGCAGGGGTTATCGGCTTTTAATGGGTTTTGTTTGCGTTTTCTTTTTTGAAAAGATGAATCATACTCTCTCTCTGGTTTTCTGTTCATAATAAAAAACACAATGGGCATCTACTACTTCACCAGATACAAAAAAAAAATTGTTTTAAGCAAAATACAGTAATTTTGTAATTCTATTTTTTGCCATTCAACATTGGCATAACATACTGCTGTTCAGACAAAAGACAAGTGAGTGTACCATCGCAGGCTTTGTGGCACAGATTGGCTTCACTCGCTGCTCGACATCCTATTATCTAATAAAATAAGCGCTGTATTGTGGCGTGCAAATGAATGGCAGCCCTCTCTAATACTCCCTCTTCCTTTGATTCTATTGCAGAGTCCTCTCCCTCTCCCTCACACACGGACACGCTCACCTTACGTTATTATAAAAAAGGTCTGGTAGGCATATTGTAAATGAGATTCCATTCAACGGTGGAAAGCTGAATAGCTTGGCTAATATTTCTTTTTGATGATCAGAAACACAGAGGGACCTGATAGCCATTCATGTGCAGTCATATTGTTGGACTAATGCATTGCATTAATTCAACCAATGATCCACTGGGCTCAATATTGCTTTCAAATACGAACATCCTGTTTAATTTCCTATCTTTGGAGGTTTTTGATGAGAATCTGAAATCTGTGCACACAAAGGTACTGGTAATGGTTTTGGTCAGATAAAAAACATTGATGTTGATATAGAAAATGAGAATGAAATTTACAGATGTTTGCATTTCATGGATGTACAATAAAAAAAATAATATAGGCTATGCAGTCTAAAAAGGTGCTTCACTGGTTTTCCATGTCTGACAGAAATTCAGGTCCAACTTTTATGTATTTTTCCAAAGATGTACCATAGCAGCTGCATAATGGGTCGTCACGAGAGCAGAAGCATCATTATGACCCATTATAAAGGTTGTAGAATGAGAGTTTGGGGATAAAAATAGGCCCAGTGGACCTTTTAACCTTTTGTAACATGAAAAGCACAGGTGTTTGATACAACTAATGATGGCTTGATTGCATTACAATCATCAGTGAGGAATTCAGTTATGTCATTATCAGTAAGTAAGAAGAGGGGCTATTTCTAGCTTGCGATGCCGAGTTGGAGCAGTGTTTAAATTGTTGACCTACAGCATGTTTGAAATTAATATTATACCATTTAAAATGCCAATTATAATACATTTTCTTAAGTGCCCAGCAAAGTGTATGTTCCATGATTGCATCTGATAATACAGAGGCTCTGTGCTGTCCATCAAATGCTACATTTACAACCAAATCAATAGTTTTGTTGTCATCCACACAACTAATTTTGATCTATTTTTTTAGTTAAAAGATAGCTCCTGAGTCTCAGTTCAATTCCTGCCACTGGTAACATCTAGATAAACATCTAGATAAACAGGAGGGGATTCATAAGGGAGTGCAATGAGAGGCTTGGAAAAAGTTTTGAAACCAGGAGAGAAGGAGGATTTTTAATACATAAAGCATTCTGCTACATATTATTAAAACTCTCGTTTTAATAATATGAACGTTCTTGTTCCTGAAGTTAGCTTCATTGGGTGTCCTGATTCAAGCACTTCTGTCTACTGTCCCATTTTTCAGGATTTTAAATAAAAGATCTAACACTTTTTCCTGCATATAAAAGGCATATTTCTCTTAAATCCCAGCACAAATTATTGTTACAAGCCAAAGTCTCATTTGTGCAATAATCAAATCAGTATCTTGGTATGTCACGCCTCAGGTGGATGGAGTATCTTGGAAAAATTAGAAGTGCTCACATACTTTGATTTTAACAAATGTGTGATCAAGTTTAAGAGAAATTAGCCTTTTGTGGGCATAGAAAAAGTATTTTATTGTTTAGTTCTGTCAAGCTGTTTATTCAATTTATCTTTTCTTTTTATTGATACATTTATTTTATTTTTATTGGCCACATAATTAACACCAGCTCAAATCTGTGAAGATGAGGCAATCTCTTGCTGTCTTTACCTACAGATTAATAACGCCACATTCATTTATAGCCGCATACAAATACCTACAACATTAGTGTCCACTTAAACTGTCAGGTTACTACAAAGTATTACGCACCTTTCAAATCATTCACAAGTTTCATTAGCCATAGAATAATCAAAATGAATCAATTTTACCCCTCTCTTCCGTTTTTGTCCTGCTTTAATATTACAGTTCTCTGTAATTACACATGTATATCGTTTCAATATGCCTCTCATTCACAAAATTATTATTATGTGAACAATTATTGTTACCTTCTCCTTAATTTATCCTCATCTTCCTTCACCAACCCTTCTGTACTGTGGCTGCTGAGCAATGTTTTGGTACAGCTAATCTATGGCACAACATAAAAATAAAAAACAAGGTAATTTATGGGCTGTAATCCTCAAACATTAATTTGTCAGATACACACTAGAGTTTACTGACAGCTACATCAGTGAAACCTTGTAACGTGGAAATCTGAAATAAAACTCTACAGATAAGCACATCTCAGGTAATTCCCTGAGTGGGGAGTGGATGCAATGAGAGCAATATGGTGATAAACAGGTGTGATAAGAGCTGTGAAGCGTGCGTCAGTAAGGCATTATCCGGCTTCCACAGCCTCTGCAGACATGCACTGACAGACAACTTGACATCCACCTGTGTCCTTTAAGAGAATGATGGACATTATTACATCTCATGCCCCATTCACTCCAATGTTCACTATTAATCTACAGGCCTTGAAACTACTGTGACCGAAGATAAATCAAAGAGGTCGAACTGTAAATCTGTACACTTAATGCAAATATTGTGTTATACAAATTGAGAGATTGTTAATCTCATACAGAAAGGTTAACCAGTTGGCTTTTCCTATTGTTGATTGTGAAGTCAATGGAGATAACAGAGGCGATTCAGTTGGTTTAAAAAAAAAAAACACATTTCCTGTTAATAATTGGAGCTTCCTGAATGGTGCAATAATACTTGAAACTCTGCCATATCACAGCTGCAGAATGCCGCCGTATGCATTATGAGGTTCACAGTGTGGGGAAATGGATTTGGCAAATAAAAAGCAATGAATTCTATCTCCCACTGTAACAACATGAACATGGTGGGTGATGAACAATTCTTGCAAAGCTGCATGACCTTCGGCTACACCGAGATGCAGCCTGACATAACCGTGTATCACCACCCGTCACCGGCTATTTACATTTGGCCTCACGCTCAAATGCCAGGGATGCTATGAGACCATAATGGCTTACATTTCACAACGCGCTGTCACTGGGAATTGCCACATCGGCAAAAGAGGCAATTATTTTTCTGTGGTGACTGTTTAGCTGGTTATGCGGATACAATATGTCAAACACACATCCTGCCCCCTCCCAAGGTGGAGAAAACAAACATGTTACCCTGCTCTCACATGACACCTTTGGGGCTTTGCTTAAACAATCATATTGTCTGTTTCAGAGAAAAGATAAAACCGATCTACGAGATGTCTACCGGCAGTGACTTCTCCACCTTTTTTTTTTTTTTTTTTGTNNNNCTGATGTGTCTGTCAGAAATCAAAATCAGCACTCAGAGCTAAATGAGGGGAAGAAAACTTGCAAATTAAATTCACCTGTCAATCCACATCTGTTTGATCCTGTCTCACTGTCAGTCTACATCAAGATTCCTCAACACAACATTATTTGAAGACTACAATAGCAGCATTCTAATGGTGCTCATACGTGTTAGTCTGCCTGCAGCCAGCAATAAATGCCAAAGAAAGTTTTGTTCTCATTTTCTTAAAAGCTTTTCTGAATTGTATGATGGCTTATGAGAAACTTAGTAATACGTCTTTATCAGCATATAAACCACTCCTGACCTCCAGCTGAACCCTCCCATGTCTTCCCGGCTCCTCAGATGTTGACTTGCTTGCTTTCTTTGGCAAACATGTGTCCCATGTGATTAACAAAAGTATAGGTATAGGCAATGAGGTTTGAAAAAAACATTGCAAACTTTTGTAACCTCCATGAATTATTTCCCTCTCTCCCTTCAGGGTACAGCCAAAATCTCCCTCATTATATAGTGAGAATAACAACGTGTACATACTTTCAGTACATGGGCACCACAGTTTTGCCAATATAAAGTCAACCACGTTGTGAATAGCGAGATCCCTCCTTACGGTCTTTGATGGAAGGCCATAAAATATTAATTTCACAACAGCTGTCTAGGGCGCTCCGTTATTTGACGTGGGCTGTCAGCCTTCTAATAATCTTCCTGGGTTTTGTCTCATTTGTGTGTCCCCATCGAGGTGCCTGTAATCTCCTTCATTATTAATCTCACAGAGCAGAAATGTCATGCCGGCAGCCTCGGTGCACACTCGGCATCATTTAATTCTTGTTTACCAGCTTTCCTCTTTCGCCCCGGTGACGCCGCCCGCTACCGCCAGAGCAGCATGCTTTCCCCTAAAGAATAGTCTTTTCATTCTGTCAGGAGGCAGAGAATTTGCATTGAGATCTATAGTCTTCTCGCTGCCACACGCCCCTCTTATCATTCCCCTAATGGATCACAACAGCCATTGTGCTTTGCATCTGTGTGTGCGAGTGTGCGTGTGGCAACTGTTTGTGTGAAGATACCTTCAGAGCCCCTTGAGGAAATTTTCTAAGCTGATTTTACCCTCTTGTTGCATGTCCTACTTCCTGCTCCCCAATCTCTTTTCTGGGTCCCCAGACTCTTGCAGCTTTAATGTGACATCACAGGGTTGTGTACCTGGCCGGGACCCCCGGTTGGAGTGAATACAGATGGAGCTTGGCTGTTTGTCTGTGGTTTTTGTGTGATTTATCTGGGTATTATGGATTGGGGCTGGGAAAAACTGGAGCAGAAGGTGACTGATGGAGATAGGAGGTTTAAACAGGGAATGATACTGTGTGTTGCTGGATTTCAACCCAATTGTCGTCTCCATTGAAATCTATTTTTCACATAACTTGCATGTATTTGGATGTTGATGAAAACATGTTTTAACGGGTGTCAGTTGACATCTATTACTGGTTGCATTTAATGGCTGTATAATGATGGCAGATAATTGTATTCAAGCATTTTTCAGCTCATTATTTTTAAACCAGAACTACTGTTGTGATTTACTGGTATACCTGGGCTCCAGTGGCAGCTGTTTTTAGTGAAAACTGTGCAACCTGACCAGCACCAAACAGCAGACAGAGTTGGCAACTAACTAGTGGAAACAGTAGAGCGTTATAGCTACAAAGATCTACAAGGAGAGTATTGATGTGAACATTTTGTCAGGAGGCTCTGAATGGATGCTAATGTGTCTGCTGGATGTGCAAATAGGAAATTGCTTCATAAAATGTTCGCCTTAAGGTGACAATATGACAGTGTCTGTTCAAAGCTAAATCCCACAAGTGGAAAGAAAACACTGCTATAAAATAGTAAATACACTACAATGAGGAACCATAGCTGTGACTGAACATTGTACTTGTCAACCAAAACCAAATATCTATACTGCAATATATTACTGTTTGTAGCTCATCGTGACTTTTTCTTCTTTTTCCTCACATCCTATCTATATTTTTAGGATACCACAACCATATCAAAGGCATATCTGTTTGTTTGTTGATTTATTCATCCCTGCCGTGTGCAAACATCATCACCACCATACCTTCTGTCATCATGCTTCCCTTTCACCACCAGAAACATCAGCTCTTATTGACCACAGTTACCTCATTTCCTCTTTTGTCAAAAATTTGGCTGCTGATGAAGTATAGCCCCATGCCGCTCATCAACATCCAATTACATGATAGCTGTAGCTGTATGTTCTGCCTAAATCGGCCTTTGGATGAAAGCACAGCAACACAGGTGGTGGAGGTATGAACCTAGATTTAGGATTAAGACAGCACTGCTGTCTGGAGGTCCTGAAGGGGCTCAAATCTGAGGTTGAGCACTTCTCTGAGAGTACACATGTGTACCACAGAGGCTTTGGCAGTTCAGTGGGCCTGTACATTAGCCCTCACCAGCTGTTCTGCCTTACATGCCAACTCCTCTTTTGTTTGCTGACAGGCTCATTGGCAGCTGCATGTGGGATGGGGAAAGGCACCTGTCAGAATTAAACATGGGGCCTCAGCAGCTCCACAAACAACCTCACAACAGATGGAGAATGCTTAAAAAATGTGGCCTGTGTGTATCGCATCTCTTATTTTGAAATGTATTCTGCACACACAGCAGTGGCCTGTGCCACATGGATCTGGGAAATTAAGTTTGCACAGTGGTTCAATGAGGTTGGTCTTTGGAATCAGGGATTTGTTATGGAGTATATAGATATTACTGATATTCAAGAACCTCCCTGAGATTTTTTTTTTTTTTTACAGTTTTGACCAAAACAACCCAGTACTAAGTATGCTCAGCTTGCCAAGGTGCCACAAAAATATTCAAAAGTAAGGCTATGCCTGTGGCATATGTTGAAAAACAAATGTAGTGGTGGTAATATTTTATGCAACTGAATGTAAGCATCTCAGCAAATGTACATTTTATGATAACTTTCAGTTTTCAAATCATGGTAAATGGGTAATCACTACATACACAATGGGTCTCAAAAGAAATATTGGAATCATTTTAAGGGTACTGGTATTGTAATTTTATAAATTATACCCAGCCTTCCTCATCCTATATCCCTGAAATGTTATATGAGCACAAAAAGTGACAAAAACATGAAATTAAACATCTGTATGATAATAAAATAGCATGGCTCAAAGTGAAAGAATAGTCAAGGAGGTTTCATTTCCTGCATCATATCAATGAGATTTAAGGTAAACTGGAATCTTTCAGCCCATGTTTCCCTCCATTAAACTACGATTAGCTCATGAAGTCATGCACAACACATCAAGTGACCATCAACTGACACAAACAATCTCGAGTCATGTTTGACGCCTCAACATTTAATTTGGAAGTATTGAATTCTTCTTGTGTCTCCGCTGCTTCATGTTGTCGCCGACTGCTGTGGTTATTGTTTATGCTGCTTACTTCCCTATACAGTTGTTCATTTCTCACTCTACCAGCAGCCTCCAGCTTCCTCCTGTCTGGTGTATTATTAACCATACTATCGCAGCATCTTTTCTGCAGTATGTATATTCCATATCTCAGTGATATGTGACTGCAAGGCTGTGTTCTGAAGCTCTCTGGGGAATTCAGCCACAGTCTTCTCTGAATCCTCGCCTGGCTTAATATCGGGAGCAACACAGAGAACAGAACCTGAACCCGTATTAGCATTCATACTGAGTGATTTAATTTTGACAGGAGTGTCCCTGACTGACAGTTTCTTTTCATCTCGTTTAGCATTGTAAATTCAGTCAAATATGCTGATTAAATTTAAAAATTTAAATCAACCAAAGCTGGTAATTTGTGCACTTAACTTTATAATTTGCTGAAACTAATTATTAACACATGCCCACAAATTCAATAATGTTTTTTGAAGCATGGTCTTGATTTATCACTACGCGAAAGTAACATTTTCCTCATGCATTCATTAATTTTGTTTGTATTTAGCCTGCTATCTTGTTGAATAGATGCATAATTAAGTAAGGCTTTTTAAAGGGTATAATGGATCAAGATTTGTTAATCAAGCATTACTCCAGGTAAAAAGCTCTGGGGAGGAGTTATTAAGGCATCGCCTGCTGACAAGTGATGTAAAGTGCTACTGTCAGTACACAAAGATAATCAGCACTCCCATCAATATGCTGATTTGGATGATGTTTCAGACTTTGATCAGACCTTTCCAACACCACAGCTCAGAGAGATTGTACTAACTCTTCTGTCTTATTTTCACACAAAAAACATGCAACTTGCACATTTAATATGTATACTAACAACACAGTGCGCAAATTACTGCTTGGTTTCAACAAAATGGTTCCTAAAGTGTGTAAACATGTCATAATGAGGAACACCAGAGGAACTTTAAAGTAATTAATTTGTGATTTATAACATGCAATTACAATATACTAAATGCTCTCTATTTACCATGAACATAATAAATATTTGGACCTTAAGTTGACCGTCTGGGAGACATTAGCTTCATACATTCAGCTTTCAATATCGCATGTTAGTAACTGCAGAGAAAATGGAATGAGAGTCCAGTTATCCATCACGACACCACATTTTCATAACATTACAGTCTAACTTATAGTCATCTCTCCATTACTGAATTTCTTTTCAGATATTCAAAAGGTGCTATTCTTCCAATCACAATAAGGGCAGCTACAGTTTTTACAGATAAATGTGCCTGAAATATTAAGCACTGATAATGAACATGTCATTGATACCTACTCCTCATGTTGTTATTCAATATCTGTGAGAGTGATACAAAGAAACTAGCATGTGGGTAGGCTATATTACAGCACCATTATCCCATTAAAAGCATCTGAACTGGGTTTGTTGACTGTGGATGAAAGAGAAATATTAAGGCTCTCATGAATAGGTCTGCCACTATTTTAACTGACTGCAAGACAGCCGAGTGATACCCCGCACACGAGGAATAAGCGAGGGAATGAAGAAAACGTGCAAATAATGAATGTTCTGAAATTGTCTGGAATAATGAGTCTTTTGATGGTGGGGGGGTGGGGTGCTATCATTTGTTGCCAGCCGTGGCCCTCAGACAGAGGCACTATTCTAAGATATGATCATTTCATTCAACCTGTCTATTCATATTCAGAAGACCCAGGAGGCGAAAAGAGCAGGGAACACGTGTATGAAGTAGAATATGCAGGAGCGCCATTGTCTGTATGAAGCAAATCTTTTTTCAAATGCATTCTCTGTCAAATTACTCCGATATCAGGATGTAATGAGACAGATAGGCCGTGCAATAAAGCTCAGACAATAACCGAGTCACATCTGACATCTAGGTAGGTATGCTTAAGTAAATATGGTAATATGAAGAATCTGATAATCGGAGACCCGCACAACAACAAACCCTCTGTGCTTTGGTATCAGTGAGCATCGGAGGAGCCGTGCATCAGATAAAATAACCAGAGCTTCGGCCTATAAAGTCCCTCGAAGTAGTTATCCTTTGAAAGGTAGCACTGATGAGTCCACCGTGAGCCTCACAGATGGTCTGCTCCTCTCTATACCTGCGAAGCCTACAGAAATACGAGCAGCTAATGAAAATGAATGGCCAGATCTATGCGACTTGATTGCCGGAGCTGCTTTCATCAATACGTCTAATAAAGGAGTCACACCTCCTAGTGGGACAGAATGGAGCTGTGATAGAGAAACAATGAGAGAGTTTTTTATCTTATCTCCAGCACTTCTTCTGCTTTCAGGCATGGTGAAGCGGTTTATCTGGACCAAAGAATCACGATGAGTCATATGGGACTGGAGTAAAGCCGCTCAATATGAATTATAGAGTGGGTTTAGTCAGAAAGTTTTTTAAAACTTCACAATGTTTCCAATGAAATTTGCTTCTTCACCACTTTTTATCTCTCGACCGCAGAAAAAAACATTATGTATGAATTGTTTTTTCGTCTATATCCAGTGGCAGACCTTAATAAATATTCATTAGATTAATTTAATTCAAATTCTGTTGCCCCACTGGCAAAATATTTCAATCACGTCATTCAGGCCTTGGATCTGCTGAGCATTTGCTTGAGTGTTTGTAACTGGAGGGTGTGCCAGCAGAGATGCCTGCCTCCACGGCCTTCCACCGAGATCTTACTCAGGCTAAAACATAGAGGTTGGATGAGGCTCTTTTCATGGCAAGCTCATTCACATATTTTAGTATGGTGGCACAATCTAAATGCAAATTGCAAGCTGATTTTGTTGTACCTCTATCCCTGGGCATTATGAGGTGAACTTAATAGGTTAAAGGTTGTTTTAAAGCCAACAGGAGTAATTGGAGTCCTACCTGTTGTTCTGACATGTCAGACAAGTCAGACGCAAAGTGATCACTGGTGTAATCCAACAACACTATGCAAGCACACAGCTGTTGTGATGCAGTATCAGGTGTACAAAAATTAGCAGCTCCATGTTTGCATGCTGATTTAATTCTTATCCTTGGGTCTTTTTGGCAGAATATGTTAAAACAAAAGTCATTAAAAGAACACACACAGACAGTGACAGCCTTGTCACTGTATGCCATTTAGCGGACATTGTTATATTTTGGACAGGTGTCGTATACTGTTAGGATATAATTGTGGTGTGACTGGCCTCCAATGGACACAAATCCTTAACTTCACCTGTACTCATGCCATGCTGCAGCCCATAAGGATACACACCCCCTCATTACATTAAATGCTGCCACAATTGTCAAACTGTCTGAAATAAACTGCATTTTTTCCACACAAAATCAGAATTCAGTGAGGTGATATAATAATAGGCAATATTGGTGACTGAAAAGTAACCTTCGCATCGTTATTCCTCCATTCAGGGAAAATATGATCGACAGGAAATTGAATTTGTCCATTTATTTTTAAATCTACATGCGTCATGCTGGGGAAATAAGAAATTACACTTTTTCTTAGGAACAAATTAAATGGTGTAGAATGAATGATCAGTATTCAAACTAAAACTTAAAAGCTGTGTTATTTAAAATGTGGTTTTATCTATGAATGAAAGACTTATCATTATCTCACTGAAACTCAAACATTGATCAGAGTTCACACATGAAGTTGATTAAAACTCCAACATTTTTTTTTACCATCGATCCAAAGAGGAAAGTTTAGTTTGTTGTACACTTAGGTAGCTCATGGTGCTGTTAAACTGTTTACTGTGTTTAAAGTGTTTCTGTTAATTAGCCAAACTATATCAATGCAAACTGAGTGAACAAAATAGTCGTAGTAGTCGGTTGATATGTAGTGGGACTCTGAGATGCTCATGTTTACAGGACTAATTCTCAAAGGGAAACAGAGAAAACCTGTTTATGATTGCTGGATAGTCCTGTCTTCCCATCTGTCTGTCTATTATCTACTGTTTCCTTTCATTTTCTGCTAAAATGGCTCTATAAAATTCAGCAATTCAGCAGCTGCACAAACTACATCCTCCAAAATGGATAAAGTCAAGATTAATCAACACCTCCAAAACATTTTCAACAGAAACTGAACATTATAAGCGTTTAAGGTAGGATTTATTGCAGGGGGGTTGTATTGGCAGGGCTCAACAGTTACCAGGCTGCCATTGTCAACCACTTTCATAAATACACGTTTAATATTTGATGCAATAATTACATCTATTAAAAATATTGCTATTTCAGTCAGAACTGTACTGGTACGTTAAATAACAGGAATTGAGGATTGGCACGTTAACTGATAACACTGATGATTAGAATTCAGTAAAATATCAAATAAAACGTCAAATTGTATCATTAATTTGGAGAATTATGACACCCCTACTACTATTTCATCTATATGCCACCTCTGAAATCAGATACAACTGAAATAGGTAATGCCTGACACCTCACTGCAAACCAGAATCAGCAACAAGTCTTTGGTGACCAGAGTACAAAAGGATGAATCAGTGACAAAGAAATTGATCACAAAAAAATGTCAAAGATGTTATGAGGAGAATTTGGCTGTGCTGGAGTATATGGGAGATAATTTTACCGCCTGGCGAGATGAAAGAGCGCTCTCTTTTGCAAGTGCTTCACTCTAAATTTGCAGCTATTCAGGGGACTTGGAAAATCTGCTTTGGGGAGTCGCTGAGGACAGAACATATTGGATAAACGTTACACCTGGATGAAAGACAGAGACGACTTACTGCTGAGATGAATTGCTACGTGAAGAGGCTGGAGTGGGACTCTGAGCCTGAGATGCTCATTTGTTCAAAGGACTGACTCTCAAAGGGAAACACCGAAAACCTGTTTATGATTACTGGATAGTCATGTTTGCCCATCTGTCTGTCCATTATCCTCTGTTTCCTTTCATTTTCCGCTAAAATGGCTCCATAAAAGGAGCTTCCTGTCTCTTCTGAGCATGTCTGCTGTTGGTTAAGGTACTTGTCATGACTCATTGAAGTTAATTACCTTTCCAATCAATATGAGGCTTTAACCTTTCGTGACCTCCGTGTTGTTGTGATTCCATTTAAGTTAAACTCTGGGGGATATGAACTTATCTAAGGAAGAGGGTAATTACTGTTCTCAATATGGAGGAAATTGATTTCCTCTACCACTGAAAAGTCTAATTAATCCACAGCATGAGCAAAAAGCTAATATTCAACAATCATTGTGGTCTATTTGTTGAAAAAAATGTACCAACCAGCCCCTAAACAAAATGTTTTCATTTGGCAGCTTCTCAGTAACTGACATAAATATTACATTGCAACCTTCACAATCTTAATAGTTTAATCTAAATGAGATGAGAAGCATCCTGATGAAAGTTTCTCTTTGCTTGTTTTCTGAGTTTTCTATTATAACTTAAACCCAAGGGCAAATAGTATTCAACCAGAGTTAACCTCCACAGATCAAATCAAGTTCATTTCTCAGAGAAGTGGCTCAGGTTTTCAAAACATCAGTTCAACAGTATCTCAATTCACACTATCTGGCTGGGTTTATAAAGCTTAGTGATTGGTTCTTTGATTAATTACTCTTTCCCAACACCCCTCAGAATAATTATTTTGACTTCATGTGCAAACGCATACAACAAAGTGAATCAATGTGGTAAAGACTATTAGTATTAGCTCTACTAAAAGGAAGGACTTGTGTTAAAAATGTGGAAAAAATGCCAAAGAGTTGTCAAATAATGTGAAAAGAAAATTGAAAAACTTACTGCAAAGTTAATGTACACTATTATATCTAATATGCAATTGCATGTGATCAAAAAAATAAATCATGCAGGTCTGGGGACCAAAACATTGAAAGTAATGTGATTGCAATTTTGCAAGGTTGTATGAATTGAAAAAATAAAATAAAAGTAAACATTTGAGTCCCATGGCAGTTCAGACTTATGTAAACTATGTGCAAGAAGCAGACCAAGAGGAAGTTTAAATTTTTCAAACTACTCTAAGTTCTCAGTGGACTGTTTCACAAGCCAGACTAGTCAGAGCAAACAAATATATAAATGTTGCTTCAAAGCTCAAACTCTGATACAGATACAGATCAGTACTGAATACTGACAAGAATGCACACAACTATCACAGATCTAAAAAATCTGTGTTCACATCGAAGAATATCAATGCATGCATAAGATACATGACTGACACATTTATCTATATACTTGGCATGCAACAGATAGCCTTTGACACTTAGCTCAACTACTTGCAGTACTGTAGGCTAATAAATCTCAAACAACCAAGCAAACAAAGAAAGAAAGCGCCCAGCAGACCAATGCAAAATTAATCACAGCAAGCCTGTCTGCAACTGTGTCAGTGAACGCAACGTATGACATAACACAACGGGTTCAGCAGCAAACAAAATAAAGACGCATGGTTTCTATAACATCAACAACAGCACACAAACAAGCAGCACTGCATTTATCAGGAAGGAATTCAGCCAGCAAAGAGATATAACCACACAGATAGAAAGACAAGCAGTCTGACTCACGTTGTTTGACGTCCATGTAGTCCCTCTCCACTTGTTGCTGCGGTCTTTACCATCCTCATCCCTGCTAGCTAGCTTGGGTCATTTAAACTGACATAGCGAACTTTCTATCGGGTAAAAATGGTCAAATATTTCGGTGATATTTATTATTATTATTATTATTATTATTATTATTATTATTTATTTTTACATGGTTGAAGTTTTCAAGTCACGGAACGTTGACGCTGTCATCAGAATTTACAGACCGTTTCACTGTCGAGGCTGATGTAGGTCACGGGGCAACCGTAACTAGCTAATCAGTAACCGGCCAATCAGAAGAGGGCAGGTGTTTTCAATCTGCTCATCAAGCACGTGGAAGTTACTCAGAGTGCATCAGATAAAACAAAAAACTCAACAGGAGCGTAACCCTTTTAATTTTACATCCATAAAGCCAAGTTCTCAAAGTCTTGCCCATCATTTAAACTGTTTATGATTGAAGTTGGATTGGAAGTATTAAATAATAAAAAACAAAGTATATATATATATATATATATATATATATATATAGTTAATGTAAAAGTTATTTCTAATGCCTTCCTAATTGTGTTAAGTTATTGTATTAAGGTTGCCCCTTTTCCCTTTATTTTATATGTATACATACTGTATATAACATTATTTATAACCTGATGCACTTTTAAACATAAGTCATATCATCTTTTTTGTATGATGCCTTAATGTTTCTATATTTGTATTCTTGCCTCTAATGTCTACAATGTAATGATGATGACATATATGTATGCATGTATATTAGCCACCAGAAAGCCTTTTTTATTGTCATTTTTTATTAAATTAATTTGTAAACAAGTTAATTAGTTTTACCTTCAGTGGTCTCAATGTGAGACTAACCTTTCTTTAACTTGGTGTTCTTGGGGAAATCAACCTGATTTTTGAAATGTGGTCAGGCAATAAAATACTTTTCCTTTAATTAGCCTTTTGCTCGTAAAATTTTATACGTGCTGGTAAATATTTTACTACTGCAAATGTTTAGGGTGATCATTAAGCCAGCACCAGAGAAGCAAAATTAATATTTCAGAAGTCAATTTTAAATCGGATTAAGGTCTGGTGATAAAAGCATTGTTCATTCAGTAGCTTTCTTTGTCCTCTAGAATGTAGGATTTCCAGTTAGCTGCAGTATTCATGGCCAGGGGTATTTAAAGTCAGTGTTGTGTGGTAAATGTTGCAGAGAAGACTGCTGTACGAAGAGGTCCCACTTTGAATATTATCCTCAAGCTCTGTGTATGCTGTATTCTTTTTCAGGAGGGCCATTTGCTCGCGGCTTCATTGTTTTATGCACATTCTCCCCAGATTTTCCACACAGTCGTTAAATGCTTCTGTCTTTAATATGTCAGTTTTGTCTGCTGTTGAGATTTTTTTTTTAAATTCATTCACCACGCTTCTATCCCCATTGGAGCATGACTGAGAGAGAGCAACACTGAGAGTACAAAAGAAGTACAAAAGGTTGTCTGGCTTGCAGGCATTTGTACAGAGATAACTATTTCCTATCTCTGCTTTGAATGTTTGTAGCACTTACTGCATGCAACTTCAGGAGAGAAAAAGAGGCATTTTATAGAGCAAGTCAGAAGAATAGTGCTTGACTTTGCTTTCTGCTGCAAGGCAGTATTTCTATTGATTAATAGTGGGCTAAATAGATGGGGAACTGAAAGGAGTTTATTGCAGTAAAAGGTCTGTTGTTGAAACCTTGGACATTTCATGTGTGGGAAAAACTTGCAGATTTCACTATAAAATGTCATGCAGTGTACAGAAAATGAAATGGAAGGACATGAACAATGTCCAATTAAAAGTTTGCTCTGGTATAATAATGTCCCTGTATCTGGTACTGCCACTAATGATCAGTGTTTTTTTTTTTCAACTTGTACAAAAAAACCCTAGTGTGCTTAACTGGAACTTGCTTTGGTTCCTTCTCCTCTTCATGTGGATGCCGTCTCAAAGCCCAAACACACGCAGGTCAGCTGGATCACAGACTCTATATTTCCCACAGGCATCAAGTGTGTTTATCCGCCAATTTGTGTCCGCCCTTTGATGGATGTGAGGCCCTCTCCGAGGTTTTTTCTCAGGATGTGTGCCATTTAAATGAAGTCTAAATTTGTATTTTTTTTTTTTCTTATTGCCACAAACCCCACAACAGATAGCAAAAACCAACAATGGATTGGTCCTTTCAAAAACTATTTTATGTATAGCCAAAACCTGATATAGCTTATTCCTCTATTCCATAGAGCTCCCCTGCTGTCTGAAAGCTGTTAAAAACACATCATTGAGCCGCACTGTTTCACTGGTTGCCATGGTTTTTCCAAGTAGCAACCTACAGAGCTGAATAATGAAGCCAACATGCCGAAAACTACAATTCTTAGAATGGCCACTAGAGGCTGGCTCCAAAAGTAAGTAAATCTCCATAGACCTAACTTTACAGCAGAAATATCTGTTTACAGCCTGGCACAAGGAACTGTTTAGGTCTCTATTTTTGTCATTTATGATAATTGTATCGGGAAGTTTTACGTAACTCACCAGTTTAAATTTTATTAAAGCTTGGAGCTATGCATGATTAAGAAAGACCAGCATTTCCCCATTTCCATTCCGACTTTCCAATGAACAGATTTCCTTTTTTTTCCTGAGTAAAACCTTTTAAATCTATTGCATGTATAAGAAAAATAACATCCCATGCTTTGAACACAGTCCAAATGCAAATTACATACTCTAGCAATGTGATTTATAAATTGAAATGTGCCTTGCATTTCCTCCTTTACTGCAACAGTGATGTGTAATGCCATCACTTCAGTAAATATTCTCTTTTCTCTGCATACTAACAACAGCTAGATAAAGTAACTGCTAAATACTGCCATACACATTACTGTATATTTGCCTCAGTCACATTATCACATATTTGAATATGCATGTCAATGTGGCCAATGCCTTTACACAGCTGGGGAATAACCTACTCTTACTGCCTTCTCCATCTGATGACTTACACTGTGACCACAATGATGCACTGAGAAATATTTGCCTTGCTTCCCAAGGTACAGTTGTTTCACAATAATAGAGGAGGATTTCTATTCAACCAATATGCATGTTGTTGTCAGGGACTGCAAGAGTGGCCAGAAGCAAAACAGAGAGAGATAGTGTTTGTTATTTGTATTCACTGTATAATGGAGGAGAATGTGGGGAAAAAAAAAACAGGAGATGCAGCCTCCGATGGGAGGATTTCTCCTGGGACACCAACACCTGAATAATAATGACACAGACTGACAATTGAGAAGAGAGGAGTGGTTTCTGTAAACCTACCCTGTTACAACAGAGCCAAAAACAATGGTATTTTAAGTAAAAGGGATTACAGCTTTTAGTCATTGTGGCAAGATTGGTAAATTCCCAGAAGGCGACATGGGTAGAATAGATGTCTGACAATTTGTGGATCCTCTTTTCCTCCAACACAAAATTGCACAAAGTGACTGGACAGCTGGAGAGAGATATAGTCAGGGGAATGCAGTTCTATGCTAAGACTTTCAGTTCACATTTCAGCTAATTCTGGCTGTAAAAACTATATTAAACTAATTTTGCTCACAATTATATATCCTCTCTTTATGTAAGATTGTTTTCTCGAGCTCTTCATTAGCAGTCTCATGAATAATGCAAGTGCAAAAATGCAAACGAAAAGGAGAAATATATGCCACATAAGGTTTAACATTAAAATAACAAAGCCTCCGCTGTTGATTGTCATCCAACTCTGTCTGTCGCTGTGTGCACAGCTTTTCCCATCTTTAGCCCGGCTGATGGAAAGAACAATCATGTTATATCAGCTGAATGATTGCTCTTAACTTGTGTGGAGTAGCATTACGGTGATAACTTGGGAGTCAGGGAAATATCACGAAGAGCTGCGGAAGATTAAATGGGACGGTGCTCTTTGTGGACGAGCCATATAAATGCCAGACCATATAATTATGATTAGGATAAGGCATCTCCCCGAAATGTTAATTGAATTAGGAATTCGGACAGGACCCTGAATGGCTCGGGATGAATGCGCGATGATTTAGACCTGTATCTGTCGCTGAGCGGGGCACATGCTGATTTTAATTTGATCAAAAGCATGAGAATGTTAAGTAGATAGTCCTGCTGAGTTGTTCTATTTCCTATCTCCTTGCATTTAAACATTTTCTAATGAAATTAAAGGAAAGTGCAGTGGCATGAAAGGTTGTTCAAAGAGGTAGCATGAAGCCAAATGATGCTTTTATGACTTTCTGCTCTAGTGCTCAAAAGTGCTGTTCATTAGAAAGCAGAGCAGGAAAGACTGCGGCAGAAAGCATTAGAGAAAACGCTGCCATATTATAATACATAATCAGAGAGAGTGCCATCATTTCATAATGCATGACAGGACCATCCAGGCTGACACCTGGAAGGTGATGTCTACATCTTTAATCTGCATTTCAATGAATTTGCATTTCATTTATAAAGGCCCAGTCAGGTTTCCTCTTGTAATTAGAACCAGAGAATGAGAACTATTTTTCACCTGCACGCTCGATCATTATTAAATTCTGGTTCGTTATGAGAATGATCATGTGGCCAAACAAGGATCTTTTGCAGGTTCTCAAACAATATTTACAAGCTGTGGAGATCAGTTGTTTACTCCTCTTCTCAATGCAAACAGCTCATGTGCACAACACTGAATGTAACCAAATGCCTGTGTGCCCTCTTATCAGCTTTACACAAACAAACCACGTCACAATGCTATCACCACAGCAGCTGTGCCAGAAACACTTAAAACTTACCTTGCTAAATCTCCCACTGTGCATGAAATTAAAAAGTGGTGTGCAGAAGCATCATATTTCTCCTAAAAGCAGGTTTCCAGAAATTAAAAAGGATGTCTATATTCTTACTGACACACAATATTAGGAACAGGAAAACAGATCCTGAACAGGATAACACTGAAGGCACCAGAGGGATAATGTGGTTTGGATTTGATTCACTGTGCAAAAGTCTGAAAAATCTTTTTTTTACCCATAAATATGATCTGACGCTCTCAGGTTCTGTAGACCTGAGGTCAACTGACACTAAAAACTGCCTCCTCTACAAGCACAGTCTGATTAGTCGTTGGAGGTTGAGGGTCTGGTCAACAGCAGCATGAGAGAGGAACAACTGCTGCTCTTTCCCTTTCCCTTCCTTTGCTCTTTCAGACTGAACCTCATAGTCAAGAGACAAAAAATTGTCAAAAGATTTTCCTCAATGGGCTACACGGAGGCTTTTCTGTGTGGAGTTTGCATGTTCCTCCCACTGTCCAAAAACATGCATCTTAGGTTTAATTGATGACTCTAAATTGCCCATAGGAGTGAATGGGAGCATGAATGGTTGCCTGTCTCTTTGTGTCTGCCCTGTGATAGTCTGGTAAACCATCCAGGGTGCCCAATGTCAGCTGGGATCAGCTCCAGGCTCCAGGTGTTTCACCTGCACAATCACTCGTAACCAAAAATACTTAGCATTTAGCATCTTTAAACGAAACGATCCCGTTGTCTTATTTGTTTGTTGTGTCTTGGTTTCTCACACCAGCCGTGGAGCAAACCAAAATTAGCCTGACAAACATGGGCGCTGAACTGAATTGACAGTGTTTTGACATTTTGCTCCTCTGTGTCATGAGGGCTTTTAGAAACCTTGGGAGTGCTTGAATGTTTCTCCTAAAAAATGAATCATTCAATAGTAAGTAAGTAAGTTTTAGTATCTATCAATTTGTTCTTAGGATGCTAGTTTGGTGGAAAAGCCACATTCCCACAGACTCAACCTTGGAGAATGTATTACATGATGCTGCTTTTTCAGCCTGTGGGTCTTATGCCAATTAGCCTTGCATTTATTAGCTTATATATAAGTTATTCTAACAGTATACTAGCTGGAATTTAAATACCTTCCTCAGCCACAATAACAGCATAAAGGATTATCATATCAGCGTTTGTGTGTTAGTGAGAGAATCGTTTGAGGAGCCACAGATTATCCTGCAGTGTCACACAGTAGACCTCGGTGATCTGCAAACGGGATAAGAACTTAATCTTCTTATTAAATTGTCATTCACATGTTACATAAAGTTCCAACCCCTCTGCAAAATAAATACGATCTTTATTAGAAATGTCAAATATTACCTGCATTCTGCATACATTTGCTCGTGGACCACGATTGCTTCATCCTACATGTCTAGAATGAGGCAAAGCACAAGCAATTCATCATAAATTGTGGGTTTTGTGTCAAATGGTGACTCGCCAGTATCACAGGTTTACGGTTGAACAATCTCCCAGCTAATAATTAAAAGTAGAACTTTGACTATTCATTTATATTGTTCATATGAACGGTGTTACTTTAACAGAAATAATACATTCATAAAAACTCAGAGCAACAAGTGTAAATGTTTCACTCAATGTAACAATAGAAGATTGATTCCACATCAGAGCCCTTTAATTGATTTCTCTTGAACACCTCTATAGGTAGAATATTGAGTGAACGGAACATTGAAAGGCTGCTGGGTAAAGGTAAAAGGAAATCCATGCGTGCAGGAGGGAGATAATGAAATAGAGTGAAGTCAGACCCTCCAGGCACATACCAGTGAGTCGCTCTGGGTCCCATGACAATAAAGATTTTACCCTTTAATTGAATTCTGGTTATTCTCTGGTCATGATGGACAAGTTTTAAAATGAAGGCTGTGTCTGTTCCCTTTTTGTTAATTTCCCTGACCCACTTTCAAGTCCTCTGACTTTTCATTTAATGGCTGCTTTAAACAAAAAAATTACTCTTAATGTTCATGTTTTGTTTTTATGACATTTTAAAGCTATTTTTATTATTGAATTACAATTAACTGTTGGAGGCTACATGGTTGTGTAACGGTTAACACTCTGACCGCACAACAAGAGGGTCGGTGGTTCAATTCCGGCCTGCGGGTCTTCTGCAAACTCTTCTGTTTGGAGTTTGGGTACTCCGGCTTCCTCCCACATTCCAAAAACTTGCAGCTTAAGTTTAATTGGTCACTCTAAATTGCCCGTAGGAGTGAATGAGAGCGTGAATGGTTGTCTGCCTCTGTCTGGGGTTCGGATAAGCAGTTGAGAATAATGAATAAATTAATTAATTGTCGGAGCGATTGAGTTCAGTTGCCCTGGCTTAAATACTTTAAACACCAGAAGTGTTCCGAAAGCTTTCAGAAAACAAATATGGTACGCAACAAGGAGGCCTTAAGTCTTAACAGAGGATTCCACTGAAGTTGTTTGACAGATAGCTATTAGATACACTTTTCTGATATAGATTATCCAACAAAGAAATATATGAAAAGCTTTAATACAATGACCCCTCAGATTTACCTTTGACCCTTTAGAGGGAGCCTGACCCCCAGGTTAGTGGATTGAACTACCTTACAGTGTAAACAGTAGTTAAACTATCTCCACCATAACCAGCTTCAACAGCAAAATAAAATGATGAACAAACTAATTGAGGCAGTGTTACACCAGCAACTCAGGGCTGTTTGGCAGCAAGGTTAAGCAGTAAAAATATACTAAATATAACGCACAGTTAAACTAATATTTATTATTTCAGGTCTTTCCTGCTTTTCCAAATTACAGATAAGTACCTCATTAAACTCCACTTCAAAACATACTATCTGTTTCATAATGTCACATATAATAATGACTTGATGAGTCATTTTGTCTGCACAACCAGTATTTTTGCTTTTTATACTTTTACTTTTAAGTAGATATGATGGGATGTTTTTCCATCGTTGTACTGGTAATTCAGTAAAGGATCTGGGTGCATTCTGGGATCGGCTGTTGTGGCCCATGGGGAACACTTTATCTGGCTTCCACTCTGTAACACCGCAGAGAATCTTCGAAAGTGATAATGCTTCTTGTTTACGGGATCAGACAAAAAGCAGCTGCTGCAAAAACTCTCACTCCAAATGAAAAATCTTCCTGGAAGAGGTGAGGAATAGTCTTTCAATTAAAGGAAGTTCACTATACAAAACGACATCTGCTTCAGTCAAAATTAGCTTTTCTTGAGAAATATTCCATCCTATCCTTTTCTTGTAATCGATGCTCACCTACTATCAGTCATATCACTGAAGAGTTAGGCCCTCCATTGCTCCAAGCATGCATAAATAATGATAATGACTCACAGGAGCTCTGATGAGGAACCATCTCTGGGTTTTGGTGGTCAAAGTGCCCTTGAAAATAATAAAGGGGACTGAAAAATGGCTTTCTTGGAGCAATTTCTGCTATATTCCTCAGTTGAAACCGTACAGCTCATTATGCATTTTGCAGCTTGGTAACCTTAAATTGCATTGTTGCTGTAATGTGTCTGATTAATCTATTTCAGTGTTCTAAATGCCTTAGAGTGCAAAAAAGAGAATGCTAAATTAGTTTGAGATTAGGGTTTTATAATAGGTTTCACATGAGGGGCATGTCTAGGTTTTTCCAGAAACCCCAGCTCATTTAACACTTCCATCACAGCCAACAGTTCATGAGGTGGAGAGAGATTTGTGGTAAATTGTGGAGTTTGTGGAACAGCCCATTTAGCCCCGGGGATTTCCTTTGAATGTACTTTCAACTCCAAATGAGAGACACTTCTCCAGACTTAAACCAAGCTTGGAAATCCACCCATTAAAGAATCTGTTTGCACTGACTTAGCCGCATTTTGCAGAAGCTCTAATTTGACCATGAATGTTTTTCGAGATCTACAAGGATTGTCCTTTTCCGTGTCAGAGATAAATGTTGTGGCGAATCCATCATGCGTCGACAGCTGTCAGACTCCGGGAAAAACAATTAAAGGTTCCACGCACGGGTCGAGCGGCTCCAACAGTCAATGAAGCAACCTCTGTGTGTGGGCCCAGGGACGATACATTCATTAGAAATGCCAGCGAAGGAGGGATGCATGTGGAAGACAATTAGATGACCTACAGTATATGAGGTTGAGGACTCAAGGGACTGAAAGATGAAGAGAAAAGACAACTGGTATAAGAAAAACAAGAGTACACAACAAAGTTTACTGTCATTATTTAGCAATTAGAACAACTTGGGTAAAAACAGGAAATGGCAGACACTAAGATTAAAGTCACTGTGGTGAGAGCGAGCCACACAGGCTTCAGGAGGTTCAGTAAACAAACCGATAATGCAAACCAAAGCTAGCCTCAGGTCATTGGCATGCCTCCGAAAAGTCAACAATCCCACACAAAGACAAAACCATGCATTCATTTGCATGCAAAAAGACAACACACACATTCTTGGCATTTGGCCAAGTCACAGACAATTTATGGTCACTGATGCTGCTGTCATGCTGGTGCATGAAAGTGGATGCCTGTAATAGTCCGTGCAGTCAATCAGTTACCATGAATCACAGACTCGGCCCATTAATGCTGCTTGTCAGTGGTGTCTACAGTGCAATCAAGAAAGTGCAGAGTATTGAATCATAGGGCATATTGTTCACTAACAATACTTGGCATGGCATTGATTTCAACCAATAGTCCTTTAGCCCTCAGGCACCGGGATGTGCCTCATTGATGAGACACTTAATCAGGGGAAAAAAAGGTCAGTTGAAGTGATTGATACCCTCTTTTATGAGTGGTAATACGAACGGTATTACTTGCGCATTTTGAATGCTCAATCTCAATGACATTTGCTCCAACTGGGCCATAAAAAGCCAATATAAGAGTGAGACTGAGTAATAACATCCTTATTTTGTGTTTGAATGTTATGCATCTATAAAACATGCCATCCTATCTTGTATGTGGTGGCAGCGAAGGAGAGAGCCCTTGGGGTCAATGTGGAAGCTCTTTGAGCTGTTGTTTATGGTTGTTGAGTGAGAGGAGATGAGCCACCACCCTTGGGTAGGCGGGGTATGGATTATTTGTTGAAACATTGATCCACACAGTGTAGCTGTAAGGTGGTGAGTCATTAATCAAGTTTACCCTCCGAACATTTGAAGGAACATTCTAATAATTTGCAAGAATGAGATTTGAAATGCATGTTCAGAAAGGTTAATCTATAAATAAACTTTTCTAGCAAGCTAGCAATGTCAGTTTGACAGTCAGTCAGTCCACCACTTTGGTTCAGACTGAAATTTCTCAACAGGTATTGGACAGATTGCCATAAATACTAATGATTGTCACTGTTCCCAGCTTTAGAGTGAAATGATTATTGCTATATGGCTTATTGCTTATCATTATACCTGCTAAGAATCAGCATCTTAACATAGTTATTTTGAGTATTTTGCCATGCCTCGTGCAGCTGTATACCGTTAATCTCTTCCCAACAAAGTTTGACTGAAATGAGAAAGAATCTTAATTTACTGTTCAGTCTATCAATAACTGTAAGGTGACAAGTTGATATCCATACCTTTCAACTGTTGGCACTGAACTAGTGATTTCATCTCATTTCCATATGCATATTTCTCATCTTGTTCTGCTTACAGTGGCACATTCACTTCTCAGCATGGTACTGAAGGATCCATGCATGGCTAATGCTCAACGTAAATTACATTAATTGTTTTAACCCCTGACATATCAGCACAAAATACCTGTCTCAGCAGTGCTGGCAAATGTATTATTGATCAAATGTTCACTAGTTAAATGATATCCTTCTGCAGCAGGAAATGTAGCGCCGAAAGATAGATGCATGAGGGAAAGACAGATTTTCTACCTGGTCCATTCAACTGTGATAAACTTCTTCCTCTCCTCTCATCCCCGTTTTGGTTTGACACTTTGTTCAGTTTATCAAACTGACAAGATACACGGCTTGCTGTCAGGTTCATGTCTTGACTAACTGGATTCTCATCCTCACTCAGGAGTTCTGTCTTGCAAAAAGAGCAGATTGAGGATCAGCCGTTCCTTGTAAGTACACTTGATGAGTAAAACTTCTGTGTTGTCACGTCACATATTGATCACGGTTTCATCTGTGACAGACTCAACAGCCCTTTCATTTAATGTCATCCTGGCAGCGCTCAAAACATATCGCTTTGTACTGTTTCTATGAAGCTTTCCCGAAACTTTGAAAACACAGTGAATCATCACCCAACTCCACAGCTCTGATGGGGCTTTTTAAGCCTCTTTCAGCTAATTGTTTTGGTTTTAAGGCATGCATAATGAAGTTTGGCTAAAAGTTCTATAACAACCCCTTTTCTCTCATGTTTTGCCTTTATTACTCTGAGTACAGTTGCTCTTCCTCGTCCCAATCTTCCCCAATCTTCTCCGTCACTTCTGATTTCCCACACTGCCAAATTCTGGCATCACCGTATCTGACCAATGATATTTTTGCCAACTTTGCCAATCAGCCCTTGGGTGCTGCTCCTCAAATATAATTGCCATCCTGACATTCCATCTTTCAGACTTGCTCAACACTCCCATATCACCAAAATGAGCTCCAGGATATTCCACAAGATTCAACTCTTCCTCTTGGCTTCACTCCAGCACCACAAGCCTTTAGACTCCGGCAGATCATGTTCAACCCCCATCGGCTAAATTGTCAAAGTTATTCTCTGTTGCTACCATCAGTAATATATATATATATATATGTTACCACTGTATACAATTTGCAGCAATGCAAACCTATTGCCCCAGCTACTTCAGAACTTTATGAAATGTCATGAAGTCATAATAACAAGACCATAGACTGTATGGGACTCCACGGAGCTGTCTGCTCCACATATACAAACAAAGAAACGGTTTTCTGCTCTCTCTCAAAGTTGAGGATAAGCAGCTGGAGCAGTGACAGGATGTCAGTCACTCATAAACTCATGAAAACCAAATAAACAATGCGGAAAGTACAGCAACCATAGCTGGTTAAGAAGTAAACACGCTTCCTTCAGGAATCTGTACAGCCTAAAATGAGTTAAAAGACTCATTTTTTTCTTCCAATTGCTAATTTTTCATCAACCTTGTAGAAAATCAGATGTATGTCTGCACACATTCAGTGGACATTAGTAGTTTTTGTATGAGAAATGGGGAATGCACTGTTTTTGCGAGTGCACATCATTATAACATCCATTCTCTGATGTCACGCACTGTGATCTGAAAAATCTTTATAACTCCAAACGACCTCTGCACACATTTGTTGATGATGGACGCTCTACACTCTCCCCATTGACGTAAAGAGGATGTTGATGACTTTGCATTGCCTAATATTGCATAATCTGTACTTTGTGACCCTTTTTACTCTGCGTTGGGGCCATTTGCCTCCGACTGTTTTAATTTATGCCTGGGCTTTAAATCGCTATTGAACATTACGGAGGCCAAGTGGTGCAAGCAATAACATGAATAATCCATTGGCAGTTCCTGTTAGACCGAAAGAGAATGAGACCTCAATCACCATTATGCTCAGGGGAAGTGAAACCAGGCAGTAGCAGCACTCGCCTTTCCCCCTAAAAACTGAACATGCTTTGCACACTGGAGTTGTAAACATCCATCATACTAAGGGTTGGACTTGATGGTATTCAATAATATTATTGACCATTTCTCTGCACATGTATAATCACTTGTGGGAGAAATAAATTCACCTGTAGTGGGGGCTTTTTTTTGCATCCACACTGCAAAGAAAGAAAGACACTATTGTGAGAACAGAAAAAAGTACTACGAGCTTCTATCATGGAGGTTCTCCATTAAAAATATGAACCACCAGAGCCAACTTAGAAGGCTTTCCTTCAGGCCACATAACTCAGTTATTGCTCATTAGCTCACAATACAATACAACCATTAATTGCCTAATATGCAAATCTCTCAGAATTACTGCTGGGTTTCTACTATTTTTATTTTTCCCACTCACTCCACAGTGTGTAATCTCCCAGGAAGAAAACTGTATATATTTGACAGCTTCTTAGAATAGAGACCATTTTAAATTCATCTGCAGATCTATTGCCTATTCCCTGCACGTCTGTCAATCTGCCTGTGAAATGAAGAGCCAGAGGCTACTGACCCAGACACATCAGCTCCTTTTTGGCCATCTAACAACACTTTCTGAAGTCTTTACTCTCACACATTAATTTCTTATTTCTAGCTGGCTGCTGCCTTCCAGGATATGGCTCAAACTCTGTCTTTTGTGTGGAGTGAGTGGGCAACAAGTGCAGTTTATGCAAAGTGGTTGTGATGGCTGTTGCAAAAAACATGATAAAAATACAAAATAAAATACGACAATATGGGAGCGGAGCATTCCAAATTAAACCTTAAGGAATTTCAGTCAAATAAATTAAAAAACCCAGAATTTGGACCTTATCTCAAACTTTTAATTGTTCTAATTCCTTCTTTTTTTCTTAGGGGATTCTTGGACTATGAAGTACATTTGCAGCCAAAAACACTGTATACCAACTCTTAAAATGAAATTCCAAACCATAGCACAATAGAAATGTTGAGACAGCAAGCATACGTTAGAGACCACATAATGCATAAAAGATACTGTTGGAAATAGCTTTTAATAAAATATCTATTTCTGATTCATGTCATATACAATTGAATGTTACTGCTGGCTTTTCAGTAATACACTAAAATCACATGTATGATTCTGGTTTTACAATCCACAACTTTTGAAATCAAGAGTGCAAAGTTTTGCTAAACCTGTCAGAGTAGATTTCATGACAAGTTAAACTTTGTTCCAGTTATGGAAAAACATGTTCATATTGGTAAAGTTCGTGAAATAACTTAAAGATTTTCAACCAGCTTTGTGTTCCCTCGGTGTGTGCAGATGCCACTCCTACAGTAGCAGAAACCCAACACTCTGCCCACACTGAGGTAACAAAAAGCGGCTTCAAAATCGGCAAAGTAAGTCTTTAAAGGGGCTGTACATGAAAACTGAAAGCATTAATATAGTAATAAACAATAATGTAAAGATATAATGGAGAAATGGCATCCTGACCAGAGTATGCAGTCACGCTCCCTCCCTGTGTCGTGTGTGTGTGCAGCCACTTTAAATGCTAATACAATGTACAGTAAACAATTATTTTTAAAATCTCCTATACAACAGCATAACACATTATAGCCTCATGTTAAACTTTAAAGGTCAATCAAAAGTGCTTCCTGTCACGGATGTTCAACAACAATAAATACCGATCATATTCTAAAAAGTTTTCTTAATGAGCATTTGTTTCGTTTAATGAAAAGATAATTCCAGTCCAACTAACAAGTACCTGAAAATGATGACAACCCTTTTCCATGATATACTGCAGTGACATACACACTAATACAAAACCTGTATTCAACTTTATATTAAACAACTCTAATAAAATACTCTTGATATGAGTACATATTTACGTACCCTGCTGCATATCTTTTTTCGACAACTTTACAAAGTGATTGTAGATTCTTTCTCAAAAGTGTCAGTGCGTTTTCCACCGTGGTGAGAAAGCATGTGTGACCTGATTGTGTGTTCGTTGGACAGATAACATTAAGAATAAAAAGATAACCCGCTCCACGGATCACCCTTCCACATCTCCACCCCTGATATGCAGTTTGGTAAACAGATGATTGTTCGGTGTTGACCTGAGTCTGTTTGTCATCCAGCTCATTGTCTCCACAGGAGTGTCGTACATCCAAGTCTCTACTTCCACAGAGACATTAGACACTAATCATAATATTAATCATACCAGAGTGCTGCCATGATCATCTTCCCTGTGTGACATCTTGTTGAACAGACACGATGCTCTCTTTTAACTTCTTGGTAAACAGGTGACTGGCTCTTCCACAGTAGGTATTTTTGGTGGTCTGTAGCGATGCTTCCAGTGGCTGGAGCAGTGAGGTCTCCATGTTTGCCCCAAATGGGTACTGTGATGAAGAGAAAAGCGTGTTTAGAGTATTATATTGCTAATTTTTGATCGAATTAATCTAAGATCTAATTACAGCTTTGTGCATCTACAGTTCAGCTCTTCTCCTGCTGATATTACTCAAGAAAAACTATTTCTCTGTGTTTTTACACCTGTTGCCTGCTGTGACAGACGAGATGGAACAATAAGAACTGCATTCAAATCACAAGAATTAAGTGCCACATTTATCACTGTCACTTCAAGACAATAACATTCTGCATTTGATCCAAAACTGTCAATTCAGAGTGTGTTTAGATGATGAATATCTGCCAGCACAACTACACAAGAATGGGCTCAGTTAGGCGGAACAGCATTGGTGAATGCTACAGCTGCAGCATTCCAGATATGCTGCTTTATTGGATGCTTTTGTGTCACCAAGTGAATGGCAAAGATAAAACTTCCAGCTCTTCAGCTAGTTAATATAAACAGCAGGAGGCTTTTGTCACATACAGTATGTGAATAAAGACGCAGGCCCTTTGTTTTTGCATTGAGATAAAGCATTCATTTACTGCTCTAGTAAATAAGAAGAAATCACTTTTTTACAGCATCTTTGTCTGACTCCAGTTTGGCCGAGCATTAGGTAACTCAAAGCACACTTTCTTTATTATCTTTCATATACTGCGGCAGGCAATAAAGCACCATTAACAGCCTTCTATCGATTTTTATGTGGATGCTGCTGGTGCGTTGTCCACACAGCCATCATGATGTCTCAAACTAGCATCAGCACTAAAAATTTTACAACTCTTCTGTGGGCTTGGCCGCGTAATGGTACTGCCCTTTATTGCAAGCTCCTCTGTTGGCTGGGAGAGCATGCCTTGGGAGCCGGGCTGACTAAGGAGCTCTTGGTGGGATGGAAATGAGAGTTTCCTCCAGAATTGCCTCCTCTAGGCTTTAGGATGCCGTCCTCAAAGGACTGAGTGGGAACAAAGTGGGAGGGGGGGCCTGAGGAGCTGGAGCAACAGGAAGCACTGATAAAAGCTTGAACAAAATAAACCTTATCACAACAAAAGGACGGAATACTTTTCAGCTAGATCACGCTGTTTCCTTATAAACTATTTGTACTACAAAGCCCTGTATCTTACATTTATCTGCTTAATACAGAACACGTTTTATGATTGCTAATGACAAACCACAGCACTCCTCCACCGTCTAAAATCAGTCTGGTATGTGCTGTCTTGGATGCTGTATGTGTGTTTGTGCTGTCTGGGAGACTGATGGAGGCACGAGGGCCGAGTGCCCCATAATGAAGCCCGCTCGTTTACTTAATGGCTGAGAACATTGCCCGCACTGATAGTGGCCAGGCTGGGCCCTGTGGCGGTAATGGATGGAGACCAGCTAATGAAGCTTCTCTTTACTCCCCCGATTGCTGCCTGCATGTTGACCGGTGTGCTGAAATCAACAAGAGCAGATCGAAAGTAAGAGCTTTCCAGCTGACTTGCTCGCTCATCGATGATGGATGTGTAGTGGACGTTTGAGCTATGAAAGCATAAATAACACATAGTAAATCTGACAGATGTCATACTTTCTTTTTCCAAGTTCTGTCTTCATTTTCAAGTGCCAGCAATGCACTGGCAGTGCTCTGTAGGGCGTCGGACCAACTTAAGGATGCTAAAATGTTGTCGGGGAAATGTTTAGAGTTTGCAGAAGGCGTAAAGAGACAGCCAGGCCGCACCAGCTGTTCCAAGTGAAATCAGGCCCACGCACAAACCCAAGCGGAGGACATTAAAGGACAAGGGCAGTGATTCTATATTATTCTTTTATTGTCAACGAATAAAATGAAAAGACCAGAAACAAGAACAAATTGCTCCCACTAACAAGTATTGTCCGTGTCCCCTAAATCTGATATAGCTTATCCCTTTGTGCCAAAGACCTTGTTGTCCAAAACTTCAAAGCACATCAGTGAACAACAGTGTCTCTGGCTGATAGGGCTGCACAAAAATGTCGGCTTTTAACTTTTGGAGCTTCTAGTAAAGTTTGAATGAAGCTTCTAAAGTCTGTTGTCCTATTCTATGACATCATCAAAAATGATCAATCAGATAAAATGAGTTAGCAGCATAACTGATGAGCCTTTCTGTTAATATAGGTGTGTGCATCGTTTTGTTTGACAGAGGAGAACGTTTTATTCAATACAATGCTATTGGCCAACATGTTTATTCACTTCATGGATTTTTGCCCTTTAGTTGCAAACATCTAAAGCCAACATTCAAGTGGTCAGAGCAGGGTGGGGTTAATTTGTCTGGTTTGGGAGAGCCAAGACAAGATGACTGAAATGTTTAACAGACTATTGATTAAGCAGTGGTGGAAGGAAGCATCTATGAGTGAAAAGCAATGGCCTGGAGTGCCTATTGATAAAGTAATGACAAGAAAATGTCTTTCCAAATAGTCTGGTCTACCTACAGAACTGCCCCCTAAAGAAACAGAGGCACCAGAAAGAAAGTCTATAAAATGATCGGTCCTCATTAGAATGAACAAAGCCTCTCAGCAGTTACTTCCTCTAACGTTAAGTTATGCAGTTAGCCGTGTCTGGAATGCACTTAACAAAAACCTTTTGGAGGAATAAATTCACCCAATTCTATTCAGAAATATTTTACAAGACATGATGATTGTCAGCAAATAAAGATTGTCAGAGCTCGGAGATTTATACTTAGAGGCTGCCTTTACCTTTTGGATGGCCTCGTAGACGGCTCGAAATGCAGGCTGCTTGCCATCATGGTAAACTCCCCTGTTACCATGGAGAATGAAGACCCCTTCTTCATCAGCCTGTTGACAGTTGCTGCCATAGATACAGTGGTCTGGACGGTAGTTCCACTGGCAGGGGAACACATAAAGGCTTTCTGTAACACAGCAAGAAGAAAAACTGGGTTAATAAGGATAGGATAGGGAATTACAGCATACTCGTATATTTGATGGCAAATGTCCAAAACAACAAACGTCGTGTTTGTGTCCTGAACTCACATGACTAAACATAATGCTGTACATGTGGTTGCACAAACCTGGGTTATGGTGAAATATGATATTAAGGAGGTCCTGGTCACCCCAGGTGATATTGAGTTTATACTTCTGGAGAAGGGGCATCAGAATTTCCTCCCACTTCAGTGCAACTGCGGTCATGTCATTCTAGATGGAAAAATACAGCAATCAAGACAGCAGTCATATCAGTTTGCATCAGGAAGTCATAAACATGCAATTCTGGAAAACGAAGCCCTTTGTCAACACTTCACATCAAATCAGAGAAACTGTCTCTCAGTGGAGTATGATCACTGTGATGGTTCAGAAAGGAATTACAAGAGTGACCTCAGCTGGTCGATATTGGTGGTGCATCTACTGCAGAAGCCTCTCAACTATTCTTCAATGTTTAAATTTCACACATATCTACAATGTATTAATATTAAAGTGCATGTAAAGACTGATTTATATATTACTGGATAATATGACACATGTGATGTTACTAATGACATTGACAGGGCCCATAATACATATATTATTGTGTCTGAATCAACAGTGAGCCAAATAAAATTTACATTTTAGATGTTTCACACCTGCTTAGTGCCTATGTGCTTCATAGGCCATCACTTATCCATAGTCCGTATTTTAATGTTACATAACCATCATGATACACTGGTATATTTAACTGGCAACAGCACATACATGCAGGAGCACACAGCAACATTTGACAGCAGTACCAAGGAAATTCTATGTGCACATTACCTTAAAGGATTTATCCCTGAGGCGCGTCATGTTCATGAGCATGACTCCTGAGTTGATGCCTGTCTTGCCATAGTAGGGATGGCGGGCAAAACGGTTGTACCAGCCGATGCGTGGCTCCTCATGCTCTGGAGCCATGGCAGCTAAGTGGCTCGAATTGAACTGAGAGAGAAGGGCCCAGATGTGCTCTACTGGCTGCAGAAAAATAATATCTGTGTCCACGTAGAGCAAAGAATCCACCTCCTTCAGTATCAGCTGGAAAACAAACCACAAAAAAAACAGTTGAGCACATTTTGCAAATGTGTAATTTTAACAAGTGGAACGCATGAAGGATGAGTGTAGACCTACTGGCAGGAAGAGCCTTTGAGAGGCACAAGGTTTAAATAACTTCTTCCACTCCCTTGCATTCTCCTTGGGAAAAGTGATGGGGTAGATGGTGAAGTTAAATTTGGTCTGAACTGTACTGGGCCATGAGTCCAGCTTTAAGAAAACATAAGCACAAAGAAAAATTACACCTCAGCAAGATCCACATGTAAAATTTCGACTGAAACTTGATGCACTGTGTAAAAAGAAGCCTTTACTTAAAACATTCATGCATGCACAATGTTAGTTTTTCTCAAAAAATGCATGTAACACTGACTTCTTAATGCAATTCTATAGGCCAGCTGGCATAACACATCACTGACACAGGAATTATGAACTATTGATTTAAGACACTTTGTAACAGAAAATAAGCATTAGTAAATGAAAGTTATGGTGAGGAAGAGACTTACAGCATCTCTGAAGGGGTCATGTAGATCATCCTCAGCAAAGATGTAAAAATGCAGAGGCTTTCTGCTGAAGAGAACAGCAGACTTCAGCATGGTGAGAGTCTCCTCTAGCCTGGGGCCACAGGCCACCACGGCCAGGTGGCTTCTCTCATCAGTATGTCCCACTGCAGAGCCTGACCTCTCCCTAGGAGCCAGGATAAAGTAATTAATTAATTAGTAATTAATCCTGTTTTTTATTCGTACAACAGCATGGACACATTGACAGGGGTCAGAGAGAACAACGTGATGAAGGTATCAACAGTCTCAGCTGACTGATACTCTTCCCTGTAGGGTTTGAACTGTCATTTAGTTTAATAAATGGAAGTAAAAACAGGATTAACCATCATGCTTTGTGCTGCAATCAAGCTCTCCTTGTGAAATTATGTTTCAAGTTGAGAAATGATGAAAGCATCCCACACATTTCAGAGACCACCTTGCCAATTTTATATTACACACATATATGTATATATATACACCTTATCCCACACATTTTCATTTAATGGTGCAAGCATTGGTTCATTTATAATACGACAGAGCTCTGTTGATAAGAGACTGGCATGATTAATGGTGTCTATGTGATTGTCAATCTAGATTTCAGATTAAAATGTTATGTAGTACTTTTACAGCCAATTAGCCCAGCCTTTAAGTAGTCATAATCATGAGATGGCTTTACACTAACAACTCAAAGTTATTTCACTTGTCAGTATCTCTGATTTCTAAGAAGTGCTTGTACTTAGGACTTCAAGCTCAAAAATAGTTTCAAGGTACACTGTGCTACAGGGAAGGACCCAGCCCTTAGTCTGAACTGTGGAATGAAGAAGTAGGTGAAAGTTGAAAGTTACTGATTATAATAAGCATTGGTATCGATTAATAAAAATGCACAAATTAAGTCATACCTAAGAGGTGATTCCAATAAGCAGTTCACTCCACAAACATCAGCAGGCAGTCTCCAATATGGATTCCAGTAAGAATCTGACACTGATATACACCTGACAGAATAAAAACATGATCTTATAGATCCTCAATTTGAGACGAATCCCTTGGACGTCAGATAAATTTAAAGATTAGATGTGTCCTAAACTGCCTCCTAGAGTTGGTCGCCCTTTAAATCCAGCCAGGCGCTACTGAGGCACAGATTAACAGTTAGTAAATTAGCTAGCAATAACGTTAATGGACAATCAATTAACTAGCTAGCTAACAGGTGGTAGCGTTTAGATGTATACACGCAATGTTACAGACCGTGAGTGTAAACATACACAATGAATAAGCCGATTTTTTTTAAAACCGGTAACAGGTTTTACGACTTAACGTTAGGTGTCCCAACGTCAGCTTTAGCAAACAACGTTTCAACTGCACCACTATGTTCCGTTAATATTACAGTCCAAACTAACGTAACCGTCTCAGTTACTTTATAACAATTAAAATGTTGGCAAAGCTTACCATAGATAGGCTAATAATGTCAACAGTTATAAAATTGAGTAAGAAATAACGCTGGGTGAGATGGATTAGCTAGCTAGCTAAGCTACCTGTCAAGCCCTTCTTCACGGTCTCGTAGGCCTGCCAGTCCTGGCATTTTCCTGAGAAGAAGCCCGGAGTCATGACTGCGCCTGTCGGGTATCCCCTGCTCTTTCAGGCTCCAGTCGTCTCCGTCCTCCAAGGTGGAGGCTAGTTGGTTGAACACATACAGCAGTGAGAAGAAGGTGAAGACCATGCAAAAGAGAAATGCTTGAAGATAGCATCGCATTTTGCGTTTCGAGTTTTATGCGCTAACGGAACATTTTTGTTGATCCTGGCTACCATCTGATACTGTACTACCAGCAAACTGATCTTTCCAATAAATCAAGTCAGATCAGAAGCTAAGCCGAAGAGCACAGTTGGTGTTTACAGTTTTTTTTTTGCCCCACCCACACATGTTACACGTGTGTTTTGTTTGCTCAACCATCTGTCAGTAAAGTTACAGTGAGTGCACAGGAGAAAGCCAAGTAACTACCAAAGACTCAAAGCTCAGTGCTTAAGCACATATAAAAGTGTCAGGAACATTAGGAATACAGTGTCAAACATTCTGATATATGGCGAGAAAGTGACTCTCATATAACCAAAATCCATTCTTCTTTGCTGGGTAAAAGTATAAAAGTTCATATAATTTACATTTCAAAATTAACTTTCTCTGGAGTAAATGACATGCAGTTAATGCCATAGCTGTTGGTTTGTTTAACATAAAAAAAAGTGATCACATCAAATACATATAGTGGAGTAAAACCATTTTTGAAATTAAACATCTTCCCATCTGCAAGAAGTAGAAATATAAAACACTAGGTGGATATCAAGAATCTCAGGGTTGTACTCATGTAAATGTAATTAGTTACTTTCCGTAATCGGTTTTAGAGCCATCCTTACCAGATACAACTATAACACACAAGCAGCATGGTGGAGTGTGTGCAACTCCGTTGATTTGAACTGGCTATACAAGTTAAATAGCAAGTCTATTGCCTTTTCATGTTTGCCTTTATGTAATGTATTGGTCATGTCAGAAAGGTTGTTAAATTCAGGAATCCATCAACAGTGGAAATGCTATAGAAAATCCTTCAGGAAAATAGTTTTCTTCTAGTAAAGCAACTTTTAAGAAACCCATGTGTCTTACAGTTTGTTTATAACAAGAATTAAAAATAAGAACATACCAAAGTATCTACAACTTATTTTATTTAACATTATTTTACAATATAAACCATTCTATAGATTAAATCATGCTTAACTCTACCAAGTGAAGGAGAAGCATACTTAGAATAATTATTCAATATTTGTACTCAAATGTTAGACAGTAAAACAAAAACAAAAAATGAATCCAATGGCATAAAACGACAGCTGGACAAGGCCAGTAACCCACAGTGTTATGATGTACTGATAATGGCAAAGTGGAAATAATGCTAAAAAAATGTTATGATGAACATCGGATGCCATTAAGTGCAAAAAACGACAACAAATTTCAAGGATAAACTACAAGTCTGGGATGACTTCTTCATATTTTCTTTCATAATGCATCATTAATTCTGTGCAGCAACGACCAGCTCAGTGCGATGCTGTCGTAACACTGAGGAGTTCAAACACAAGTAACCACAACGCGTGGCACAGTTCAACTGACATCCAGGATTTAATGCTACGGTTCCTTTTTTCAGTTTGTCATCATAGATGTTGCTGCAACAGTTCTTTGAGTTGAGCATACGCCGCACGTCCTGACTCCTGAATTCTTTACCATCACGGGAAGGCAGTGAAAAATACAGCCCCAAAGGAAGTGAATGCTATCATATTGGCATGTATAGTATTATTTAAAATAAAACGTGCATGTTGAAGTTTAATCTCTGGTTGAGGCTGTTGAGAGTGCAGAAGAATGGGCTGTGCTGACTGGGAGCGTGAAGGTTAGTGAGTCTCTCCGTTGACCGGCGAGCCTTCCCCGCGGGGCGAAGAGCACCTGGAGACCCCTCGTTCAGTGTTATCAGAGCTTGACCCACTTTGACTGTGTTGGTCTGCTGAAGCAGCACTTGTTGAAGTGGACGTGGGTTTGGCTTTCTCCTTAAAGTCTGTGATTATTACAGTCAAGTCCCCAACTGTGACCTCTAGATGCTGAGCGCTGCTCCTGTCTATGTTTTTTAACCTGGGTCTGGTGAAGAGACAAAAGGAAAAAACAGAAATCTGACTTGAAGATGAAGATCAAAGAGCTAGATCAAAAAGCACAGAGCATGATAAGTTATTCTGCTATTTCCTTTGAAAACTTGAATTCATTACCTCATCTTTTTATGGCTTTTCTTTTTAAGTGTTGAATCTTTATCACTCTTGTCTTTTTCTGACTTTTCTTTCTTCTCCTTTTTGGGGAGTGTTGGTGGTGCAAACTGCTGATTTGCTTGCTGTGCAACCAGCTGGGAAACAGGCCGCGGTTTTCTGAAAGAGACAAAAAAAGGTTAATGGCCTCATTGGTACATTTATATCACTGAACCTGTCAGCGGGCTGAGCATGTGGTTTGTGCTGCTGAACTGTTTTAACTTTTAAATAAGACCAGAAGAAGCAGGGTTTCCAACAACTATTTAAAAAGGACAGTCCTGTCTTAAAGCCCCACATGTTCATAAAAATGTAAAGGATAGAATTGTTGAAGATCTTCTTAAAACAGGAACCAGGCTCCCATATGTACACTGAAACAGCTTTTGCTTGCTGTAATCATTCCTTCTGGCCATGTAAAGGTCAATTCCTGCTGTAATTTCAGTGTAAGTTGTGTTAGACAAAATCAGCATTCCCTTTTCTGTATAAAAATATATTCTAAAATGAATCTGAAGAAAATATAGGGTTATAATTATAGCAGTCTGAGTTTGTTAAATCAAGTGAGTGTCTTCCGAATCAACTTGCAACTTTTTTGATTATAGAACAATATTTTTTATAATCTTTAAGCATAAATGCAAATTTCCTGGTTTAGTCATTCTTATGTGACAAATTTATGCTTTTATTTTTCATACAGGATAATAACGTTAATAACTCTGGATTTTTGGACAGTTGGCCGTATAACATCTATTATTTAAAGGCGTAATCTTGGGCTCTTGAAAATTGCACAGGGCATGTTTCCCAATATTCTGACAGTAACAAAACGATTAATCAAAAAAAAAAATTAGCATTGAAAATGAAAACTAACCATTACTTGCAGCCTTACCTCTCAGTATAAACTGTTATGTTACTCTGAACTGTGTGTCCTTGATAAATGGAAGTGGAGGTATAGTAATAAGAAGATTCCACACTAAAAGGACGATAACTTTGAGTTAATCAAATCCAGTGGGTATCTTCCAGGCTGCTGAAGCCACAAATTAAGTTTTAATGTATTTCTGCACATTACAAGGGTGGTGGATTTTACTCCCCATCTCTTTGATTAGAAGAGCTTAAGGAAGGGATCTCCACATGGCCAGTATGAACAGGAGAAATAATTACAGGAAGTAAACTAGTTTCAATGTTTATATTGGCATCTGACTGTGAGAAAATTGTATACATATCCATAAACTTTACAACAGAAGCTGAGCTTGATGATATTTATAGCGCAACTAGACAGACATACCTAATGATCCTCTACCAGAGTGTACTTTTTCTTTAAAATATCATGCAATTAAAAATAATTCTGCAGCGAACAGCGATAGTTATTCTTACCGAGTGGACGTCCCCTTCCTGACATCACACATCATGCACTTGAACGCCTCAGCGGTGTTCCTGAACGTGCAGACGCTACAGTCCCAGTAACCATCGTCGGCGGAGGGCTTCGATTGCCGCTTTGGCCTTCAGACAAAAACAAAACAAAAACACTGTGATAACGCCACATTTTCAATGAGCGCCATGATTTAAAAGAACCCCTGCTTGGTAGAGATTACCAGCACAGGAAAGACACGACTATAAAAGTTCTTTTCGGCACGGAAGTCAGTCATTGAAGGAAAAGGGAGCTCTCAGTTCACACAGGCAGTTGCCCCATATTAACCAAGCAGCCAGCCAGCCGCCATGAACACTTCAGTAGAACAGCTCCATCCATTGACCGAGCTTTCTGTTCTCAAACGGCCCGATAAAGTCTTCATTCACAGATACAGGCGACAGTTTTACCTTGTGGGGCTCTTCTTGTCTCCCATTTCATGAAACTTCGACTGAGTGGAGTTAAAAAGGATCTATGTTACAGGTGAAAAAACGCATTTAGCTGCTACTCAGCTGTCGTGGAAACTCCTGTCGAAGGACGGTCACGTGACGCAGGTTTATCCAATCGCCTTTAATGTAATCACAACAGAGACAGCAATAAATGTGACACAACATTGATGAAAGGCGCTTTGTACATTTTACAACATGAGAGGAAGGTGTACGCACATAAACGGATTTAATGGCAATCACGGGGAGTCAAATGTACACTAATAGCTGCAATAAATGCAATACACGCATATATTAATTTGTGGGCTGTTAATACATTTTTACTCAAGCACTAAAACTTTGAAGGTAGTGGATGTATTTTACCTACGTATTTTAAAATTTCAATTATATACAATACTAAATATAATTTAGATGGTTGTGATAATGATAATCCCATTCTACATGGGGAAACTAAACGGTACACACAGCAGTAAAAGGAAGTACAGTGAAGGAAGCATAGCTACGATATGAAGCTTGAATAACAAAACAAACTTAAAAACAAAAACTTTATACACCATACAGAAAGCAAATGCATTAAATGTATTGCTAAAAGATTATTCCAATCAATGTCAGGACATAATGACGTTGAAGATAATAGTTATAAACAAAACAATATTATTGAATTAATAGCATTTATATATCTTCATTTTATACCTCTGCTCCTTTACATTTCAGACTCAAATATTTATATCATATTAAATTCATTTGACAGCCAGTTGCATACATTAACTTTTAATTTTAACATAGAAAAATGCTGCCCACTATACGACATATACAATATGAAAATGTTGCTAAATTAGTACTTATACTTTAAATGATCAATTCCAATACCTTAATGTTTAATTAAGTATTTTTACATTGCAATATTGCTACTTTTCCTGTAATAAAGTTTGGACAATCCCGCCAGTCGCCACCAGGGGGCAGCAGCGCGTTTTTGTCCGAAAGTATCTCGTTCAGCGAAGAAGAGCAGACTGGGACTACTTGTTTTGGATACCTTTGCACATGAATCCGAAGAGAAAAATCTGGATGGGTGTTGGATCCAGGTACGTGTCTTTCAGTGTTACGAGAAATATGTAAAACCCATATGTTTAAAGTATAAAAATAATTATATTGTATAATTAGTTTCCTAATACTTTGTTATGTGCTGCGATGCTATTAGCTAGGTTTGCTAGTAGCAGTGTTAGTGCAGTGCAGCTTTCTTATCCAGTAATAACATAATGCATTACATACCGCTCTCAGTCAATTATAAACGTTTAACAGCAGTGACTCTATAACATGATATAGACAAATAGACCGTTCCCTATCGGTTTTTAAATGCTTGGATACTTTTGATAACTTCGGTGGGGTCGCAGTGTGCCCTGCTAAAGCACCAGTTTAGGGGGGAAAATGCAGAGTGTTAAGTATGGGTATACTTTAAAAAGGATGACTTGAAAAGAAACACTTAGAAACGCATTATTTTGGCAATTCAAACAGTGTTATAGATGGGGATGGTTAAGAAATGTTGAACTGAGGTCATCGTTTGTGTGTTTGGGCTTTTGTTTCTCCGTGTTAGGGCGACTGTGGTAAATATGCCAATGCTGGGTCAAATAAACAAGTCTGAACCCTTTTCCTTCTTCTAGTTTCCTTCTTCTCTGCTGAGACATATTGAGCATATTGGACAAGACACCAGAATCATTCCAACAGTAAGTGAAAACAGCATTTTGCATGTTTGAAAATCATAACAATGTAATAAGGTGTCTTTTACTTCATCCTCTATCTCAGCCTGGTAACCAGTTGTTTCTACCAATCTCATGTTTTATACGCTTTGGCAAATGCATTTGTGAATTAGAACAGCTTTGCTATGCACTTCTGAAATTTTGACCAGAAAACTTTTTTGGCCATATCGTCCAGCCCTTTGCAGACTTTTGCTGATGACATGAGTTATCACCTTAGAGACAAACGAGTACAGAATGTGCATACCAAATATGATCATCTTTTACATAATATTAGTAGATTATTACTCATAATCTGACTAATTCACAATCACACTCCTTGTTTTCTCTTATAGTGGCATATCGTGGTCGAAAATCAGTTAGACAGGCATATGAAGAGCACTTCTCCGCAGGGGAACCAAGAGCGGTATGGGAACATATTTTTCAATATATCTTATATATTACTGAGTATGCTTTTACTTTTTCTTCTTTTATAAGTCACTCTTTAGGGGGATATCAATGTTGTATTGAATTTAATAACACCTCTTTTGCTGTAGATGCTGTCTTTCTGCTGTTTATGTTATTTCTGTGTCTGTCTGTGTACACAACAATATTGTGTAATTACAGGTGACGGTGCACCGAGTTGTCAATATTGTGGAAAAGAGACCTCATATGCCTCGCTCACTACTGGAGATGGAAAGAGGTTTCAATGATGACCAGTGGTATGATGGTCCTCGAAATTACCAGGAATCAAGAGAATATCACGAGGACAGCAATTACCCACCCAATGATCGTCGATATTATGATGAAGACTCCAACATGGGCCATTATCGCAGAAATAAGTCGCCCTCACGAAATGTAAGATAATCTCGTTATATGCAAAGTTTATTAACTAATATCTTTGTGTTACAGGCTTGGGAATTAGTAGAAAAATATTGGGCTTTAGCTCGAGCAGAGTGTCTTTTCTAGTTGTAATTGTGACTTTGTTTTCAGGAGGGCCCGTACTCCCAGCAGTCGTATGGCAGAGATGATTTGAGGCATCAGTTAGGCTCACGGTAATTAATATTCACTCCTCTATTACTTGATTGAGTTCCTCACACATTCATTATTTCAGATTGTCTGTTGTCACTGAATTGCTTGTGTAATGCATCAAACTGCCCACAAGGTGGAGGCAGAGTTCAGTCGTTGAAAGCTAGTTTCAATTCAATGACCAACATGATGTGTGACTTTCTTTTGTGTGTAATTTAATTTAAATATCTCATTATTTCTTTACAGCTTACATTCCACCCAACAGAAAATAATCTATCATTTTGTGCTGTTGCTTTGGCAAATGCCTGGACATTAAAGTATAGCTTTGAAAAATATATTAAGGAGGCATATTTTAATAATCTCTGACCTCGCTGCTCTTGAGATAAGCTGAAGAGCTTAACCCCACAAAGAGCAGCTCACTCCAGCAGTTCTGACTCCTGCATCAACACACACTCTTCTCGCCCCGGCCACTTCAACATACCAACAGTTTACGGGCCCAGGCTCCCCTTTCCAGGAGTCATACCAGGCTAGAGAGGGGGACAAAGGGCACCAGTGTCTACTCACTCAGCCAAACACCCCCACACCCACACCCCTGACCCCACCCTGAGAGGAAAAACAGCTGGACCACTCCCTCTTCAGTCAGACACACACACACAGCTCAGATATTCTGAGCAGCGCGTGTCTCTTTTCTCATTCCTGCACTAAATTTAAATAAAAATAAAAAATGACTGAATTTTAAATGACTCCAAAATCTGTCTGCTATGAAACAGTGACATAGCAAGCTAGGCGTATGTGGGCCAGTTATTTTAAGTGTGTGATAAACATTGGAATGTGGTTTCACACAGGACAGGACTGTGGATTTGAATCCCCATCACTTACAGTGGAAGAACAGTAGGAAGGGATAGTGTATGAACACCTGACTATTGTTTTATGGCAGACTTGAAAAAGTGTGACCAGATTCTTTAATAAAGCTTGTATAATAATGCTCCATCACTTTTATCAGAAGAGTAAAACAGCAGCGTTTTGCTTCAGAGAAAGTTCCTGCAGTGAGTTGGCTCTGATCTCATCCTACCTCTCAGACAACAAGGAAAGAAGTTTGTCCGTAGGATGCTTCATTGCATGAAGTGCTACAGTCATCATGTTGACAAGGAGCAAATATACAATGACAAGACAGAAACTCCAGGTGCTCCAGGCTCTGAAAGGCCAGGCCAGGGTCACAGCCATATGCAGAAAGGCTGTAGCTGCAGTGACTAGTTGCAAAGACTCTGCAGCCATGCAATAACACTTTCAAATCTAACTGAAGGGATGTGGGATAAAGATGAACGTCGTATATACTGCAGTGGCTTTTTGATGACACACACTCACGTCTTGTGCTCCCTTGTGGAGGTTTTAGCCACAGATTATTAAATGAGTGAACAGCTTTAGTTCATGAGCAGCCAAAAGCTAAATGAAGCCATTTAAATATGTATCCAGGTAATTGAAGTATTTTTATCTTCAAATAAGCCAGCTGGACTTTTACTTTGTTGTTATCAATGAAAGCATATTATCAGATGTTATTATTAGTCTGTTATGCCTCATGGGACCCACAGTTATTTTAGGTTTCATGACTCAGCAAGTCATTGTTTTATTTTGGTAATTTCTTATTGACTTCATACAGTATATCTCAGCTTCTCTAACTAAGCATTACCTTTCAATAATTATTGGCACACCAGTCTGATTAATACTTGATTTACTCTTTCGTCACACAGCTTTTTCTCTGTCCAAACCTTTTGATGTTTGTTCTGTACTGCATGGACGGCAGTTCAGTGTTTGGCAAATGGCAGGCTGAGTCTTGGCTACTTCAAACAGACCATGAGTCGTAAAAGTTTGAGGTCTTGTTAGACCTGCTCTTTGTTTGAGTGGCTTGAGTTCAGGCAGAGGTCATAACAACCAGGTGCCTTTGGGTCATTTATACTTCTGGGTTTTAAGGTTGTTGTGCAGAAACAGCCTGGAAGATCATCAAAAACAACTAGGTGCAATGATGTCTCAGTACTTGTGCGAGGACTATCACCCTTTAGAGAAATTATTCTTAGAATGCATCATAACCTGATACCGATACTAGGGAGTAAAAACAGTGACTTAAAGCTTTGTGTTGAATGACATTATAGGGTTGACGTTGCAATAAATTTCCCAAATTACAATTTTTAAATTACCCACGCATCTCTTTCTGCATCATATTCTCTAAAAGTTTTGATATTGATGCGTATTGGACAACATTTACACTGACACAGATATATTTGGTCAGCCGAGAATATATTTGTTGACAAAACATAGTCAAATTTGGTGACAGTACTGTGACTTCAGCTCCATATGTAGGCTTAATGTCAGCTCTGCCTCCAATTGTAGACTGATAGGAGTGAAGGAAGACCAAAATTGGTCCAACTGTCTGCCAACTGCATATCCCAAAGTGGAAGAATGCCTTAATTCCTCAAATTGATCAGTACCCCACTGAGGCTGAATTGAACTCTTAGTGGTTTTCCTTCTATTTTTTCTGTTTCTATTCCCCTTCTGTAGGCGCTCTTCTTAGACTAGTAATGACTGAATATTTTTTATTTCAAAGTCTACATAACATACTCTTTATATATTTATCACATTTTCCCATTGCCACAGTTGTTGCCAGGTTGGTTATTGATTTGTCTGTATTTTTATATTTGTGTTTTTTTAGGAGCAGTGGAAGAGGGGATCCACATTTCCGCAACAGAGGTCGAGGGTCAGGCCCTCCTCCAAGGTCAGAGCAAGACAGAGAAGCCAGAAAACTGGCAACACTATTAGCAGGGCTTGTAATCACGTGTCTGTTTTTTAATTTAAGAAGAGTCAATAAAAATGGACAAAATTTGTGGCTGAAACACTGAGCGTTTTTTTTTAACTGCTACTGTGACTAAATATCCATAAAATCTCAAGACTTTGTATATAATTGACCGTCTTGAATTCTATACAACAAAAACATTTTTAGTCATATAAATTCCCATGATAGACACTATGAATCTAAAGCATTGCTGCTTGTTTTTACAGAGAAGATCTTAAAAAGCACCACAGAGGCTCTCCGTCTCTGGTGATCAGACGGGACCGCTCTCCTGTGAGGCGGGAGGCTCAGCCGTCTGTACCGGTCCGCTCTGGATCCAACAGCAGCAGCCGGAGCTTCTCACCCGACAGGGAGAAAAGTTACAGCTACCAGCAGGCCCAGCAGAAGCGTAAGTATTCAGCACTATGTGGATCTAAAGCAGCTATTTTATAGAAATATTTCTTTTGCTGAGTCTAACCAAGCGTATTATTCATACAATTGCAGTAATTCAGAGGCTGATAAACATGACGTCTGATAACTCTGCACCACTTTTTTTACTGCCTGAGCCCCAGCATGCAAAACCTGAAGGAGCATAAATAAAGTGATACTGCAGAGTTGTGAATGAGCCCATATGTAGTCGAGTGTTTGTCCCCGCAGCTGTTATACCCTCTGTAATGACAACAAAAGAAGTCATTTTCCCATTTCACGCAGGTATGCCTGTAATTACAATGTCTAAAGGTATTAAGCTATTCCAGGTGAAGCATCTGTTTTCAGAGGTGCTGTGTAATGTGAAGGGTCAGGGTGTGCTGCAACACGTTAAGATGTTAATTACACTAACACCACACACACTTCCAGAGGCTGGGAAAAGGATACCCTCGGTTTATTGGGGCGGTTTGGCTTCAGATTCAGAACCTGACCTTTCCTCCGCGAAAGCAGTTCATGCCCCGGCTGAACGGCGTCTTCAGAATCACTTTGGGTCTGTCGTTTTACATCCACAGACTCCAGACTTTTAATTAACAATGCTGAGCTAATGAAATTTATGGATTCACGGGTTACGAAATGTTGTAAAAAAGCGATCCGACATCAGCAGTGTTACAAGTCTGAGACAAAGCAGCGTGGACAGTCATTTGGAGTGGGCTTTGATTTTTAAGACACATAAAAATATTAATGTGGTGAAAGCTTAGCTCCATGTCGCAGCACCCTTTGAAGAGGCAGTAAAACTGTGAGAAAACAGTTGTACCTCCCAACTCCACTCCCATCTGGGATACTAATTAGGCCAGCACTGCAAAGTCGACAAAATAAAGGGTTTTGGTGATCGGGTATGTGTACTGGGCTTTGTCATGCTTACAGAAGCTGTGTGCAATGCCTCTTACAAAATCTTGATCAGTGATACTGATGGGGCACACCACCTACAAGGCTTCAGGCCTTGATGGACTGAAATCTACTTATGAAACTGGTTCTTAAATGTTGAATGTCACCTAAAGTTTCAAACTAAATGTAACCACCTGGTAAAAGTAACCAGGTTATTGGACAACCTCTTCTTCCTTGGTGGAAGAAAAAACTTTTTTTTTTAACCAATTAACACAATGAAGGCATTTGCAAATGACAAAGTAGTGCAAATTTTCAGCCATGTTTAATTTTTACCCCTTGATCTTAAGATTTCATTACACGTATATTTAACAAAATGAGCCAAAACACTGACAACGAGGAAGATCTTGGGTCGATAATAATTCAAATAAATATGAAACAAAATTCAATCTTCAACTGAGATCAAACACTAAGCTTGTTTACAATAAATCTGCATATACCTGCAGCACATCAACATAATGTAGACCCTCTACCCCGATCTTATTTTGGAACAGTCCAAAAAGCGGATCTGTCCCTTAAAGCATGAAAAAGTATCTGAATTTAACAAAGAGATTTCCCATCTGTGGTGCTGCATGTTGCAGAGAGAGAATTGGTCAGTGTGCTCCAAATGAAGTTCTTGTCAGATCGTCCAAACAGCATCTGTAAAAACCTCCCCCACATCTTTCCAACATCATAATTAGCGTGGCTGCATCCAACAGTTTTTGTAAATTATAATTTCCCAAACTGACAATCTGAGAAGCAGTTAAATTATACAGCAACTGTCCAGGTGTCCAGAAATGAGAACTAATCTGCGCTCTCCTGAGAGTCTCCTGAGGTCGTCTGTCCTCATTTGAACACTTGCACATTTACATCAAGCCCTTCTGTTCGAACTTTCACACCTTCAGAACCGATATAAACACATATGCCTTTAGAGACGACCAAACTAAAGCTCCTAACACTTGTATGTCTGTATGGTTTGGCCCTTGGTTGGCCCCGGAGAGAGAGAGAGAGCTCCACATGGGGACCCCACAGTCCTGCAGAGGGACTCAAATTAAGACGGAGGTTTTACCTTGGCTCGCTCTAATCACTGTGGGGGATTCATTCCCTAAAAACAAACAGCTCGGTCATATTTGTTTTTTTTTCTAGACACATTGGAGCCAGCGGAGGACAATATTTCAATTTAGGCACAGCTGAACTCCTCGACCACTATTGTGTGGGAGGATTCAACAAGGGAGTGTTTAAAAAACAGAGATTTATACTTTTCAGCTGCCTCTTAATGCCTCACAATTGTTCACAGTGACAAGTGAGTGATTGTTTGATGTCTTACAGTAGAAAGTCATCGTCCCCCAGGGTCATTTCTAAAAAACACATTATTTTGCAGTTATTAGACAGCTCAGTGCAGAGGGCTAAATAACGTGTGGTCCCTGGTGCTGCAGTTAACTTGGCGTGCGTCCCAGACCGCTGACCCACCAGGACGCTCCCCGAGGGTTCGTTTTATTACAGTGCAAAATTAGATAAAAGAATGCTGCGGTGGCGCTCATGTATTCTTTAGATCAGCCTCTTTATATAGTTGTCTCCCCTCGGTCGGAGCTGAGGAGGATCAGCTGCGTGTTTTCTCTGTTCTTTCCTTTTCACGATTCTCTCTCTGCAGATAAGTCCGGCGGGCTGACGAGCCACGCTCCCAGCAGCACCGTGGAGGACGCTCCTCACAGCTCGGTGTCTTCAAAGGTAAACGCAGCAGAAAATAAAAAAATAAAGAGTCAAATAAAAATACAGCAGCATCAACTGTATTTATAGTTATTCATTCAAGAATCTTGATGAAAACATGCAAAGTTGAACATCAACAGCTGGTAAAACAACCAGTTTGTCAAAATATATTCATTACTGTGGGTTTTTAAATAATTTCCTAGAATTAATCTATGGAACTTCACATATAACAGCACGGTACACAGTAACAGCATATAAATATACAGTACATGTGGAGTTCATGAGCCAAAAATGGGGAAAAAACACCAAAATGTTACTGTAACGACTGAAATAACATGAAAAGAATATGTTCTGTGATTCATGGACATGTAGGTTAAGTGATCTAAGTATAACCGACTGATCTATTTGTGTCAGCGGGCCTTTTCTTTAATCTTTTACTGTAAGGATCCTTTAATCAGAGATGCACTGTGTACCTCTTCTCTGTTTACTGCTGACATGCGGCATGCATAATGAGACGTGTACCAAAACAACGTCTCAACACCCGGAAGAGAGCGGAGTTGTCTCTATTTGAAACACTTTGAAATCAGAACCAGCTTCTAAACCTGGTGACCTCAATGCTGACCCTTAACCTTTGGCCCGCCAGGAAAAAACTCCTGCATCTGTAGCGGAGACGGAGGAGGTGGCGGCTGCCAGCATGGAGCCAAAGCCGACACCGGGAGAAGACTTCAAGGCTCGCCGGTTGGAGGCCATTAAGGCTAAGGCTCTGGAAATTGAGAAGGTAGTAAGATTTTCTCCATGAAACGACCGAACTTCTGTTCATTCTTTTATTAACTTGCCTCCACTGTTTGTGTTAAACCTGAAACTTTCCCCATTCACATCACTGAGCTTCATCCTAACCAGGCACCAGCTATTACTGGGTTCTTTTTAAAACAAGTGTAAAGAACTAAAAGTGCGTCACAACCCTTTTACACTGTTTTTACGATTTGGCTGAGAGTCAACGGTTGATGTAGAAGGTGTGTCTTGGCTTGCGACACGTAATATTTAGGTAATTGAGACACATTTTTCAGGAGAGAAAGAGGATAAGTCAGCAGAAAAGTCCTCAGCACCTCAGTGTGCGATGCCTCTCGCGGCCTTGCACTCTTTTCCCTCCCCTTCATCGCTCTGTACTACAGTACCACTTATCTGTTCCCGTTAAAGCAGGGCAGGAATTGCCCTGCAGGATGCAGGCGGCCCACCCACAGTGTGGTACGTCTCTTGGCATTAGCACACACATGCTTACCCTGCCATTTCTAAATGCTTCTACAGACGCGGTGAGAGGCAGAAATCTCCACCGTGTCTTTACGGTAACTTCTGCCCCGGGCTCCGTTAAATACACACTGAGCAGATCAGATAGCGGGCAGAGTTGGATCTCGGACCCTGTGGTTTAAAATAACCGCTCCAATCTACAGCGGTTAGTGTAAAAAAAGCATGTGACAAACACCAAAATGAACCTCTCCATCCGTTTTCTGTCTTTCCTAAATGGGCTTCTTGTCTGATCAGTAAGGGTTAATATTGTGTGAACGGCCCTGTCAGCTTTGGGCCGACCCGTTCGGAAATGGATTTGTCACACCGGCATAGCTCATTGTACTCTGAGCCAGGCGCTTGTTGTAATGCATACTTTCTGTGGGTGTTTCAGGGTTATAAATGAAATCAGAAACCTCAAACAAACTCGTGGACACAGTAAACAGCCCTGTTTCTGACTCTGCCTGTCATAAGATGTTTGAAAATGTTAAATGGTTTTATGGCGGGCTTAATGACCAGCATGCAGCTGTTTTGTAAACCTTGTGATGCGACACATGACCGATGGAGCAGTTTATCCTTCTCGGGACTGACCACAGAGCAAATGTGAGCATGTAAAATAATAACAACAACATAGAAAATGTCCAGTCAAAACGTAGCTAAGTGCCTGGGAGCGATTTCCAGAGAACTCCATTCATCATCTCAATCAGCGCAAATGAAACATATCCATTTCAACTATTAGCCCTTCCATCGAGAGGTCCGGTTTGCAGCTTGAGTGATTAAAATGGCTCTTTTAATATCCCCTAATGTGTACCAGCCCTCAAGTCATTACCCCACTTCCCTTATTATGCAGGACCCCTGCCTGCATCAGAGCCTCACTAAACGTCCATGTGAGTGCCTTGTGTATAATCGCACTCAAACCCCCAACTTCCCAGCCCCCGCCCGGTACCCCAGCACACTCCTGTCAGTATGTTCACAATTTGGACCTCCACAAACATCCGATTTGGGAAGAAGCCCACTTTCTAAGGCTCCTCCTTAAGGCCCCTAGTGTTGCTGTTTCTCTGGGGGCTCCGGCCCGTCCTGTGTGGCCCCTTAGTATCAGGCTTAAAGATCAGCTCATGGTTCCCACTCCAGGAGGGGCGAATTTAGGCAGAACCTCCCTGCAACCTTTTCTCACAGCACACAGAGCACGCTCAGGTCAAAAGCACCCTTCCTGTTTGTTCGAGTAACATGGGAGTAGTTTTTACCAAAATAGCAGGCCGGTTGAAGCCCCTCCACTGTTGTTCAGTGCTATAATAAATGAAGAGTGATTCGCTCTTCAACTCAAACACATTTATATGCATAGTCATGCACATGCAAGCTCACAGACTTCTAAGCTCCAGAACCAATAAGGGAAATCTCTTAATTTGAGTTCATAAGGCATTATAAAGCCACTTTTTCCAAGCCTTTCCAAAAGGCTTTCAATTGTGTAAAACTGTGTATACAGAACATAATGAAGTGAAAATGTAATCACTGTCAACAAAGGCTGTAGCTTAGGAGGGTTTTGTTTTGAAAGATGGCAAACATAATCAACCCCAAGTGATTAGAGGGGCACTGGTTTGTGGGACACACACCACATGTTAGTGTCTCATTCAGCCCCATGTTTCCTCTCACATCTTCAAACCTGGAAGCAATCTGTGCCTCGCCCAAATAATGCTCACTTAGCGAAAATGTTTAACAAAGGCGACTTAAAAGGTAGCGGTGTGGAAATCAACCTGCGATACGTCAAATTAAGATCACATGAAAAGGTTAAAAATAGCCGGTGGAAGGGGCTGAAACGGCGTGCAGAGAGAAGGAGCCCGGTGCTGCTGAGTGAAGCTGACCCTGAGCCTCGCCGGCCACACGTGTCGCCAGTCTCTCGCTGCCTTGTGGTCGAGGCTGAAGACTATCATTATGTGGGGCAGCGAATTCGCTTGACATGATCTGCAGACATTAAATCACCAGCACGAGTCCAAACATCTCCCACAGTCTGGGATATTTCTGTCCCAGTTTACTCGACTTGCCTGCTTCTGTGTGTGTACAGTGCGTGTTGTGATACAGCGAGTATAACCCGAATTACTACAAGTCCAAAAAAGTTGGGACGTTGTCTTGAATGTTAAAAACAAAAACAGAATGCGATAATTTGCAAATCCTTTGTTGCATATATTAAATTGAAGACTATACACAGACGGTATGTTTTGTTGGTTTTGTAAACATACACTCCGAATTCTGAATATGTTCTGTTTCTTTTTAACTTTTTACCCAAAATTTAGGGACATTTAAATACATAACATTTTATACATTTTGCCTGTAACAGGAGCAAACATTGTTCCAGTTCTGCACTGCAGTATGTGGGTTAGGGATGCAGGAATAATACGATAGGTGTGCATCAACATGCTGTGGCTGGTTCAGCAGGGGAGTTATCAGGAGGAGAGAAGGAGAAATTCAATTTAAAAAAAGGAGAAAAAAAGTTATAGAGGAGGTGATTTATGGGCTGCAGGCATTTTTAACATCATTGTAATTAGCAGGTAGAGCAGAAAAGACAGACCCTTCATTCTTCTCCCACCAAGTTTTATGTGTGTAAATTTTATAATTTCCCATCATCTCATTTGTCCTACTTTGGACACACACAGTGAATTGTGCACCTGGGAGCGGTTCCCACATGGTACTGTGTTTCCATCCTTATTGTTCCAATCTGAATGTTATAATATTTTTGTTTCTTTGACCTTTTCTGTGTTTAAAGCACCACCCAGCCGAGCTTCCTCCCAGGTTTTGATGGAAAAGATAATCCTGATACGAACTGCGGCAAATTTCTTTGAATACTGTACACCCAGAGTCGCACATTGGATTTTCTTTTCCCAGTCATATAATTCAGTAAATCACAGATTACAGATTTTTTTTTTTGTTGCTCAAAACCTTCTCATCAAATGTGAAGTCATGTAACACTGATATATTGAATTTACAAACGCTCGTGTGATCGCTATACAAACTGATGGATACATGATCACAGTCAGCCTAGATACACATAATGTAATGTGTATCTAGGCAGGGAAACAGCAGTTGTGGCTTTAAATTCCCCCATAACTGACAGAACCCTGGAATATGGCCGTTTACCCGGTTAACCTCACATTCTGCTCAAGACTGGACTCTGATTTAAGTTGACAGGCAGCATTTTTCTTTTCAAAGTTAACAAAGCTGATGCCGTGTGTTTTATTGCATTTAACAGACGGTTAATGTTTGATGAGATACTGTCAACTAATTTGGTTCTACAACTCAAGGCCCACATTCCTAAAATGGCTTTGCGGCCTGAACGTGACACAGATATAAAGTTCCTCTAAGGAAGCTGCACCCGTTTAAAATCACTACTTTGAAGAAGTAGGTCACATCTCCTGACACCTCAGTAGAATTGATGCAAAGATTGACTGTTTTCTATCTGATAAAGTGATTACCTGCAGCTCAGCTGGTAAAATAATTATATTTTATGTGTTTCCGGGGGTAACCGTGTCCTCTATGACCACATTTATCAGCCTGCTGTTGTAACAGACATGTATAATCTCTACAAGCAATTGGATTTGATTTCCTGCTTGTAGCGGCTAAGATAGTGGTTGTGTTTAGCCACATAGAAGCCCTCCGTCTGCCCCACTGACTTTAATTTAAGGAGAGAGGTGATCTGGGCTGCATTAACTCAACCCTGGAGGACCCCCATGTCCCAGACTGCTCCTTGACAGGCTGCTGGAGCCCCAAACATCTATGGTGGCTTCAGTGCAGGGCCCCACATTTAGTCTCTTTCTCTCCAGGTGATAAAGATGTTGTGAGCTTGCACCTGGGACTCTAATAAAGGGCTTAACAGCCGTTTTGGGTCAGCAGTAAAATCAGAGCGGGATGTGAGAGCTTGTTACAATGTGGTGTGAAAGAATGCTACAGCACCAGTAACATAGCCTGACACCTCATGTCTCCTTTGTTATGGGTGGACGTGTACGTAAATAGGCTCACATTCACACAGCTGTTTCATGGAATACACGAATCAAGCCGAATGGGGTTCATTAAGTTCGTATTACTGTCAGATGGAGGTGCTTACTTATTTGTAAGGTCAGTTCAAATGTCCTTTGGTAGACTATTATTCTGTTGACATATATGAACTCAAGTTGCATTCAAATTCCTACAAGTTCAGTCATATTAGGAGGTGCTCAGTGTTGCATCTTAACCAAAGATTTGTGTTCAGCCTTTACAGGCGCAGTTCTTATTACTGTGTGTTCAAACCAAATGCAAAGCATTTTTTTCATGTGGTGCAATTACACACAAAGTCAATGTAAAGAGTTCATACTTTGTGTTTCTACACTATATGCTTCATTGTATCATTATGATAATCCCTGACATGATTGTCTTATGTGCAGGATTACAGGCAGGACTGTGAGACATTTCGCACAGTGGTGAAGATGTTGGTGGAAAAGGAACCCAGTTTGGATAATCTGTTGCAGGCTCCACTGGATGAGAACCTGCAGGAGATCAAACAGCGCTGCCTGGATTCCCTAAAGCACTTTGTGAAGGAGCTGGACGAGGTATTAAAGCAGCCGGACACCTCAGCAGTAGCCCCAGGCGACAAAACCCTAAAATGAGTTTTTTTTATATACTTGTTTTATTTTAATCATGTTCCATACTCAAATACATATCACAGTGATTTATTTTAATATTTATATGTATTATTAAGAAAATCATATGCTGAAGCATAAAAAGGATTTAAGACTCCACACTCTATTAAATGATCATTTAAGTAGACATTTGATTACAGTGAAACACCTATAGTATTATGAGTAAAATGAAAGGACCAGTGGAGTGAAATACACAAGAAATCGCTGCTTTTTATAATGAGCCATGTTGTCAAATATAATGACGTTAAGTTGATCACAGATGCGTGTAAATATACACAAAATCTTTGCTTGGTATTATTTTTGAGTCCTAATAATAATTAATAGCAGAAAGTACGACATTGTCAATTAAACTTTACTATCACATTGCTTTAGTCTCTCTTTAGTGATATGAAATGTATTTTGCTTCCAGTATCTGTATTTCTTGCAGATGAAGGTACAACTACGAGTATTCTGAAATCAGTATCAAAGGGTCCAACTCTATATGATGTTTTTCAATGCAACACCTTTTTGTAAGGAAAAGGCTGACTTTTTTGTCTTCTTGTTAACAGCTTGTGTATATGATGCTTAAGATTTCTTGTTAAACTTTTGTAAATTAAAGCTGAGGCATTCAATGAAGTGATGTCTCCTCTCGTTTCTTACATCCACAAAGTACTTCTGTGCAGGAAAAACAACAAAAATCATGATATATAGATATTTTTTATTACAATTATCATCTATCTTAGCCTTATATTCCAGTTTGTACATTTATACAGATTACAATGATTTGCTTACAATACAGTGACCCATAAATACACCACTCAACCAGGCTTTTTAATACACACAGTGTTTCTGTTACATTAGCGCTGCTCAAGCCTGGAAGAAAACACATTGAAGAGCTTGGGTCAGAGTCAAGTTGTCAATTTCTGACACCCTCATGGAAAAATGGCTCAGTACCAACTGCCAATAGTTAAATGTTAATGCCATTTTGGTACAAAGCACGTCATGAACTCAAGGGTATAAAAAATAGCCATTTTGTTCTTTTTTTAATTCTACAATATATACATTAATATCTTCACTGTTAACTAAGCACAGTTTCGATGATGGTTTATAAATATTACTCTAAAACACTTTGTTACTTTACTGGCAATGTTTGCAATGCTATGCGTACACCTATGAAGACTTGGAATATGGAGTTGTGTCTTACACAAACACCTTGGTAAATTGATTGCTGTGAAGCATTTAATAGCAAGCAGGCTGTTATTGCATTTTAAAACGGTGAACACGAGAGGCAGAGGTGAGTGGCAGAGCATTTCCCAAAGCTAAGGATAAGAGAGTAATGAAAGTCTATGAAATTATGCAGTTTTTTCCCTTGTGCCCTTTCTTCTTTTTGGACTTAGTCCGTAGGCCGTAGGGAGCAGAGGACATGCCTGCCACAGGGCAAGGCAAGTCATCAGTGTAGTAGTGTCTGTGGGGCCTGGGCTGAGGGATGGGCTGCCCCAGGAAAAAGCCTTCTTCCTCAGAGTCAGAAGAGGAAGAAGAGCATGTGGAGCACCAGTCATCATCATCCCCATACAGCTCCAAGAACCTCCCCATGGCTTGGCCCTGACGCCCATAGTCTGACATGGCAGCAGGACCGGGGTGGCCGTGGAAGGCTTGGGGCCCCTTGGGGCCAAGGGCGTGCCCCCTGTGGTCCACTTTGTAGCACATTTGGGCCCTCTCCTTGGGCAGAAGGTTAAGAGCATTGTCAGAGCGAGACTTGCGGCTGCGGTGCCTCCTGTGGTGATGATGGTGGCGACCAGATTGAGGTTCCTGTCCCTGCTCCTCAAAGTGGTACACTCTCCGGCGAGTCCGTTCACTCATAGGTGGTTGGCGAACTGGGAGATCACAGTAATGCCCATTGTCCACAACATCATCTGAGAACTTGACTTGCTGCGGCCTAGATTGTGAGCGTGTCCTTCTGAGGGCAGGGATGTTAGATTTTGGTCTGTCCTGTGGGAGAGGCACCTCTTCTATTGGAACATTTTCCACTTCCTCCTGCTCAGATGCAAGACTTTTCAGGGAATTTGCACTTCTGTGTAGCATCGAAGAGTTGAGGGTTCCCATATTACTGGTTTTCTCACAGTCTTCTGTCTCCAGCTCATGAAAGCCTTGCAGAGAATAAACCAAAGGTCTATCTTTACTATCACCATCTACTGAGGCCCCTGGAGAAGAGAGAGAAAGAATATAAAATATTGGCACATGGACTCAAGACTCTCTGTTTTATAAACCATCATTGGCATCTAAGATCAGATGTATCATGTCTACTCACCAGTAATATTGGAGAGTGCCAGTGAGTCCATGGAGTCTCGGACACTCTGATCTGTCTTCTTGAACTCGTCCGTGATGCACTCCAGAGAGTCATTGTACCATTGTGGCTCCTCTCCCTGGAAGCCTCCTCCAGCCCCATGATCCAGCTCCAGCTCCTGGATCTTTCTGCTGCTAGCTGGACCCGGGTGGCTACCATAGGCAGAGTCCCCAAGCCCGTCTTGCGACTGGGCCCAGTACATGTCAGCCTGGTACTTCTTACTTGCCAGGCTCCCCCTTGCTGCTCCGCTACAGCTACCAGCTTTAGATGCCTCCTGCTTCAACTTGGCATCCTTTTCAGCAATCCAGAAATCTGTTGGTCGAGAGTCACTCGCTTGCTGGAAAACGCCATGTTCCCCAAACTTTAATAGCAGCTGAGTCATGTAGTCTTCATGCTCAGCCCACTCCTCTTCCTGGTCCTCAGGTGCCTCGGTCTCCTCACCACGTCCCCTCCAGAAATGCTCATCAGATAGGTTCATGTGAGCAAGCTTGTTGGTCAGGGTATCGTCAGGGTTTCCACTGAAACCAGGGAACTTGTAGTTGACGGAAGGTGAGAAGAGAAGTGATTGTCGGCACTGGTCGGCTGAGCGGCTGCTCTTGCCCATGCGCACACTGCGGCGGGATTCACGTGATCGCGCTGACTGGAACGCAGAATCTGAGGAATCAGATGCATGCACGTCTTCCCCGAGACTGCAGGCCTTGGAGCAGTAAATACGGCCCTGGTGTGGCAGGAACGGACAGCCAATAAGAGAGCTCTTACACTGGGCACAGCTGAAGCAGCTCTCAGTGGCGTGCCAGTGGAGCCCATCATAGGTCATCTGAGCATGATCAACACCTGGAAAACAGGAAATGTTGAGGTGGTTAGCAAAACCACTCTAAAGTCCAGACATGACTGATGCCTTATTTTTGTCTCGGAAATCATCATCTTACCAATGTGTTCCCCACAGGCCTCGCAGTACTCTGCATAGAGAGACTCAAAGCAGCCACAACAGTAAGGTCGGCCGTCCTTCATGATGTAGCGCTGCCCTCCCAGGATTGTCTCACATTCAAAGCAGGCGAAATGCTTCATGTGCCAGTGACGCCCCTCTGCCTCTGTGCACTCATCAGCAAAGATAATCTGCAGACACAGATGTGTATTGGATGAGACAAAACAGTCAGCTTTTGCCTTTCTGGCTGTCCTCAGTTTATATATTCATGGTGGATTTACAACTGTATAAAAGACAGTGGATACATAAATTAAATGTTACTGCTATCCCAGAGCAATTCTGAAAGGCAATAAACTTAAGACTCTGGATGTTTTTCCTTCACTATATTGTTTTCTCTCAGTATTTCAGTCTTGTGGCTTTACCTCTTCACAGGCTGAGCAGCGCGGTTTGAGGAGCTCAGCATGGTGCCTTCCACAGTGGATCTTTCCATCATGGTAGAAGTAGATCAAATCCACCAGCAGCTCGCTGCATGTAGAGCAGGCAAAACATGCAGGGTGCCAGCACAGCCCAGGGCCCGCCCTTGAGGAAAACACTGCCATTTCTCCACCGTTGATGTTTTCCCGACACTGCAAAATCACATGATCATACACTTGATTACTACATTCTCTAGTGAGTGTAGTTCCTAAATATTCTATGATAAGATAATCTGAATAGTTGATTATATCTATCACACAACTGCATGGACATAGCTTTGACTTCAAGCCCATATGTGTCCTAATGTAACACAGAGCGTAGCCCATAGAAACTAGAGCACCATATTGAGGGGGTCAATGTGCGTCCCATCTGTGCGTGCCAGTTCATCGAGTTGTCCTTACTGCAGTCCCATAGCTGCCCATTTGTTTTTTCATCTGACCTCTATTCCTGACCAGTGCATCATCGGACATAGGGACATGACTTTTCAAATCATCTACAGTGAGCTTGAATAGGACGGTTAAAGAGACAAGAGAAAGCATGGATCTCTAGTGAACAGCTACATCAGTTTGACTGTGTTTTGACATGGTTTATGTGCACCCTCTGGCTGCTCAATGATCACAGTAAATACTAAGTGAAACACTTAAAACGAGCCACTGCAAACTACTTGGCTGTGAGGTCTGCATGGCTGCAAATCAAGCTCCTGTTTAGGGATCTCTTAAATAGCATAGTTGCCACTAAGATCTTTATTTCAGCTCTGCAGCTCTTGGGTTTTTAGCTAAAATTGGATTCAGATTAGGCAAATACAGAGAGATCTTTTTCTGAACTTGACAAATGGTTTAAGATTTTGAAAACACATGATCTAGGTCCTGATCTACCAAACCACCAACCCTCTCCATATTTACAGATGTGAATAATACATGCAAGACAGGGATCTTACATGCTCACAAACGCTGTTCAGATGGTTGCGAGGCAGCAGTTTCACTGTGCCCCTCCCCAGTGCTTCCTTCTTCCTCTGGACACTGAACATAAGTAGCTCCTTCTTCTCCTCCTCACTGAGGGACTGGCAGTAACGCACCTGGGATGGAAAGTGATAACATATAGGTATGAAGGCCAGTTTCACAATCACAATCTTTTATATCAGTATTAGTATTAGACCTTCTTTGACCTTCTGCTGTGGTTCAAGTGACCTTTTCATATTTCACCCCATGAAGGACTCATTGCAAGACTGTCGGCTACTAATAAAGGTTATAAACTTAGATAAGTATGAGAGAGGGCAGAGTGCATACCAGAGCATGCTGAACAAAGGCAACTCTTGACCCCAAGTTGCCCTTCCTACACCCCCTACATATCTCCACCCACAGTCCCTGATTGAGAACATCATTTTTACAACAGGCCTTTTTGATGTTTCCCAAAGCCTTAACAAGAGGGAAAGCAGACGTTTACACAAACAAGGCCTGTGTTTAGAGTGAAATCAAGAGGACGGGCAACAAAGGAAGAGAGACAGCCAAGTCGAACTGTGGTGCCACTGCGGTGGTGGCATCACATAAAGACTCTTTCAACCAGCATCCCTCTCTCCCGCTGAGCAGTCCTCGTAAAAACCACTGCTATGACAGGAATCCTGCTGGTGGGGGCTCCCGGCAAACATCATAAAATCATCAAGTCAAAAGTCACATTGTGCCCGCACTACTTGTCTACAAGATTGTGGAACAAAAATCCCCTAGTGTGATGTCAACGTGAATGCCAAGGGCTCACATTAGTGGGATGGCATGAAGATGGTGAGGCTGTTAACACTGTGGGTTTAGCGGGCAGCAACAGATACGGCTGCTCAAACAAAATGGAGAGTAAATCTTTTCTGCAGCCGCAGCGTAAATGAGAGGACCTGCTGGGGTGAATTTTATGATACTTGCATATACGCACATGCACACAAATATATTCTCACCTCATTATCATGCGGTGGAAGTTGGTAGAGGAGCTGCTTGATTCTAAACTTCTCTCCCGGACTGTTCACATAGGGGATCTTATCCTCCGGCAGACAAGAGAAATACAGCTGGACCTTGAGAAATCATGGCACAGATTAAAGAGATTAGGCTTAGAAACACTGTCTGACACAAAGCCAATTAGGTACTGGGTTTAGGTGTCCCTGCTGAAAAACATTTATTTATATTTATGAAGTTGGGGCAAAAACATTTCAAGGTTCAGTGGATCCCCACAGATGACAAATTAAACCCATTCCAAATAATATATTTTCAAGAATGCTGGTCATCAATCTGAACATATAGCTGCTTTTTGGTTTCCCAAGAATTTGAGCTTTTTTTAAACCCAAATCTTCATCCATGGATAGCCACAATATATTATTGTTATGATCTTGGACAGAACAGCCCATATTTATGAACACAATTTCTTTTCCACAGAACCAACACATTAATTTGTGATGAGACACATTCTGGGATAGCTCTGTGTAAAATCTATGGAAGACTGACTTTGTGGAATTAAAGTGTTTGCTTGAGTTTTTCCTAACCCCCAAATCAGCTTTTTTTCAAAAGCACTGATGTTCGTTGATCACGGCACTGGAAGAATAATTTTCTTCATAAATCTGTGTTAAACAAGTCAAAACAGGTCAACAGGTCAAATCAGTTTAGAGGTTGTATTTCCAGTCATATGCTTGTCTCTATAGGGACAGGACAAAGCAGCCTGTCACTGTGGCACTTTGACCCTTGGGGCTGAGCACTGAAAACTAAACTTTATGAGGGAGGGGCTATTACAGCCTGCCAGATAAAGAGGTGGGATGTGCTTGTCTTGTGTGTTGGGGGGGCTTCCTGCAGCTTTGGCCGTCTAGAGGGGGGGAAACAGCAATTTACCCTGACAATCAACCTAACGTTTGCCCCCCGCCATAAATTATGCACATTTTCATGCTGCTATTACCCCTCATCCAGCTCCCTAGGGGCTGGGTAACAGTCAGCTATCACCCAGTCCCTATGTGTGTCCTCACTGTAATGATGACCCATAATACACAGCCCATTCAGGGCAATGGCTGCAGTAAAGGCATTACAGTTGACCCATGCATTTCTCAAACAAAAGGCCCTGCATGTTTAGGATTTAAAGTCCTCTGTTGCTGTGAACCCATCTCCTCTTGCCCATCTTTCCCTCATTGCTTCCATGTGTGTTGTTTAACAAGGGAAGCGGAGAGAGAGACGGAGAGGAGGAGAGAAACAGAAAGAAAAGAGGGGGAAAATGTAGCCGATTTGGGAAAAGTGCCACATCACACTGGCTGCCCTGCGGACACAACTAACAGCCCCACTTGTGTTTGTGGAGGAGAAGGCTCGTTAAAAGACGGCCCCTTGATTTCTGATCCTGCCAGCAGCAGTAGGCTCGACCCACCGAGTCCTCCTCTTAACAGATCTCTGATAATCACAAGCAGACTTTGCCATGCCGCAGTTTGTAAATAAAAGTACACACATCCTGCCTGTAAGTGGCTGGCTGCTAGAGCCTGACAAGTCTGCCTCAAACAAAGAGACCAAGAAAAAGTTTTCTGAAATATGTTGCCTGTCCCATAAGTGCCATCATCCAGACACACGAGTTGGTATGTTATTCAGTAATGTGCTGAATAGCATTTATCTGGGCCAGGCAAATGGGCTAGAAGGGAGTTAAAATCAGGTCAGAGCTGTTTTTACTCTCTGTCAGGAGGATACACTATTACTCACTGTGGTAACGATTTGTGAACCAATGAAATAGGTATGAGAATAAAAGAGAATATTGGGCTGTAAATTTTCTTTGTAGTACTACAAGGCCAAATCCAAACAAAGCGGCTCGGCTCAGGACGCCAATAAGGATCTTTATGAGCAATATTCGGCTCACCTGTTCAGGACGAAGGCCAGGTGGCACCCAGGCGTACTCCTCCAGCGCACAGCCTGAGTCATCATCAGAGGTGGAGCTGCGCTGGAAGCCAGAGGTCAGCTTGCTGACTTTGTGCTCCATCATCAAGTCTCGCTGGCGTGCCCCGCCCTGGAAGCCAGCCGCCGACACTGCCGCACTCGCCAGGCTCATCAGACTCTCTTTTTACTACACAGAATAAGCAGGATATGGGAGGATGGGGGTGTGGGAAAGAAAGGGAAAACGGGGTGAGGATAGAAAGAGAAGGGAGGATTGAAGTAGACAAGAAAACGAATGGTTGGTTAACAAGCCATTATATCAACCAATCACCACATAATGCTATCCTCACTCCATCTAATCCACTTCTCTCATGTCCGTGCCATTCCACTAAATGTTAACCACCGGCTGAATCACACCATCACTGTCTTTCATGAGGCCTGCTCCCCCCGTCAAAAGCCCATTATGGTATCTGAGCAAGCTTTTCTTGGTGCACGTCTGGTGATGAGTCTACTTCATAAAGACACTCATAAAGAGAACTGTACCCTTTCACTGCTGTTGTGGTGGCAGTTAAACATGTGCCCTCCTCATGTGCCTCTTTGAGGGTACAGAGACCATTAGGAAATTCCCTAAGCTTCATGATGTGACGTCTGATCTCATTATAGTGACAATAACAAGCAGTGAGCTATTCATAAATATACGGTAAAGTCGGAGTTGCACCCAGCTTTGGGCAATGTTACACAGACCTCACATTCCTTTCTTATACTGTAATTCAGTTTGCCAAGAACAACACCAGACACGGGCTGTTAAATCTTTAGGTTCCACCTTATCAGTGGCGTTTAGCTCGGAGTGAGTCATGATTCAGCCTGTTTTGGTGCTACGTCATACTCTGTCCCAAGAGGGGCCACCACATGGGATCTGATGCTGGCTTGATCAGTTGAGCCTGAGGTCTGTATAAACACAGGCCTGGCCTTAAGACAGGGCCACCATATGGGGAATGTCCACAAGCCTGCTCTGTCCCTTCATCTCCCCTTTTTCTTTGGACTGTTTGTTTTCCAACCTGCTGCAGTGAGTGTCTGATCATCCTTTCATCTTTTTGAGGCACAGGACAATGCCAGACAGGTGAAGTAGAAGAGAGAGATGGATAGAGGGCGACGGAGACGGATGGGGTCGACTGATACTCGGTTGGACACTGACAATGCAACACAAGGAGAGAAATAGAGCAAGAAGATCAAGAACGGGCAGTGTTGATCTATGTGTGTGGTGGCCGCAGTCACTGATGCTTTCTGTCCTTTACATGTGTGCTGGTGCAGACATGACTGGAGTGGAGTAGTTACACAGATAGAAATAAAATAAACTAGTCCATAGTTGGATAAAATACACAAAAAAATCCAATTCATGTAATGCAATTATTGTCAGACCTTGTTATTGTTAACCTTTTAGGTTATTGAAATGAGCAAGAATAGGTTATTGCTTATGAATAGAGCTTTTATTCTAAGGTTTGTTTTTTGTAATAAAAAGTTCAAGTTTGACAAAAATGTAATCCGTTTAAGTGTTATTTCCACTGGGAACATGTCCCAAACACTTTGTGAAATGGTTGATTTTGTTCCTCTTAAGTAATTGCAATTATGCAGTTTTTTCCTGACCCTCTTTTCTTCTCCTCGTGTATATGTTAAAGTCCATTCATTCAATGCATGTTTTTGTATCTGAGCTTTCGTGCTTCCTTCAACACAAACTGGCGCCTTTGTTCAAAAAGATGAATAATCATTATTTACCAACCATACAACTCATATAAGCCTATCTATTCCCTGAGCTGCTGTAAGCCTTACAGGACTGAGCAGGCATGGAGATGATGAATGTGTGTCCAGTTGTGGTCATCTCTCACAAGCCAAGAGCTCTAGCTGAGATCAAATGGGAGCTCAGCCAGCGTCCAGCAGCCTGGCCCTTACACCACCTCCCCCCCAAGCCTCTACCCCCTATGGCCGGCAAGGGCACCGAGGGCCGCGCAGAGACAGCTGAGAAAACCAGACACACTCGAGTGCAGCCTTTGAACACCGGGCCCTGACAGTAAAGGGGCCTGAAAATCTGCGCTCTCTCCTGGAATGATATATATGCCTGGCTGCCCCTGGGAGTGTGCAGCTCCTATGCACACATGAACAGGGAATGCACACATTTATGCTGGAGCCAGCACTGACGATGGCGTGCAGACATGTAGACACAGGCTAATATAGGCTAAGCTAGTCCACACACACACATACAGCAACATAAACACCCTGTCAGAGTCAGCTGTGTGTTCATGTACCCTGCTTCTCGTTCAGTGACAACTCTTTCTGAGATAGCGGCGCACCGGACCCTCCAGTGGATGATTAACTGCCGCACACACGGCATGCCAGGCGAGGCGGCTACTGGCTATTCATATCAACTCATCTTCCTCAAGGACAAATCATTCCTGTGGCCTCGCCGCCACCAATGCCTGGCATGCCCTCCTCCAGCCTGCACAAAGGCTTTCAGAGCTGTGCGAGATGGATGGTCGTGGCAGTGAATTCATGTGATTTTTTGGGGAATTTGTACTGCACTATACCACAAAGTGTCAAGTCAGGCGGATTGGCTTATGACATGTCCCATTAAAACGCCTCTGATGTCCAGAACAATGGCGACTTTGTGAAGGAATCCTAAAGGCTTGTTCCATCAGGAGCCTGTTTATCTCCCTTTAAGTCTTTTTTTTCTTCTCCTGAAGATGTGGTGTGTTATCTTCTTATACATGACAGTTAAAGCCCTCAAACCCAGATAACCTGTCTTCAGATGAGTGAGAGGGGGGAGAAAGAAGACACTCTCTTGTTCTATTCGCATCTATTGACTTGCAAATGAGACCAAAATAACCTGCAAAAATGTGGCCTTGTTTGAGAGCAGCTTGGGTTTCACATGGGAGATAGCTAACTATAGGCAGGTTCAGTCAGGAGCCCAGAGACTCCGACTTCACAGCCTCACATTTTATCATGCGTAGACTCACTCATGCGCTACATTTGTTAGAAAGATGTTTGCTTTCACATGTTGGCCAAGTCTCCGTGAGGATGTCTCACGCAGCCAAACCTGACTCACAGGAATGTCAGGCTTGAACGTAAGCCAGGCCCGCAAACAGGAGTAAAGGACGTACGCGGCTCGATTGTAAGGCAAAGCGCCTTTCTCGTACAACCACATCTGCTTGCATGCTAATTTTTCCTTTAGATGTCATGCAGTTCATTTCCTCCCAACTCTGCCAGGAACGCTTCCTTAACTTTTTGAATGACAGAAGCACTGAGCCAACTAACTTAACCATGCTCACACTGACTTGCCAACTCACTGACTCATCAATTGGGCTGTCTTTTAAGTTTTTCTCCCAACAAGGGACCTATGGTTTGTGAGCTAAGTTTTTCATCTCCCCTTGCTCACTGCTCCACTCCCCCGGCCCTGCCCTCCTCCCACACTAGCCAGACCCCTGCAGTCCTGAATGTTTAACAGCCCCTCACTCTTTTGTAAAGGTGCTTGTTAACATGGCTTTGGGAGCTGCAGGCCTGCATATCTGACTGATCTGCCCACAGAGGGCCAGAGGCTGGTGGGGGTGCCATCAGACTGAGGCTAAAATGGGGTGACCGACATGTATGAAAATGTTAATGTGTCTTGTTGCACAAAGGAGATGAAATGTAAGTCGGGGCAGGTGAAAGAGGGGAGCTGGAACACATGCTTGCTTTGAATGGTTTTTTAGTGAGTGAACATTTTAAAACATCCCACAAGATGTTTGGAATGAATGAAGCTGCCTGTGTTCTTGAAAAAAGTGCACAATGACTGATAGTCTTGTTGCACAGAAAGCTTAAATTCCAACAAGCTCAATGAACAAGTAGGTGCAAACTTGATTCATTAAGGAACAAAATAGCCACAGATCTGTATTCACCCTGAAAAAAAAGTGCTGCAGAGTCTCTGCATCATGTGTTAACTACAGTGTAATGTTATTTATCACTTTGTGAAACCTCTCACGGGACTTCATACTGTTACTGACCAATAAATATAGCTGTCAGTGACATTTTTAAGGAGTAAATGAAATGAAAGTCTCCCTAAAATCCAGACACTGGAGCATTGGATTAACAACCCTTGAGAGAGTGCGCAGGGAAAATAAGCAACCTCTGGTCTGAATTACTGTCTATATTCCTCTAGGAAGTGGATGATGGACATGCACACAACCCAACACAGTGCTCTCTGTCAGTTTGGACCGGCCCAACATGTTTAACTTGGCTCCTGCAAGCTCAGCAAGGCAGTGGAGGCTCAACTTGAAGAGAAAAACAAGATTTTCTGTTCAAAGTCCTTGCTTACTTGAGCTTGAACCCAGACAAATCTGTTTTTATGTCAGGAGAGATATGTCTTAACTTGCAGCATGTTACTGCTCCCTGCTATCCTTGTATACACAAATATCTTCAAATGACAGCCTGTCAACTGCTGCCAGGTAATATGTAGTATCCCTTGTGAAAAAAACACAAGTGAACTAGCAAACTAATATAAACAAACCTAACCCCAAGTTAGAAAATTCCTTTTTTTAACAAAGTAAATCTGCATTTAAGATTAAACTTTAAATTAAATAATCCAGTAAGAGGACTGACCATCATGAAATCAAGTACTAAAAACACACTGAGGTGTTGATGGCATTTCTGCAGATATTTTAAAACAGTCAGCTTGAAATTGCAAAGGTGGGAAGTCCTCATCATGCTGACGAGAGTCCCGGAGAGGAGCTCGGTTTATGCAGTGTTGAGGTGCTACATGGCTGGAGTTTGGTCAGCTTATTGAGGCAACCTTTCATGGCTGAGGGAGTGTTTTTCCAAGACCAAATGGATGGGAGTGACATCCCCACAGTGATCTACACTATGAAGACCACCTGCATGCAGAGACCAGACTGGACTAAGACTCAACACACACGTGCTGCTGTCACATAGCAGACATCAAACACATTTACATCCCAGCAAATTCAGTTTGCAGTATGGGGGATGTAAAAAAAAATCAACTCCATGAACAGTAGCACCCTTCACGGTGAAAATGCACATGAAATCTCACCAAGCTCCTCAACATATGTGATGTGCTGTATGTCTTGTAAATCATGCACGGATTAATAATTAAACAGCCTCCCATTAAACTAAATAATCCAAGAGATTTCATGTTCATGTGTGAACTTTACAAATCTGACCCTGCAAGACAGTTCAGGCTTTAGTATGGTACAATACTTTAACATCTCCTCTGTGAGTATTTTTTCTTTTATCCTCACTCCAACCAAAGCACACTCCTTGAAATAAAGAAAGAGATGACATCTCCAGACATTTCCCTTACCTCAGTGTAGGCCAACTCTCCTGAGGCGAGCACAAAAAGGATCTTATCACCACTATATCCAGTCCCAGATTCTTCTTCAGCCTCTGGGCTCCATGTCTATATGCAAGATCCTCAGAGCTCTAATTCCAGGACAGAAGCAGTCAGCCTTCTCTACCGGAGCTGTCAGCACAGTAACAGCCCATATCAAAGCTACGACTGTAAAAAGTCAGTGAGATGTCTGTCTGAGTGTGTGGGAGAGAGTGTCTGAGAGGGGTGTGTGCGTGTGCGTGTACATGGAGCAGCTCAACCAGATGGTCATCCCACCCTTGTCTCTCTCCCCCATCACTCCTCCTCCTCCTCCCTCCCCAAACCCAGCCCTCCTAACCTCAGCCCGGCCCCCTTAACCTCACAACAGCCAGTCACAGCAGGGTATGAAGGAGCGAGGCGTCTCCCCTCCGCTGACCCTCCCCTCGCACTTCAAACATATGCCTCCAAATGAGAACCACCGGTAGAGCTCACAGGAACTGCGCTTTTAAGTAGCACATCAGTGATGGCAGAGCTCACTTTACCACACTGACCGCCCCATCTCCACAACGGCTTTCACATGACATTCTTCGTCCTCCTTCCCTATCAACAGCTCAAAGATGTGGGGAAGGTGGTGAGCATTAGACTCGGGTTTTGGTTTATCCGGTGGTTTGTCTCTCTTCTCTTGTGCACTGAAATGTCACTAAGTTACAGAGAGCTGTTTGCTAACTACAGCTCTATGATTACAGAGTGATTGTTGGATCGGGCGAAAACAAAAGATGCTTTATTTATCCAGCGTGAAATATTGCTTCCTACCATCTACAACATCCTGGCTCAGCCTCGGATAACCCTCCGTGATGTCAGCAAGTCTAAATGAGTGCAGCTTTAATATGTCAGGCCTTTGATATGATTCACTGAAGGCTTCTACAAAGAAATGACTTGAACCACAAAGCTGTTATTATCTGTTTAACTTAGTCTGAGTGAGAGTTAAATGTGTCCCGCATTGTTCAGCTCAACTTTGTTAAGTCATACAAAATGGATAAGTGTATAATGGGAATCTGTGGAGTCATACTGCCATGTAAGGTTAAACATAATGAGTTAGTTAGTTATATGATATTCAGATTAGAAGTTGAACAATAAATGCAATAATTGACTAATCTTACTCAATAAACCCACAACAAATTTGCTAATGAATCCTTTTTAACCATTTAAAGCACTTTTCAGGTTGTTGTATTGGTGATCTGCTGTTTTTCTTTGTGCCCTCATTATAATAAACTGAATATGTTTGTGTATTGGACAAAACAAGCTATTTGAATAAGTCAGTTTAGGCTCTGGAAACTTGTATTCAGCATTTCTTTAAATGCATCTTCATACCCCAAACATGAATAACCAGAATACGCTTTGTCTGTTGAAACTCTTACAACAGAGAAATCAACACTACATATCTAGTACTTTCCAATACACAAGCCTTCTGTTTGCTCTTATAATGTACTGGTTAGGCAGGAGTTAAAATTATAGGCATGTTCTATAAAATCCAAATGTACACATCCGCCCATCCAGTGAAACTCCCCGGGACGCAGTTGACCTCTGCCTCTCCTTCACCTCTGCAGGAATGTCACGACGTGATTCTCTTCCTGTTGCCTCAGAAAACAAAAGTGACCAGTTCGGGTCAAACTCTGGACAGTTGCACCTTTTGCATCCTTTTGCAAAAGTGTTACTTTCCCCCCAAAAGGACACATTTTATTGTGAAGGGAATTGTGTCTAAAAGAGCTAAAAAAGTTCTTGCACCCTTTTCAACACAAGGGTTAACACACTTTAAGACTATAAAACAAAGCAGTAGAGTTTTTTTTACTAGGCAGCAAGGAATCTATTAAACAGCTAGAACTGCTTTCTTTATTAACATTTTAGAAGCTGTTTAATTTTGTGGAGGTGACGTCAGGATGTAATTCTGTGAATTCGAACACATGCGTGAAGCATTTACACTGTGGGGTTTTTAAGAGAGGTTTATATAACAGGGTTCACAGAGTTCATCGCAGTGGAAATGTATCTCCACATTGCATTAAAATGGAGCAAGCAGTGCAGTATGTTTGATTTATATACACAAGTCTGCCAGTGATTTGCTCACTTGAGATAATGCCGCAGTATATTCACAGCTAGTCTCAGATCACAGCTCAGGGCTGATATGTTGAGCTCCGTACAGCAGAACATCATTGTCCACATGCCAGATAACCTTAAAGTAAGCATTTATTGTTTAATCATAATAAAAAGCTGAGAAAAAACATGGCCACTCATTCCATGTTTAGCACACCTTTGCATGACTGACAGCATGTGACTCTGCTCACCCACACGCCTCACATTCACACCATTATGTGTTAAAATATCACAGCGTGGGTGGTGAATGGTGACTGTCAGTTCACAGTCACTTAAAGAAAAAAAAAGCAGCTTAAATTCTATCCAAACCAGAAAAAAAGACAGAATAAATTCATGAGTCTATGGGCTTATATACTATGCCTGGTGCATGTACTGTAGGTGTGTGTGTGGGTATGTGGACAAAGCCATTGTAGCAGCCAAGGCCAGGATGGAGAGGCACCCTTTCACAGAAAACCTCAGGCCTTTGTGCTGGTCCAAATGACTCTGCACCCTGCTCCATTAGCAATTCTTAGAGGGGAGGGTCAACACAGCATCCTGCCTTTGGGGGGGCATTCATGAAATGCAAAGCTAAGATGGTAAACTAATCCGGACAAAAGTTACAGAGCCTATTCAGCAACACCAGTATGAGTAAACAGAATTAAGCCTGTTTTTCTTAAAATGTAGAAATGAATCACCTGTTTATTCAATGCAGATTGAAAAAGTTGGGAAAAGGTCGCCCTGCCTTTAAGCTTATTCTCAAAGTTTGAAGGAATCTGAGTTCCAAAAAAAGAAGAAAAATAATTTATCTTCCAAGTTCAATGTGGGAAAATCTTACGCTTCAATTGCATAAGAGAATCCGTGGCCTTTGACAGTGAACTTAAGTGAAGAAGACTTTTTAACGGCATCTGTGGATTAACTTTAGTCTCCCAAACCAGAGCCTGTGTCAGAATAACCACATCTCATTCTGACATCGCACAACTCTATAGTTAGAGGTAGCTGGCTGCACAGTTCAAGGTTCGCCTCAGATGGTTGAATAATATAAAGTTGGACAAGTCATGCATCCCTGACCTTTGACCTTAGAGAGCACCAGATGACCCATAAATCTATGGCCCCGGGGCTTTACGGCCCATTCCCTTGTCATAGCCACAACGACCTGAACAGCACCTCACACCTGGTCTGCACCTTCTCACCGCTGTAAAAAGAAAGAAAAAGACGCCCTGTGCTGGCGGCGAGGCAATCCATGACCAGCATGCCCTGACAATGACAGGACAGAGATGATGATCATCAGAACCAACGCCCGACGATAAAGCTGCATTCTTCTCTGGTCTTAACACGTCCTTGAAGAAAGGGACCCATAAAACAAAGCATCCAGTCGAAGCTGAAATCTGAATCTCACAGTCAGCATGTGATCCCTGTGTGAGATATTGTGCAGACTTAGCTAGCACTAGCATGAGTTAAAGCATAAAGTAACCTGTTTAAATGAGACTAATTGGAGTCCCAAGTAATGCCATAAATCGGGGTACCAGAGAGGGCAAAGGGAAGGTCAGTCTCTAACTCACCGTCGTTGATGACCATTGTTGAGAACAGCTCTCACTGGTGTGTGAGCTACCTTATAAAAAGTGGGCATTCTCAAGGTTTAAATGACTTGCCAACGGGTATTAGCAGGACACAGGCCCAACAAAAGCCTCAGTTATAAAGGCCAATAAAAGCCTATCACTCTACTGTAACAACAATCCTTTTTACGCCTTGAAAGAGGGAGGAAAAGGTCAACTGGTGGAGCAGTCAGCGCATTGATATTGACTTAGCTAGATTGGCGCTGACAAACTCAGGTCAGACTGTGGGCTTGTTAGCCCTATAACCCTCACATAACCCCTTTTACTGTTCCACTCTGACACATTGGAGGCAGCTGAGGGCAAAGCTTAGATCTAAGCTTAGTTTCTGACAAGAGACATTTGTAAAAAATTAAAGAGAAATATCTACTTGTGTGACACTTGACCTCGCTAAAGATCATGTGTTTCTCAAAAGCGCTGAATGGGAAAAATCAAAATGAAAAAAGGACAGGATTTAAAATTTATTGGACTAAATCACATCTGAACTTTTCAACTCGGGACTGGAAATCTAATTTAGTGCCGAACAGCAATAATAAAGGTCATAATACTTAAATCCTGAGTCCATAACCAAGCAGTCTGTGTTCGATTATTAAATTACAGTATGTAATGCTATTGTATAAAACCAACAACATAATACTTGTTAAGCCGATGATGTCAGTTTGAACGGCCCTGATTTCATGGAAGCAAACTCTGAACATATTACTGATCTACCCATTAATTTCTGCTTCATTTAATTTGCTGTACCCCTGTTGTGTCATGCATGATGCAACGCACCATGAATGTCCAGTTCCAGCGAAGTAACCTGTAATACATGACATAACACGTCTCCTGAACAAAGGCCGGTGTCAGCACACTGGTTGTTTTTCCACTTTATCAAAAGTAAACCGCTGTCTAACTGCTTCGCCAAACATTGCGGAGATGTACGATTGGGAAAGCTCATATTTTACCCTCAATTTGACACCCTCTCACCTAGTTGTAAAAGCCGGACCTCATTGGGAACAATGGGAAGTGGAGCGACAGAGCTCCTGGGGCTGTTAAAGGGAGGAAGCCCCTTTATTTGAGGACACTATAACTCAACAAAAGCCTGTGGCTGTCTACACACAGAGCGGGCCGAGGATGAATGGGCTGCTCTTACACTACTCACTTGCACTGACAAAAGCATTGGATCAGCAAAGGGCAAAGCCTGTCATGTGTGGTCTCTGTGGACAAACTGAGAATATAGACGTAAAATGACAAAACAGCCCTTTAACACCTTAAACCAATGAGTCTTTAATGTAATTTTTTTCCACATGACCTTGGAGACTGTCTATGGTATGTGAAAAGGTCTGATCACTCCTGTTGAAACAGCACCCCGTCAGTGTCCGGGTTCAACACTTACAACCTTTAAGACCTCACTACATTTTTAGCTTATGACCTCACACTTTGAGAAAGCCCAACTCACACACCACTTCAACCTCACACCTCACACATCTGGGCTTTTCTCTTCAGCTTTCCTCGAAGTTCAACAGTATATCCTTCACATGGCAAGAAAACTATTTCCTGTGTGTTTCCAGCCCCGGGCTCAAACGGACACATGAATGAGACCGCTGGAACAAAACAGGCAAAACTGAGGCATGAGTGCTACGAGCGAGTAGTTGTAGAAGGAGAGGATGCTTTTTTTTTTTTTAAGGAAGAGAAAGTTGGCAATTTCCACACGTGGAAGCATTTTCCTGAGCTTCAAAAGGCAAACCATGGAATCCAACAATACTCTGAAACAGTTAAGAGCTGCTCAGTCAGGATCCCACTAATGATTAACATTCCTGGAGAAACACTCCGTTACAGTCTTTTTAGAGCGTTCTAATTAAACACATGCTCCAGTGCCACAGCACAGAGGGAACTCTGACGACTGAGAGCGGGGATGCTTCTTTCCAGCTCTGCTTAATTGGACACAATTTAAGTCATTAAGGTGGTAGTAAAAACAGCAGAAAGAGCAGAGGAGAGGCCCAATGATCTCCCCTATAAGACTCCCTGTTGCTCTGATGTTGTTGACCCTTTCACCTCTTCACGTGACTCACATTCAAAAGTACAGAAAAAAATTCTGTCCCTGCTCTGTCTTTATGAGATGTCCGACTGGAGATTTAGTTTTATTTGACTTTGAGAACTAATGCAGGTTTTATGTGTGTGTCACATCTCCTAACAGGTCAATTAGGTTATACGTGTTTGGAGGTCCTACATCTTGGGAGGCCAATTTATATCTGATTATCTCTGCATCTGTTTGCCACATTGAGCTGTTTTCCTCTGTGTACTTAGTGACATGTATTTATGATATATGGTCTATAGATTGTTACTGAGACATCATCTTCTTGCTGTCATAAATGAATGAGTAAGAAGGATACCAGAATAATGGCAGTGGGAAAGAAGTTGACGGTTACAATTCTTTAAAAAAGTAAATTGGTCTTTCAACCTCCTATGGCAGAAACTATTGCATCCCATAGGGCATCATCAGGTGGCTTAAGTGTTCAAAACTCTGACCATGTAATTGCAACCTCCCTTATTTGACTCTTGAAGGGGATTTTGCATGTTTTTGCAAGTTATTTCTCACATTTCTCACCATTTCCTCTCTGCTCACTGCTATCCACTGCCAATTAAAGGCATTAAAAATGCAATAAAAGAAGAAGAATGTGTGCAGTTTAGGCTATGCATTAAAAGTGTCCTCCCCCTCTAAACTAGGGACACACTTTTCAACTTTTCAACAACAACCCTGGTGCTAAATTCCAGTGTATTAGTTCCCAATACTACAGCTATTATATTCCCAAATTTATTTTCTGCATACCTCACTGCATGGGATTATTTTTTTTTATTAAATGGCCTGAATTTATGGCCTGCCATGACTGAATGAATGTGATGGCTGCCAAAAACACTGAATTTTACTATAATAATATTTGCAAAGAATCAGTATTTAATATGAATTGGTCACATCATACGGGGCCAGTCCCAGAGCACAGAGGCCTGAGGAAGACAGAATATGTTTTTAAGGTGAGTGTGCATGTTATGTACCGTATGCATGTGTGTTCAGGTCTATTGAGATCCAATCTGAAGCCCTCGGGAAGGCTCACTCAGTTTAGCAGATATACAGGCCAGACATGGGGTCATTAGTGCCTGGGATCTGTGTGTGTGAGTGTGTGATTTGGCACAACATACAGTATGTGTGCAATGGAAAAAAGGACACAACTGGCTGCCTTATCACCCCCCAATTAAGGATACCAGTCCTCCAGGGCAGAGCTTATTCTTAGAAACTCACATGTAATACGCCTGTTTCTGTCAGCATCAGTGTGTTATTTTTGGAGCTGCTAATACTGAGGTCACTAATGACACCAAACCATTTTCAGCATCATGGGCCAGCATAAAGGAACATGTGACAGAGTGGGTGTTCACGCTGTGTGTGTGTTTTAATAACACTTTCCATAAAATCTGAGATGCCTTTTCTTCAAGTTTTTATTTCTTTCCAACATCATAAAACATTCTCCTTGAATGGTCAAGTGTGTGTGTTTGGACAGGACACACACACACACACACAGATGAACACATCTGGTGAGCCACTGCTCTTGTTTTCTTTGGGAGCCCAGCCCCTAACAGGAAGACAGTGCAAGCATAGCAAACAAAAGCCCGGCTCTTTGAACCGGCCTCTCACTAGGAGCTGCCGTCAGGTTGTTGTGGCCAAACGAACTGTTTCTGTGTCAGCTCAGTGGGCCCATTGTGGGCCTCAGGCTGCTGCTCTGCAAGACATGTCCTCAGTTGGCCTTTGTCAATATTGACCCATCTGTATGTCATCCTACAACATCGACTTCTACTCTGATGTATTTCCAACTGATAATAATACATTCCCTCTGTGTGAAGACATTCATTTGATTATAATGTAGCAGATGCTAATCAGAACCCCTGCAAAATTAAACTTAACAATAGCAGTTAAAACACTAAATTTGAGAGTGTGAGTGGGAGAAAACATCTGAAAGTTCCTGAACTTCCAATTGTGCAAACAAACTGACAAATGCAGTCAAATAGATAATTTACATAAGAGTCATGGTTCGGTTCTTATCCCAGTTTAGGGGTCATGGTTTGGTGTGAGTTGGGTGCAGCAAAAAATGCATAAGGATACATTTATTTTTCATTTATTTTGGAGCTGTAAAGGGGTCAAAGACAAAACAAAGACAAGTCTCCCTGGAGGCTAAAGTAACATTTTGCCCACAGGGGACTTTAGAAAACAAACATCAGCTGGCTGTGCTGTGACATAAACAAAAAGGCATTGTGGTTGCAATGTAAAATTAGGTTAAAAATATGTTTATTTTCTGGCCTTGCACAACTTTATTGTTAGCAGTAATTGTGTTTTTGCTGGACTTAAAAATGCTAGCATTAGCTGAATTGGGGGCAATATGACTACAGGGGGCATCAAAAAACTTGCATGAAATTACCACAAAATTATTAAAGAATGCATAATGTAGATGGACTCACAGCAGGACAAAAATATAGTTTTGAGCAATTGTGCCAGTTGTTAAAAATTTCCATGCATCTTCACTTCTCCTGTTCTCGATATCCAACCCTGTCACATGCAACACTTCTAGAGCAAAACTAATTCAATACTTCAGAAGAAATGGGAAGGGGTTTAGTGTTTCATTATGAATGTAAAGCATGGACTGTAGTTTATATCTGATGGTATACAGAGCTCTCACTATTCTTGGATGTAAGATCCCTTTATGGAATTATCTTCAAATTAGCTCACATGAAAAACTACCCCACTTAAAACATAGTAGAGAAGAAGCAGCAGCTTAAATCTGTTCCCGAGACAGCCAGGAGGGGATCAGGTATTGATTTATTGCTTTGTGTTCCCTTTAATCTCCTTATGATGTATTTTAGAATATATATGTTAAATGAGTTATTATGATTAAACCCAGCACTGTGTGTTGTTGGAATATGGCCAACCTCTTGTGTGCATACATTTGCTTCCAAACCTAATTAATGGCGTAGTAAAATATGACAGGATGAAAGTTTTAATGAGGAAATGTTCTGAGAGGAATATTCTGGCAGACATCCAGAAACTGTCCCCACTGTCTGTAACTGTAACCTTCCTGAAAAATCTCAGGAAATACCTTTGTTGTCAGTCCAAAAACCCCTTGCCCTGCAGAGTCCATTTTTAAACCTTGTTGACCTTTTCCATATCATCCACGCTGACTGACTCCACCCCTGTGACAATGCCAACAGGGGAGGAGGAACAAGAGCCACAGGAAGGGGAGGGTGTGTGTGTGTTTTGCATATTTCCAGCCGTGGGTCCGGAAAGCTTTAACTGAATCCCCTGTTGTGTGCCGGGGAAATGAGCTGGGCTTTTTAATGACTATCTCAGGGTAATACGTTTTCTTTTGCTTCTAGCCCTTGATGCTGTGATTGCTTGGATGGATGCCTATAGATTTGGAGGACAGAGGAGAAAACATGCCCTCCTGCAGGCAGCCATGTCTGGGTCAGATAAACTTTCCAAAAACTCTGACATTTGGCATCTCTGTTATTCCCCTTTATCAAACACAGACATGTCGATAATAAGCAGTTTTGCAGCGTGGTTATTACACAGTATTCATTGAGAGCAGAGCATCATGCCTATACATGGTGGTGATAATGAAACATGTGTGTCAAGTATGACTTTCATCATCGCGGTGGTCTGATGGTTAGTCCCGCAATTATGCCGTGTGGTTAGCAGAGATCTGCTGGGGCATTAAACTCCAGTGTGAGAGCCAAACCCGTTTTCCTCTAACATCATCCTGCAGCTCCTAATAAACAGAGTTGTGCCTGGAAGCGCTAAATCACTAGCTACCTTTAATCACTTTAGAATAATGCTTAGCATGTGGATCCAATGTGTGCCACTGCTGCAGGCGCTGACTCTCATCCATGATGCTGTTTGAAAGTTACAGGAGGGAGATCTTTATAGCACAGACAGCAGCATCCACCGCGGTTATCCCAATCTCTACAACCGCAGTGTAACAGTGCCCTAAATTTGACCATCCGGGCCACCGTCCACTCAGCCGGGCCCAGTGACCACAAATTCTGGGACCACCGGCGTTTAAACAAGCCATATTTCATCCAGCCTGCTGCCAACCTACCACAAACAGTTTACAGTCAATGCGCTCTGCTCTCTGGAGTTTGTCTATGGCAACCCGACTCCATGCCACATCTCCCAGTCCAGAGCCATGAAAGACTGGCCTCCTCTGACAGCTCCTCACAACACACGGCCCTGTCCCGCTCTGCTTTTAGCCCTCGCTGTGGTGAGCTGGACCACGTCTGGGGATAAAAGGCTGCCAGAGTGTTTGGCTTGCAGGCGATTTACACGGACGCGAGGGTGATTCATTCTAGCTTTGCACAAACAGGCCTCTGTGTACATTTCACTGGTACTGGGCTTTTAAATCAACATTGGGGAACGTATACACACGGGCGCTGGGACGTACATTCTGCTCATTCACACTCAGCTGGGTGTCTGTCTGTAGGTGTCGGGGAGTGTATGCGTGTGTGGCAGTCATACACATATAGGTGACCGCTTTGTCTCTGTCCATCTGCTTCTCTGAGACAAACACGGACACACACACATCCTTGTACTTCTGTCTTTGTGAGGACCCTGATTTAAATGAAACATTCCCGAGCTGCTTATCCTAACTTTAACCATCCCGACTAAAAGTCTAACCTGAACCTAATTGTAACCTTAAAACCAAATCTTAACCCTCAAACAGGCCTATGAAGGAGCATCCTCACTTGGTTAAAAACGTCTTATGGTCCTCACTACGTAGGAAATACAAGACCATACACTCACACACACGCTCACACTGTTTATGTCTCAGACTGGCTTCATGTCTGTGATTTGTCTCCACCTCCACCACTCATGCTGTGCACTAATGCAATGGCACACAAGTGTGCTAATGTTATAGCTAGCTTCTCTAGTTGAAAGGTGCATTATGAGGTGTTCATACAGAAAAAAAAAACAGGCTTTCTGCTGCCAAGTCCCTAAATCATTCAGTCTATATGCACTTTGGTACTCAAATAAACCATCAACATTTATTAAGCGAGCACTCATAAACATCCAGTTGGCAGAGGGGGATCAGAAATGTTTCTGTCTGCTGTGTCCAAGAAAGTTATGATAAGGCCAGATATTTTATTTCCCTCTTGTGTTCACACACACACACACACATCTAGAACAAAATGCTTTTAAAGTCTTGTGATTCTATTAATGGTACCTTTGATTTACTTCGAAGCTTTGAAAACGAGACATGAACAAGCACTATGTGACACGTGGAGCCGCTCCAAAGCACCACTTGTAAATCATTTGGTCCATAAATAACTTAATATTCTCAGAGAATTCTCACCTGCAGCAGATCATTGAAAGTAAAAGCTCAGCTCATGTCTCCCCTAACACAAGCCTGCTTGCAGTCGAGAAGCATGAGACCAGATTTAAACAGACCATTTTATTTTTATTTTGCTCTTCTTTTCATAAAATGTGATGTAGTTCAGGCTGTAAAGACAATGCTGCTGAGGAGTTTCTGTGACTCCGAGGCAGTGAAGGCGTCAACCTTTATTCTAGCCACTAGGTGACACCACCACCTTGTTTCTGTGCTCTGTCCTGCCTGTATCTCTGTCCACAACACTCACACTCACTCTGAGTATTTTCTCTGACCTCTTCCATCACTAACAACTGTCCAAAGGAAATATATATCATTGGTAGGGTGCTTAAAAGTTCTGTAATCATGGATGGAAGTGACCACATTTAGAAAATACCTTCTGGTGCAATTACAGCAAGATTTTGACCTGGTTCGTTACACTTTGAAGTGCAATCTCTGACATTGTGCAGAACCTGCAGTTCCTCCTTTGTACTGTCAAAGTGGTCCAAGGTATAATTCAATTAATCTAAAAACCATTTAAACTTGTGTTGTCCTGCAATACCTCAAACAACTTCCACAATTGATCCAACGTGCCCGAATAAAGACCACTGCATCTCCTGAGTCTGATTTCTCACCTAGCTGTCAGGCTTCAAGGTGAACTGTCCTGGGATCAGCAGCCCTCTGTTTTTATCAGCTGTGGCGATGGTGACAGATTTCAGGCCAGTCTGACTCTGCGCTCATTTGCGCTCGGCCTGAGCCAAGTGGGTCTGTCATTCTGTCAGCCCCCCGAGAGGGCATGCACGGGACTTAATGGCTTATGGTGATGTTTACTGTGCTCCAACGAGAACAAAATATTATCTTAGACAGCCTCGGTTAAATATAGCAGTGAATGCTCTCCTGTGCCGTGTAGGTTTAGCACTTTCTATCACAGCTGAGAATGGAAATGTTTGAAACTTGAGGGTGTGTCATTGTTCTCCAAAGGAAACACTTTATGGCATGTTTAGGTCTGTGCACGGTCCACAAGGAGTGATGAATTCACCCAAGCAGCGTGCAGGGTGATTTTTATTAAAAAGAGCTGACTGCACTGCAAAAATGTCCCCTCTAACAAGTCTTTTAGGGTCTTACAAAGGCTTAAAACGAGGGTAAGGATATTTATATTTTAGGATTTGAGATGAATTTTAGCTCAAAACAATGCAGAATAGTGCAGATCACAATCAGAAAGATGAAACCTAACTCAAGAATGTATTTATATTATAAAAACGTTGCCAGATGTCTTCACTGACTTTGATAAAACATTTCAGGACTTAGATGAAATGAGTCGTCAGAATGGTCAAGCTGTTCCCACCTTATCCATCACGTTGGAAATGAAGAAAGTGAGAGTGACTTCTGATACTGTATGTGGCCGGGGTGTGTGACCACATTCCCCCTCACTCAACAGCACTCTTGACAGCTATGGAGCCCTGCAGTGGCGGACAAGCAGCGGTCATGAAGTGCCGACCAGTTGTCACCAAAGTGACAGGCGACAGCTGAGTCCATACATCTGGAGGCCCGGGGGACTCCACACTCCCACCCGCCCCACGTATCTTACCCAAGTTTTTTCTGCGTCAGAGAAATGAGGTTGCTCGCAGGGAAAGTGAAATGTTGCTGCGTAAAAGCGCAAAGCAGCGTTGGATGATGAGGAAAATGAATGCCTTTTTGGGGGCTGACACAAGTAGCCTATGACCTTTTTAAAGTGTTAGTTCTACTGATGGTAGTTTGGTTGTTAATACATTGTTGATGAAAAACAACAAATAAGTCGAAATATCGTTCTTATGTGTATTTCTTTGCAGCTGCATATTTTTTCTGTGCGTAAAAATGAAAAAAATGAAACAGACTGGTGAAGCCATGTGTAGTAAAATAATTTTACAAAACTGTGCTGAACTTAAAGTCCAAAAACAACTGTTAAAACATATTAAACGACTCGGTCCACTCACCCCCAAAGCGTTCAGTCGCAGTAAACCGAGTATCCAGAACCAATATTCCTGAAGTGAGAAAAGCGATTCACGCTGCGTCTCATTGGCATGAGATGAAAAGTCCGGCGAGGGTGCACCACTGTGCCGCAAAGCCGAACCCAGAGCTGTGCAAAGCGATAAGCTTAAACTCCAGATACTGGCAGCATTGGAGAGGAGCGCAGAGAGAGAGAGAGAGAGAGTGAGTGAGAGAGCCTGGTCTGACTTCACCCGCTGTCACCACATCTCAGTCATTACAGCGGCGCACGGTGCGCTATGGTGCTCCTCTCGGCGGTCACAGTGAAATGACATTAGCGTTGCTCCCTGCCTATTGGCTTAAACAAGCAGCCCCCACCAATCCTGGAGAGACGGACCAGTCTGGAGCACAGCGGACTAAACGCTCCTGTGAGTTTAACTCTTGCTGCTGCAACGGCGAGTTTAAGAAGTGTTTGTGTAATTTAAGTGCTTTAAAACTACTAAGTGAGTTAATCTTCCTCTGTTGCTTTTACCTACAGGCTGTTTTTACCTTTATATGAACTTTTGGATTTGTATAAAACCCAATAAAAACGATGCAGAATGTAACTATAATGTTTTTCTGCTTTAAATTATAACATTAATTAATTCATGGCTTAATGATGCCCTCATTTGCACCTCCATCCCCACACACAATCAGTCACCAGGCTTGGAAACATGATCTTTTTTGCAAACCTATTTGTCCCCTTCACCACCAATATGGAATGTGCTTTATGCTCTCCCACACAGACTGTGTAACAGTACTCCTATTTACAGTGTGCCATGAATGAGGTAAGTCTATATGCATACACTGAAAAGAGGCTACCGCCTCGTTGTCTATTGAGTTAGACAAAATGTTCTGGGATGAACTCTTCAGATTTGAAGAAAAAGGCCAACACCCATGAATCAGTGCACGAGCATAATACAATGTTAGATTCAGGTTTGTGCTGCATTCAAAGTCACGCAAACGGTAGTTTTCTGTGGTTTTCATTTTGCTTGCAGAATCAGCCCCCTGTTTTTGTTCGTTTTATGGCATCATTACAGTCATGAGTGCGAAGCACATGTCCGGCTGTCATGTGCTGTCAACCTAAATACAACTAAGATAAGATTTTTGACTGGCTTGGACCCTTAAAGAGCTCTCTGACCTCCTGCGGCCCAGATAAGGCCTTTCTGTGACATCAAGGGTGACACTGCGCCCCCAAACAACTCAACCAAATCTGGATCATTTGTCGTATTTGAAATCAGGATCTAAAGGTGTCTTTGGAATTCTGCCGTCTCTAAAACATGACGGCTGAAACGTGAAACATAAATGTGACAAATGCATCGATTTCATTTCGTGACATTTGACCTTTGTGGCTCTCTCGCTCACTGGAACAGACGCTACATCTACCGGCTGACCTCGGTTGCGACCCGGTGACCGTCACATAGATCTGAGTGTGTGACTGCATCTTAAGTAAGAACAGCTTCAAACCTGTCAGTCATTCTCTATGCAGCCCTGGCATTAAGCAATGGAACATGCTGCTGTGGATCTTATATGGAGCAGATGGATATACGCCTCTTTTGGGTATCACACTTCACTGCAACCACTCACACTGTGCATCTTCTTTATCAGAGCTGCAGATATGAAGATCATTTATATAATTCAGGTTAATCTAATGAGGTATCACATGAGTGGTATCTCATTCAACCCATTAGTTCACCTCATACGGGCCGATGTAGTCCCAAAAAACTACACTGGAGTACTTTTTCTTTGTTCGTTGTTCACTCTAGCAGAGCAGAGCTTAAGAGTTTTAGATCTACTTTTATATTTTCTTGCTCCATATTTTAAAAACTACACAGAAAAAAAGTATAATAAAGATAGAATAGGCCCAAAATGAAACTCTGCTAGAGGCGAGGAGGCCTAAGTTACAGCACAACATCTGAAAGGAGGACAGTTATAAACAAATGAGGTGTGTATGTCAGGTTTTCGTAACACAGCACTGAAGCAGATAGATAACATTTCAAACTGCTGATTATTTTGAGGAGCCATTTCACCTTAAACAAGAATGTTCGACTGGCTAGACCTGAATGTTTAAACCCGTCGATCACTTATCTCGCCTCTTTTCAGAGCTTATCTCCAGCTTATCTAATGAGATATTTATGGCCGCGTTGGAGAAAATACCCAAAAAATCTCCCAGGAGCATCACTTACATGACTTTGGACCGTAAAGATGCTCTGCATACTTTCCAGCGTTTTTCTCCTGCATGTGGCATGTGACTTTCCCCCATGATTTTAATAACATAGAACTTGATTCTGATTGCTGTGTATCAAATGTAATCCTGCTGAATTGCTGAGCATTAGGGCCTCAATTGGTCAACAAACCGATGTATTTTTTTCCCGTCGCAGCTGTTTTGTATTTGTCGTGCTGTGTGACAGAGCAGCAGCGAATGTGTTGCTTAAATTGTTGATCCCTATAACAAGATTAGGAGCTTAAGGCACTGTAACCCCTGAAACAGGAGCTCAACGACAAATCTGCTTTAATTACAGAAGATGACATTTTCTTCTTTATAAGTGCTATTTACCGTTTGCATGAAAACCCACATAAAGGTGCAATGACTTCACACTTTTCTCTCTCTTCTGCCTCTTTCTTGCAGAGTTTGTGTCCTTCAATGGAAGCTCTCTTCTATTAATTATTAAAAGAAAATCCTTAATGTGAACCTATATGTTTCCGGCTGTAAAGGCAGGCCACTGACTTGGAGACCCAGTTTTACAAGCTTGTGGGAATTCGGCATTCAGCTTTAGTGAATCCCATCTGCATCTATATTTTATACTCAGGAAGTGTAAATGCATCCGATTGAGTGGGAAACAGTGGCACACATTCAAGAACACAAGTTTTCACAACTAGAGTTGTTTGATATTTGGCCTGAAATTACAGTCATTAGGCCGTCTGAGAGATACAAGTCTCTCTTTAACACCTCAAGCCACCAACAGTAATGCAGTTATAAGCTCGGTTGCCAGGTTGAGTGAGTGTGGTCTTAATCAAGTGGCTCGCTCTGCCTTCCATGTTTGCTCTACTTTTTATGTGGCTGCATATTTGCTTGAGCCCAGGGTGAGTGAATATGAAGCTGCATGTGTAAACTCATTTTGCTGAGATAGAAAGATTTTACTACGACATCCTGTAAGCATATAGTGCAGTGACCGTTCACAGTGTGTGCCTGTTCAGAACAGGCAGATTGCTTGGCTTTTGGTTTGGCTGCTTTCAGCTTTCTCAATAACTGTTCATTCAAACTTTACACTCCAAACTGCAGTTATTTGGTAATACACCTGCCATGAATGACATAGTTGCATCCCAAAGCAATGTGGAGCAAAATGGTTAATGCAACACTGCAGTAATGAGTCTTAAAACCTGTAAATTATTTAACATTTTTCACTTCTTCCCTCATCTGCAAGTCAGTAGTTTTTTTAATGGGTTCGTAGATAAATGCCTGAAAAATAAGGTATTTGGTTCACATTTGTTTCAGAGATTTTCACTGTAATATCCCTTATTTCTCTTTCTGCATCTATTCTTGAATGTAATGTAGCAAGAGACAGATTAAGCTGTACTCAGCATGTCATTCAGCATTGTTACAGTTAACAGGGGATAATAAATATATCCTGTAGATTTGAAGCCTGCCCTGCCCTGGGTCCTCATCAATAAACCCACTAGGTGTGAAGCTGACTGGATGTAGAGTTGATGAAGAAATCGAAGGACAGATGGAGACTCCTTCTATTTTAGATATGAGATAAAGAAAAACAAATAGAATTGTCTTTCCCAGAAACATATTCCATACACATACTTCCCCGTAATTCCATTTGAGATGTGGTAATTGCTTCTTGCTGGTACATTACTCCCACAAAGAGAGAAAATAAATCCACATTGAGGCGCATTCAAACAGCTTGGGAGGGGGGTATTCTTTTTCTAAAGGGGTCTTGTTTCTTTGAGTTTACTCAGGAAATCTCCAGTCCAAACAAAGGCAGGAAAACAAACAAACAAGTGGCTCGGGCAAAGGCTGATGGCTGATGGCTGAAGGCAAAGGCGGGACCAGTCACCAGAGCAGCTGGACCTCTTGACCAGTCACCTGGCTGCTGTCCATGCTCAAACACTGCTGACCAATCAGGGACCAGCAGTCACCCCACAGCCCCAAAAGGCCCAGCTTTACTCAGTCTGTTGACTCGATTTGTTGTTGGACAGCTTGTCACAAACTGACAAATGGGATCGCATTACTAAAACAAACAAGTTAATGCATGAGCTGGAGATACTCTCAGTCAGTCAGGCCCTGATTGGTTTCCACTGTTTCCGTAGAATCCCATAAAGAAAGGCAGTCAGGGGTCCACATGGGCTGCCACTATAACAATAGGCTACTGGCATTCTGTTTGGCTTGCTGATCCAGCATTTTGTGAATACCAGACCATTATAATTGATATGCTACACTTTAGCCTTTGTAGTCTCTAATTGGCTCTTACTCAAGCTCTCCTAAAATAACTACAAACAGCCACTGAAACAAGAGAAGGCTTGTTTGCTGACAGCATGCTAATTATGGAATTGTTACAGGGTAGAAGTAGCAACCAACTGCTCAGGGTGTCATGATATTTTACTCTCCATCCCTGAATCTCTATCGGTGTTTACTAGTATTATCATTTGTTAATGTTCGACAGGCAGAGCAGGAGAAACTACCATTGAATTCTTTAACCTTTAGTCTTTGAAAGTGGAATCCGTCTTCTCATGTAACTCTTGAGTGTATTTCTCCAAAAGCCACTTTTTCTTTCAGTTATGCTTTCCCTTCTGAGGTTACACAAGAACACACATGAAACTTTAGTTCACATTGGTTTGGAGTGGCTCCTTTCTGCAGTTATTGAAAATTAATGTATTTTCCTGCTATTGTATCCGCCATCTGCAATCATACTTCTACTTTTCTCCCCAGCAGCCATTTATGAAAGGGCTGCATCCTTGAAAACTTTTTAAATGGGGGTTCCACTCTTTGATTTTGATGTATACGGAAAGAAGTTTACATGAACAATAATGCTACTTCCTGAAGCGTTTACTGTTACAGAGATCAATGTTTTCACCTTAAAATAAGGCTTTGTATTACTAAATTATGATGAATTAACTGTTATAAAATCATGCACCAAAAAGTGGTGTTCTAGTACTTGTTTTGCATACAAAACTACCTTACAACCATCTAAACTCTATTAAAAGCTGGACAGAGGTGGTACTTGGTATAACATAACTTTGGTCTTTTGCCAACTTTCAGGCTTTGTTTTGTGTGCTTACAGTGGGGAATGTGAACATGCAGGTGGAGAGTCAGCACACTGACTGAGGAAGGTTTGTGGGCCTCTGGGCAGGAAAACCAGGGAACTGGGCAAAGGACAAACACCAAGAGGGTTCATCTGAGCCCTGCCACCAGACAGATATGAGTTCAGCACATTAACTTCCCTCCTCCAAGAGTTCGGTCTGCATCTTTGTTTGTGTGGGCGAACTTCCCTGCTGAATTTTTCACGCCCCTCTCAATGTTCTGCCTCACAAGTAAATTGTCAGAGGATCAGACCCTGATGTTAGCTGGTTTCCTTTGCTTTTTTCCATCTTTGTGTCCTCCCTCAGCCTTTCATTCTTATCCCAGACGCCGCAATGCCTCTGCTATTAATTCCCCAGCTGTGGATTGAAGCTCCTTTAGGCATGCTGCATTCCCCAGGCCGGTCTTCTGTCGCCTGTGAGATAGCGCAGAGCACACAACCTGCACTACTATTAAGATTCCTTATGTTACCCAGATAAGGGACATAAGAGGACCTCTGCTTTCCCTCTGCTTCTACTTTATATCCACTTTCTATAATGTCTTCCTTCCTTACTTTTCCCTCATGTCTCCGCTGAGGACTCCTGATGCTCCTGTATTTGCTCCATCTCTCCCCCTGTCTGAGTTTTCAGACCTTGTCCAATCACAGCCGGCTCTGGTGTTTGGTTTCTCTATCGCTGTTGGTGGCTCTTTGACACTCCGCTTTTCTGGCACCCCAGACTGCAACCAACACCTCCTAAGGGATCTCTCCCCCTGCAGTTATCCCCTTGTCAAAAGAACTTTGAGAGACTGACATTGTACTCCAGAGTGTGTGATTGCATGATTGCAACTCGAGGGGAGAAACTTATGAAGAAATTCACACCTTTATACACTCAACACAAGCTTGAGGAATTCTGTGGTTGAGAGATGTCGCCTGGAAGCTATTTGTGTAATTTCTTACCCTGCTGTATATAATCCCTTTTCAGCATTATCCTCTCTTTACTTGGCAACCATTTGCAAAGGGCTGACCCAGTGGATAGTGTCTGTTTCCCTCATAACAGAGGCTGTACATCTTCAACTGCAATCCTGTGCAGCTTTCAGCGGCACTAGGCTGTAATTTAATGTGTGCCTGTGGAATTCAGCGCCGGGTCATATTGCTTCAGTAAAATACCATCAACAGCTTTGTTCCGCCACAAAAAAATACATTAACAAAATGAGGTCAGCCGCACTTCTGGGCGACACTTTACGTACCACACATTACTTTTTACAGACTTGTTAGAAGCTGAAAAAAGACAGATAACTAGATTTACAGCCCTGGGTCTAGTATCAGCACTAGCAGCCATAAGTTTTTGGCATTTTACTTCAACTTGTGACACCGGGATTGTGGAATTTGCTCTGATGAAAGGTGTCTTTCCATGCAAGGCTTTTTGTGTTCTAGTAGATCAGTATCCTGAGGATCATCAACCCGGGGCCGTGCCAGTACAACTCTGTCTGCACCTCTGCAACACTGACAGGCTGATGGGGGAATGTTTTTTTGGGGTGGGGTGGGGGTGGTCGTAGAAAGGTACTCTGAGGGTAGCAGCCTCACAAAGGAATCTGCCCCATTCCCTAAATTCCTCGCTCTGCAACCTGCTTTGGAGGAACATGTTCGAGTTAGAGATGCTTTTTGTCGTTTCAACTCTGGAAAAGTCCAGGCCCCTGCTCTGCACCCCTCTCCACAATCGTTTAAACTCTCCTTTCTCCCTCCCTCCCTTCTTCCAATCCTCTGTCCCGTGGAAATGCGCCATTGACAGATCTTTATCAGCAGCCCCATCCCTGCTCGGGCTCGCCGCTTGCCTTTGTTTTATTTCACCGACCAAGCGCTGAGCCAGGATGAGGGATTTGTGTGTGCTTCCCTCTGCAGCTCTGCAGCCCTAATGTGAAACTGGTGTATTTGTGGTTGTGACAATCCTTTTCCACTCTACGAATGTTGCTCTGGATGATAATAACATGGGTCCGTGCCTGGGGGACAACGCAGTGTGGTCAGGGTCAGCCGCAGATGGTTGCGCCTGTGGAGGATATAAACAGCGGAAATGTCAAAACAACCCTCGGACAAGTAAAAGGAGAAGGAGCGAAATACTGAGAAAGTGAGACAGAAAGCATGGCAATGAGAAAGACTTAGAGACAGATGGAAACAGGCATTAAAGAAAGGCTAAATATAGACAACATGAAGAAGACATGTTGGACTGCCCGCCTGTCCTTGTTGGTGTGATTATATGGTGATGGTGAACGGAAAGTATGTTGAGCAGTATATAAAACACAAGGCTGAGGGCAGGAGGTGTCCCCTTTCATCCCCCTGGGCTGGGGACAAACAGGCTGGATGAGTCTCCAGAGAGGACCGATTCCACGAAGCCACTCAGGCCTCGTCAGACTCCAAAACGACACTACATTACCCAGAACGCACGGCCACCCAGGCTTCTAAAGATTGGAAAGGACAGTGAGAACAAAAATGTTAATCCAACTCAGCTCTTTCTATTGGCAGCAAACACACGCCACCATATGTGAAGCCAACTGCTTGTAATTTCATTGCTTCTGTCCTTGTCCAATCATTTGGTTCGTTAATATCTCTTCACTCATTTTCACATCGTTTTCCCCATGTGTTAAATGGGCTTTAGGCATGTATAGGCAATGTTCGTTAACAATTAAGTCTTTTAAAGGACAGTTATGTTTTTTACAACCTCCAAAAACCCTTTAAGAGGTTCATCACTGCACATTATTGGCTAAAAGGGGGCATGGAAACGGGAGCATCTTCTCACACAAAAAGGTGCATAACTGTTAAATGGATTCACAGACCTCAACAAGATTTTGTGGAAAGGTTGGTCATGAGCCAAAGGACATCTGATCAACTGTTGTTGTCATAGAATGTATAAAGAATGAAAGATGCGTCTCGGCCTCCTCCCACTGTGCGAAAGTGAAGCCAAAACATCCAGGATGCAGCCACCGCCATCTTGCACTGGTCATGCCATTTGGAGTCTGTGCAGTATTATTATAATTATATAGTATTATTTATTTGATGTGTTCTTTGAGTTTTTACTTTGGCCCATGTCCCAAACGCTAACCACTTGCAGGTGGTGTAAATTGACACAGTAGAGAGAACTTTCTAGCTGCGAACAGAAGCTCTATGCTTCTCTCTGTCGGTCAATCAGTTTGTCCACAAAAATGTCCCCAACCATTAGTGGCTGCAGTTTACGCCCTCATATTTGACATGGAGGTCAAGTGTTTGTGTGTTTGTGTGAATGCTGGATTCACTCTTGCTGTTGGAGATGGATGTTGTCTCTATTTGAAATGACATTATTTGCTCGAAAGTCACTTGGAAAACGTGTATATCTGTTCTGCATTTGAACAAACAACTGAAGCTGTTTTTCTGATGAGGAGGATTGTTCCTCTGTTTGACTTCATGTCATGAAATATGAGAAATGTGTTTCTAAGCTGTCTGGTTCTTACATAATGCTCGAGTGCTTCTCACATATGTGATGGTCTTGAACACAGTGTCCTAGATGTGCTTTTGCCAACCAAACACTGACGACCAGATGCGTGATTTGAAGGAAAGATCCTAGAATAGAGACGGGTGACACATCTCATTGCACCATCCTTCAGTCTCCCTCTCTTTGCTCACTTTCTGTTTCTTGTGCACTCACACTCAGATACACACTCAAGGTGGCATCAGTCGCATGACTGAGAATGTCTCCTCACAAAGACCGTTTTCCTGTCAATCAACGCCTTCCTAATTAGACACAGTGTATCTGTGAGTGTCGTCTGGTTTCATTTGAGCGTCTTTGCTTTCGAAATGATCTGCGTCTCTCACTTAGTTAGAATTTAATGAGGTTGGGACAATGAGAGAAAGCTGGACCATGTGCACGGCCTCGGTGCTACTCTTAATGACCCAGCTATGACTATTGTCACAGCACATCATTACCATTTCCACTGTGTGATTTCTATTGTACACTGTGCTCATTAAAAGTGTCACCAGAGAGATTTCCCTGCTTTAGACTGAAATAAGCCAACTTGTGGCCTTTGAGGGACGGATCGGTCTAATTAGCCAAACAGAGGATTTCCCCTGAGATCAGCTTCTAAAAACACACACTTGACCTTTTGAAATTTGGAAAACAATCCAACACCTGTGCCAGGCAGGGAATTACTTGAATCTGATTTCCAAAGAAACAGTCATTACCTTTGATCCTGCACTGTGTGTGTGTGTGTGTGTGTGTGTCCCTATAAGCGTACCCTGTTTTTAAAGTGTAAATGGAAATTCTTATTGTATTGCAGGTGGCTCAGTGCACACACACATACACACACACACACTGGAGTTGGGGGTCATGCTGGCCCATTAACAGCCAGTCTTCTGTGACGTTCAGAGACAAACACTATTATAATATTTATGACTCATTTTCAAAAGCTGCCATGTGTGGGAAAATTAGATAAATGTTTTCCGGGGAAATGACATGAGGAGGATTGTGACTGAGGAAACAGTGATGGATTGTGACTGACTGGTAAAATGCATCAATCAAAAGCTCTGGCTCTAGTTTTCCAAACTGAATATTCCTCACAAAGTGCAGCCTGGAATAAAATGAAGGCTTTAATTAAAGGCGCTGCTGTGCATTCACCTTGGAAAGAGACTTTCGTAGTGACCATCTTTAAGGTGGCCTGGTCATTTGCTGTGTTCTTAATATTGGTTCAACCTTGACAATAAGGATTAAAATTCAGGCAGCATTACATGATGAGCTCAACTAGAGCCTTTTTGCATTCACCTTGTCGAGGCAACCCTGCAAAATTAGATTTGCATATAAAGGTCAAAACTATTTAAATGGCCCATGAAGTGTGTTGAGTTAAAAATGAAGTTGCACAACACAACTGGACAAACTAAGTGGAATGAATTTCTCACTTTAAAAATGTACTTTTTTGGAGCTTGTTGCCAATTGTAGCTTACAATGTAGTAAGGAACAAAAGAAAGCGCCCCCAAATCCTCAGTGCAAACCAACTTTCATATGTGCATAACTCAGCCTGTTTAAAAACCTAATCGTATGCGGTCTCATCTGCATAGCAGGGCGCAGAGAGGTCATTCCAACTGTAGATTTTCTGTGTTGTCTCTCTGGGTACCATAAGATCCTGAATTTCAACTCAAACTCACATATTTTTCACAATAGAGTGTTGTGATACACCTTTATTGATGATAACCATATTATTTAAAAATGAAATGTTGATATCTTGTAAATAATCCAGTTTTTCTTGAATAATTTCCTTTCTTGTTTTGTCTCTCTTGTCTGATGGCTTTTTAACCATTAAGTATACTTTTAATAACCGTCTCTCTTTCTACTTCCCTACACTTAAGGGTTCCTTTTTTCATTGTTATTTTTTTTAATTATTTCTATAGTGATAAAATCCTTGCGTCATGGTCACAAAAGTGGTCATGGCCAAAAGGCCTAATGCAGCCCTACAATTCATATTATAAATCTCTACATATTTTCTCTACATTCCACGTTACACACTGTGTAATTGTATAATCAGCCATTAGAAATCAATGACCCTGAGTGTTTCTAAGCTCGTCATACAATAGAGGCAGCAGCCACTTGGAGATCAGTTCTAGCAAAGTCTGAGGAGCTGTCAGAGGAACAAAAGGTGTTGCCACTCAGATGGTGTAGCATAACGTCTGTGTATACACCACTGTCAACTGCCCTCTTTCTCTTGTTCAAGTGCTCATCCATCAGTTAAACCCAACACTCCTTCACTGTCTCCTGCATTATTAGGATGGTGCGGAGTGATCCGAACACCAGGGCGACCGACAGCCGCGAGCAACGGAGAGTGTCATCGCCCTCCTTTTCCGACTACAGGCATGAAGCATTTGAGGCACTCTGCTGTGGATCATATGTGCAGAACCACACACAAAACCACAGCTACACACTCTCAGGTCAGCAAGGTGACGGTTGGAGTGTCGGAGCTGTGTCCATCACTGCGGATATAGTCTGTCACCATCATAATGGGATGGGATTTAAAAATATGCCTCCAAGAGAGAGAGAGAGAGAAAAAGAGATCTCTTCAGCTTGGATGGAGGAAGCTTGTTTAAGTGTTCGCATTTTCTGCAGGCACTTTATGATGAAGACAAATGATCCTCTTTCAGCCAGCATTGAAACAGCAATTGAGTTGGACAATGGGGCCGATCAGGCCAATATGAAGATATAAATACAGGGTAAACTAGGAGCATAATTCATTGTCAGGGCATACATATTGTTCCGAGTTATATTAGGCGACGGCTTGTTCCAGAGAGTGAGCGCAGGGCCAAGAGAGGATCACGCTGCAAAAAATATCCATCTTTGAAAAGGCGCATATTCTTTTAAAAACACAGGAAGGGAAGCACTATTTTTAGACTCAGTCCTTAAATAAACTTACTGATTTGGTTTCTTTTTGAAGTCATACAAAATAAAGCAAAGCTGTTGGGCAGAGAGCTATAAAGCTGTTAGCTTGCTCTCTTTTAGCAGATCAATAGACAGTATCATACAATCGGCCTGCAGACATGAGCAAACATGGTTACACTGAATGTTCAGTTGCAGAAAATGGTTACAGTATTTATTCAGTTTATGAAGATCTAAGATCCTAAATCAAGGATTGACACTGCCAACAATAATCCTTTGAAGTGATTATGTCTTAACATTTGCTTAACTGCGCATAAAAGGAGGCTCTTAAAGTTAAGCTATTGTTTGAGCTGGTGAACGGCTATTCATGACTTCCCCTCAGGGCAGTTAAACTCTGCTGAACGTTGCAATAAGGCATCAGAGGAAAATGAGACTTGTTCCAGTCTGTTATTATGGTGATACCACAGAACAATGCCAGACAGATGTCACTGTGAATGAGACAAGCCGTGATGAGAGGATTGAAGCAGTGTCATGAATGACACAGTTTAAGAGACATGAGTCACTCTGCAGACTGTTTTCCTCACGGTTCTTTCTCAGACTCAGCCATCGGACTGGCTCCTCTGCCCAAGAAGAAGATGTCAGCAACATGACTCTGGGCTGGCAGGATGGACGAGTGTGTAAAAGAAAACAAAAGGGGAAGGAAGAAAAGAGGGGATTGTGTCTGAACTGAATGTTTTCATTGTCATTTGTTAAATGATTCGACTGCAGACTGTTAAATAAACAAATGAGACCATCAGCAGCGTACTGCGAAGAAAAGAATAATTAAAAAGTGTTCATGTTTAGTCTAAGTGAACACCTATAGTAGCAGCTATGTTAGCTTATGGAAATGAGTCAGAGTATTTCTATACATTCATAAATGTGTCGTTTTATTAGTTTATGATTAATCTTAAATTCCCCCTGCTGCGCCAACCCCTTCAAGACATCTCTGCGTGTCCGTAATAAAATACATATCAAGTGTGCAGCGTCATAAAGCCAAATTGGAAACACAAGAAAGTCTGACAGTCCGTACAGATTTATGTTGGGTTCGCGCTTGGAGGATTTACACCCTTTTGCCTGAGCACAAACCACAGCTGAAATAACCCAAACTGGTCCAAACCCTCAAGCAGTCAGTGCCACTTCAAGTGGTGCAAGAAAGTCGAATGAATTATATGAGACATTCTCTCTTTATGTGCTGTGAGTATGAAGAAGCATGAGAAAGATAAATGTGCTAAAATTGTGTCGTCCTTGCAGGTTATGATAATAATCAAGAAGTATATTAAATTATTCTGCTATCAAGGCACATCCAAAAGAGGCTTGGTATGCTTTGTGTTATGCAGGGAGGGATCCAGCTGCTGGACCAGTGATACTTTATTCAGTCTGATCTTTGTCAGACCCGCGGCCTGTCCACCAGCTGTGTCCAAACAACCCACACCCTCTGCCTGCGTCTGGGAGCTGGTGGTGGTGGGAGGGAGGTGAGGCTGTGGGTCATCTGAGGGTGTACCAAAACCTCTCTCTCTCCACGCTACAGTAACTTCTGCTTTTGACATGCGGAGGCTCTGGGCCCATCCATCCTCCCCCTGACAGCTCAGCTGCTCACACAGGCAAGGGGTGGTAGACAGACTTGGTGTAGGCTCTCTGCTTTAAAGTCATAATGTGTGACTTTTTTTCATTGATAGAAATGTCCTCTTTTCTCTCTAACCCTGATTCAGTAGTGATTCCCATACCCAGTGAATGAAACACTTACATATGCGCTGCTGTAAACACCTCATAGTCCTCTGGTACATTGGTGTGCAGGGATTGTGCAATTCACACGTTCAGTAGCAGTAAAACTGGGTTTTTAAACAACAGCTAGCTCGAGTGATGCAGAGCCAAACTTCAATAAAGTAAAATGCAGGAAAATGGCATTGCAGTACTTGCCACAATAACTCTTATGTAAACAAATTAGGATAATGACAACTAATCAGATCAACCAGATTAGTGGGAAACACTTTATTTAAAGGCAGAATAAACTCATGAAACTCTGGGTTTGGTCACTTTTTGGATGCCTTTACAGACAAATAAACATTGCATTTTGAGCAATAAAAGGTGCGCAGTAATAAAAACCCTTCACAGTGGGCAAGCTGGCCCGTCAATAGTTATGCTCCACATCATACGGATCCTCCCTGTGGGAGAAAAACCTGGATGAAATAAGAGAGATGTTGCAGTGCAGATGGTGTACCCTAATAGCTGTGAGCTCAGCGAGCTGTGATAAGGGACCATGTCTACTTTGAGCAGGGAGAACAGGCAATCCCAGCACAGCATCTGCAGCCAGACGTTAATAGATGGCTACGAGAACTACGTTGACAAATTGAATGCCACCGATGAGTAATGGCAAGAGACTTGTATAAGAGAGATTGTCACAGAAAACTACAGACTCAATTGTTCCCAAATGCACTGGTGCATGTGCACAGTAATGAAGAAGGGATGTACCCAAAATACTGAATGCCAAATCTCTACTTTGCAGTTTACCTATTTGAAAAACAGGTAAAACAGAAAAACTGGCCCCCCTTTTGCCTCACTTTAAGACCGCAATTACGAATGGTAATAAAAAGGTACAAATTGCTTATTTACACAGTTTGCAAATGAGCAAGCTAGTGGCTATATTATGGAGCTTAGAGGTGCCGGTGGAAGGTTGAGCATAACTAGGCTTACGTCAACTAACTGGCTGCAGCTTCATATTAATTGTATAGTAATGAGAGTCAATCTTCTTATCCAGTTCTTGGCAAGACAGTTAATGAGCATTCAAAATGTCAAACCGAACCTTTTATAATCCAGCATTACCAGCATTGCCTTTACATAAACATTTGGATATGCACATGCCTTCAGACTATGGATCCAGGGACTATGCATATTCTGATTTTCCACGGGACCATGTAGAGCTGTACTTGCATGGTGGCTTTGGCCCTCTATAGAGTTTGACAGTAATCTTTCAACATCTTTGTAAACTATGTAAACACAAAAACGGTGGCTGTGAATGAGTAAAATGTAGTCTGAATCCAATCTGTCCTCACACTGGGATCTGGGGATACTGTATTAATAACTGCAAAGTAGCAAAGGACCACGCTTAGCTTGCCTAAATGTGCGAAGATCATAATAAACTTTCAGTCGTGTGTGCTGAGAATAGTTCTGTGTTCCCCGACACCTTTTCCCACTGACTGTCGATGTTGCAGCTAAAAACATAGCGAGGGATTGAGTCATATGGTTTCACTTTGAGGAATATACTTTCCTACATGCTCTCTGAAAAGCTCCTGTTTCCATTTTTGTAGGTGTGGTCTTCTATTTAGGTCACAACAGAACTCAGAGGAGAGGAATTCCCTGTGTATCCATGTGAGGGAGGGTTTTTAATGAACTGCTCAGTGATTGATATGGGGCGAGTCGGCTTGCTTTTTCATGGAGGCACGACTGTTACGGCTTCATTTTGGGAAAAAGAAATGCATAGCAAAGGATGTTACACTACAGACACAGAGGTGAACATGTATGTTCAAGAATCTGATGATATTCATTGTGAGAAATCACAGGAAATCTGTGTTTTAGAGCCACGATTATTCACATGTAGAAGGAATTGGAACCATACATGCTCAACTCTTCATCAGGTTATCATAAGCTGCATACCAAATAGTTTTTCATCTGTGCAAAAAATGCACGTGTGGAAGCTGAGGGTGGAAGATCTATGAGTTAAGGCCAGCCCGTGTACTTTCAGTCCAGCCAGAGCTCCCACTCAAACCCCAGGACAGCTTTCTCTGATGAATAAAGAGGATGCTTTATGGCCTCTGGTCCTGCCGGGTCTTAGCCAGTCACTCAACACAGCACTTATTGCAGACAGCAGAGAGCAAGCAGTCTCATTAAATAAAAACGTGGTTTGTGAGTGAGTTTGTTACTTACAACATATCAATTTTTATTTGAGTCTTGGGAATTTAAAAGCAACCCATAGCAGATATGCTCATCTGGTCCTCAGAGGGTGTAAAATGTAGGAATTTTTCCCCTTCATTTTACACGGAAAGGGAGTGATTTCATGACTTCATCCTACAGAGACGAAGCATATTCCAGTTCCTAATGTGTCATCCTCCGAGTACCACCTTGCTGGAATGCTTTCCAAACCACTAAACTCTCAGCAGATGTTATACATGTTGGGAAAATGTTTAAACCCATCTTTGAGCTTCTCAAGACATTTCAAATACCTTAATCCTAAATGATGGTGTAAATGCTAACCTGACGGGATAAAGTCAGTCATATAAGGATCTTTTCTTAAGTAAAGTGATGTCTTTATTAAGAGAAATACTACATTAAAAAAAGCACTGATACAAAGTCCTACTCATGTTAAAGTACACAAGTATGAGCAGAAACATGTACATAAAGTTAAAGTATTAATTTTGCAAAATGGCTCCATTTAGATTGTTATTTAAAGACATTGTTGGATACTTTAATCTATAACAACGCTAAATTTATTTTAACAGCTGCATATTCTTCATTTTCAAAACATGTATCCAAAGTGAAAAGTGCAATATTTGCCTTCAAAATGAAGTGAGGTTGAAGAGTCAATACTGAAGATATGTACAAGGTACTTGAGTAGATGTACTTAGTTCATTTCACCACTGGATAGTGTCTACTTTGATAGTTCGAAAATAAGCTTGAAAGCTGTTGTCACATTCTGACCCCCATACCCCCATTTGACTGGCTTTTGAGCAACATTAGCACTTTTCTGGGGTGTTTGTGCATGAGTAGGCACTTTTCTGCATGTATGCCTGCGCTTGTGTTCGTCCGAGCCGGGAGTGTGGATTAGGTCTGGTCTCTGGCTCTCGTCAGCACATGCCGGACACGGCGCTCTGAGGCCCTGCATTCATTCCATGTTGTTTTCATTCCCCCACCTTCGCTAGGTGCACAAAAAATGTTTTCTCAAGTCTTCGCATTCCAGCAAAAAAGAAAAAAAGAAAGTGCTAGCATTTACTTTTACACACACCTGGATTGTGGCCTTTCATTTGATACCCGACATTTTTCAATTATGCAGCACGACCCAAAAAATATGCACCGTTTCTTCTCCTGCGCTAACCCGTTTTGGCACACAGGACAAGCAAACAAACTGTAGGTGAAGCTTGATTAAACACATATTTCCTAATCCTTCATTTATCGGAGAAATCTACATTTATCTTGGCCATTAGTGCTGCTGAAAATAGCTGTATGAACATGACTTTTTCCCTCACAGAGAGGCCCTATCACTCTGTTAGCACTGTAAACTGGAGCAGGAAATATCAAGGCCTGTAATTACAGTCAGATACAGAAGGTAAGGAAGTGAACTTACATTCCTGATCAGAGTGCAGCCTCGATGGAAGACACACGAGACTTCCTCCAGTACACATTCATTTATTAGCTTTTCATTAAGGAACTCACCCTCGGTTAGATCCTTCCCCAAATAAAGCTACACACTTTTTCCAAGAAGCACTTTTAGGTTTCCTTTGTAGGGAACCCAGGGTCAGGATTTAAACCTCTGCTTCCAGTGCAAAGCTAACAAGAACGCTCACCACAACACCATGACCAACCGCTCTATAAACACACACATCATGGTTTCATCAGGCCTGGCATAACATTGTTATTCCATGTTGATGCTAATCACTCTTTGATGGCCTTTTGCTTTGATCCAGATGACATCCTCTGACATTCTGGGACTGGGCAGCCGACAGGAAGCAGTTGGCATGCTCTGGCACATCCTGAGTCTGGCCAGCCGCTCCGCAGATGGTTTGAGCTCAACGTGTTGTGTCATCTCGCAGCCCTCTTACCGGAATGCGACTTGGCTGAACACCTCCTGCCTTCAGCAAATCGTACCACCATATTTTAGACGTCTACAATTACCCTTGTCATTCTGTTTGGATTTTTGAGATCTGGTTCTAAATTTGGATTTAATCATGCTACTCTCTGTCTGGGAAAATTCTGTTATGCATCTGTCTGTTTAGTTTCCGTCACTTCTAATTACACCTTTACATTTCTTTGCAGATACTGGATACACAATGCTGCTGGATGGCATCCGACTGGATTTCGGGACACATTTTCAAATGTATTATTTGGCTTTAAATATTTGACAGTGAGAGCAACACTGTGGGTAACATCAAGTTCAATCAGGCTTACCCTTTGGATAAAAGGTAAGCAATTAGATTGGTAAAGGCTACAAAGGAGTTAAATATCTCACCGCAAACACGTGAAAAGTCATAAACTTCTCAGTGTGTGAGTCTGCTGTCATGTGTTTGCGTTATATGAGCATATTTGCTGAATGATTTGTACGATTCCTGTTGCGATAAAGGGGAAAATGCCTCTGCATATCTCATTTCCAGGAGCATGGATGACTGTCTGTCTCCTAGTTGGGTTGTTGCCCGTATGGCACCCCGGATCACACAGACGACCTCATACCAGAGAGATGCGCTGTACTGACGAGGAGCTGAGATTCTAGCACCACACAAACAGCCCTGAACAGGGCAGGCTTTCAAAACAACGCTGCCGGTTCCGTTTCCTCTCACTGATGGTGTGATTTGTGGATGAGACGAACAAGTCTCCACTGTATCAGCAGCAGGTTATCACAGGCCACGACTCCACCAGACGTCTAAGTCACACAGCGTGTCTCTTCTTCCTTTTTCACAGACTATTGAAAGTCCAGTTTGGAAAGCTAAAATCATTCCCTTCTTGCAGGATCTTGATAGGATTCACAGCTCAGCTTCCAGCGGATATGTGCTTGCATAGTTGTTGCTGGAGTATTGGCCTTTAAGCAGGAGGCCCCGGGGTGCTTTGTTGTGGTGGGAAGCAGCGCTGCTATCCCAGCAGAGATCTCTGTCGCATGGATTTCGGACAGCAGGAAAGCCAACAAGAGGGGCTTTCATATGAAATCCCCTGAACTGGTTGCTACTGTACCATCATACTTCCCCTATACCTTCCCCGGCGGAAACAGATCCTATCTCTCCTTATCGTGGGGGAAACTTAACCCATATTTATTTAATTCTGCCAGCTGATTGTTTGCAGAAGCAACAGTGACTCATATCATTACATCATATGAGCTGATAGAGACAGATACATAGTGCAGAATGTAACTCCAAAAAGATGACTTTCCCACACACCAAGTTAATGCACCCGGCACTACAACACGTCCAAAAAACGTGGTCAAAGTTTGGGCTTCACTAGAAAGGAAAATACCAACAGCAAGCAGAGAAAGAATACATTTCAAACACTCACTTGGCTCCGTGAGTTGGACAATCTGTTGAAAACAAGCTGAAGGCAAAAGCAGCGGCTCAGTATGAAGGGGAAAATGATTACGACCGCACAGACTTTGGCTTGGACGTGACGGGTTGTTTACTGCCAAGAACAGCAACTCAGACGAGGAAACAAGATCATTCTGACACTCTCCGAATGAGTCCCCCGCTCTTGTGGAACAAGCTATTTACTGACCAAGTTTAATTAAGAATAAATTGATTTCAAGTTTTATTAGGTTGTAACTTGGACGAACACATTGCAGGACTCATAAGTCAGTGGAAGGGAGGCTGTCCAACATGATATTCTCCCATAAATATGAACACTCAGCTTTGTCAATAAGTATTTGCTCTTGACTGGATAATATCTAAAGCACAGGCATGAGATTAAAGGGGTTGCACAAGGGCTCAGATATATATCACCATGCTGGAGTTGGCTTACTTTTCAGCCAGCAACACTCCCTGTGCAAAGACCAGAGAAAGGTTGACCTCCCATTGAATTACTTCTGTCTCAGCAGTGTTGAACATGTAAAATGATTGAGTTTGTGGCTGCCTTAAGGTCTTTGCAGTTCTGACTCATATGGACACACAAGCTAATGTCTCTCTGTGGCCCCTGAGGCGTCTGCCCGGTTCCCAACCAGTCGTGGAGGGTCTGCCCTCAGAGCCACAAAGTTCACCACTCAGTGAACTCAGTGCCTAGAGGTGAAGGGTCAAGAGCCCAGGGCCAGGCCACAGCCTCAGCAGCTGACAGTTATGCTTAAAGATCATACTCAACAAGTTGATTTGTGAGGTTTACATAGAGCATGGGCGGGATTGTCAAACAAAGCTGTTTATGGCCTAAGTGTTTACCTGTGTCCTGCCCCTGGAACATAATTTACAGCCTATTATTCTAAAATTACAACACACAGGGTATTTAACAGCAGTGACAGGAAGTCACCAAGTCACAGAAAAGTGAGAAAATATTCTTCATCACATGACAGAACCAGCCTCTGGAAAACACAGCATTTATCTCCAAGCCATAAAAGATACAGTAAAGCTTTTAAACTTCTAAACTAGCTGATGAAAAGCTCATTATCTTTTAAAGAGGGACAGCAACAACAAAGTGGCCCATTGCAAATCTTGTCGAGGCTTTTTGAAGAACGCTCTCATAACGCCTGCTGACCCCGGGGTAGAGTAAACATTCCATTTGGCCTTCATGACTCGCCAGTAATTACCCAGACTGCCCCAGGGTCTTGCTCGCTGCCTGGCTGGCTAACTGGCTGGCTGGCTGGCTGATTTTACTAGCTAACAGACATACAAAGAAACATGCAATGCATTTCCTAACAGGTTTACCCCACATTAACGAATCGAAGTGCATTCACAAGGGGCTTGTAAACTCACCTTCATAAAAGTCAAAGCAGGGGGATTCTTTCTAATGGAAAGCAGCTTGTAGGGTTTTTTTAATGGATGTGTTCAGCTTTTCCACTCTACTCAACTGTCCACAATGTTTTTGCCTGAGAAACCTACTCAGATGTACTTCAGCAGCATGGAGCTGCTGCATGGATTCATTTCGGTGTGCTGCCCGCTGACGGCTGCTTTGCGTTGCAGTAGTGGTTACTGTCTGCCAGCCTTGACGCTGGACTGACGCACTGACTTTCTGCCAGTTTGCTCACACACTTTCCTGCACACACACAGGTCTGATTGTCCTCTGTCCGGCTCCACTCCCTCATTATCTGTATAACTGCATGTCTGAGACCTTTTGCTCAGCAACCAAGCCAAGTCTCAATGGAGACAAACATCCCAGCCATGATAATTCACCTTTGGGACATGAATTCATGTGTGTGTCTGGCCTCGCTAATTTGGTTAAGATGTTGATCCTGTTCTGATCTTCATTAAATTTGGTAGGAAACGTATAATTACGGAGCACTGAGAATCAAATCTGTCAATTCAGATTTGCTTTATTGGCAGGACTGTAATTAAAGTTTTGCCAAAGCACACTGTACAACATTTAAAATGTCAGTTTATAATAATAATAATTATAATGATCATTCAGATTTTTTAAGACTCTCTCTCACACACACTCTTTTTTGCTCCAAGCTACATGTAAGGTGATGCTTCTACATGTCTGTGTGTGCAAGATTGTGACTCACCTTGGGCAGGTGATTCACACTGGGAGGTTGAAACAAAGGTTGAATGAATCTGGAGAGACAACGCTAAAAGTGTCTGGGTGGTCAAATTAAAATGCATTGAGGAATTTTGTTTTGGGCAAAGAAGGGCTAAAAAATATTATGATAGATTTGCAAGACCTACAAAACTAATGTCAGAAAATGAAGGAATTAAAAATGACATTGTTGCATGAAAGAAAAACGGTGTCAAAATAAAAACCTTTTTAATAAATGCAACTTGAGACCCCATTAAATTAACAAAATTTTCACACATTTTCCTCCTTTCTAACTGAAGTTGTCCCAACACAGCAGCCATTTCTGCCAATCAGAGTGACCCGATCTCCAGCCTAAATGCTAAATGAATGTGTTGTTAGCTTGATGGATGTGCGTTCCCTGAGAGCCAGCACTCGTCTGAACATCAAACCATACATCATTTTTAATTGGCCAGGGGTGGACTGGAACTTGTGATAATTAAAATGTAAAGTCCTGGCAAATGAGCTGCTACAAAGCACACAAAGCCCCACAATCCTGTTACCTTCAGTTTCATTAGTGGTTTACCAATAAACGGAGCATGTGTGAGCAACTATATGTGGAGGAACTGGAATAATGTGTGGCTGGTAAAAAGGAAAGATAAAAGAAAATAAATAAATCAATACCAGCTGTGGTGGAAGACAAATATATTCAAATGTAATTCTTTGCATTGAAGAGTTACTTTAAAACTTAAATAAGCTCTTCAGAATACATTACATAGTACAAAGTCATGTTACCACGTGTTGTAGCAAGTGGTTTAAAAGGGACTAGGGGAAACTGCTGAGCTGAATGCAGGTACTGTTCATGCAAGGCGCTCTGTGAATACATGTTTACTCAACTGGTCACATGTCCAAATCTAAGCAGGAAAAAAAAAGCCATATTACGGTTTTCCAGACAGATTAACCCTAAGATTCAGGTTAACAGCCCTCCAGCGCAGGAAATTCCTGTTTCACATGCTATGAGGCACAATATGAATTCTGAAATCTGTGCTGTAACGACCTCTGCAAATGTTATCTATAAATTTATGGGAATTAAACCAGCGTGCAACAGATTGAAGGGTTTTCTTTGGTGTTTGGCAAAATGTCAGACATTTACCGTTTTATATACGGTTGAAATACTGAACCACACACATACATTTACAACCCTATTTAATGGAAGGGCAATGAAAAAAATTCTACTTTATACAGCCTGTTTAAGGGTTAAACATAAATGTGAGTAAATCGTATCCATCATCTCGTACACTGAGAGGACATGCAAGAAGAATAAAATCAGACTGCAGTGATACTTTGTGCCACATTAGGGATGTTTGACAATAAAGATATTCCTGGAGCTCATGAAGAAAGTCTGATAGGGTGGATTTTCCATGCTTGTGTGCACCCAGAGTCTGTGTAAATAAAGGGAAAGGGCTGGTAGGGCTCTCTCAAGGCTCTGCTCTCTCTGCTCAGACCTTATAAGGAGGCTCGCTGATCAACAGAGCAGTCGCTGGGACATTTGATCCACAGAGACAAATGGAGAGCACTTGCACTGGAAACAGTGGGCAGATCGTCTGGGGGAGGGGGGAGCTATCATGGTTAACCATCCTCAAGGTATCACTGACATTTCTTAAGGCACTTTCCAGTAAGTTTACTCTGAATGTGTGGAGGGGTGACTGCATCTGAAAAGATAACATTTTTATTATAAAGAGTCATTGATGGAGATGTAAATCATTGCACTGTTCATGTGAACAGACCCTTCAATAAATGAAAATCTTTCTCAGCTGACTTTGCAACACGCAGGATCAACTTACTTTGCCCCACAGGCAACAGTTGCTGAGTCACTAACGCTGCTGGGATGAGAAGGTGCTGCCAATCTTGACAAGAATCCAACATGAAAGGGATGAACATGTTCATTCCCAAGAGCTGTTGACAGCAGAACTGACTTCCAGGTCAGGATGGGTAGGGATCATCCACAGGGTCCAGACCTTTGCGGTAACCATCAGGAAAACAGCTGGTCCTGTGCTCTCCTTCCACCCATCCTCCGTCACTCACTCCACTTAGCGAGAGCTGACTCAACTACATGAAGTGGACACTCCCCTTACCGCCAACCACAATCCCAGACAGTTTACTGTTATCTCAAGGTTACACCATCAATGGGAGCTTTGACAGTCCCAGATGATTGTAGGGTGACTGTGAAAGCCTACATGGAGGGATTTCTCCGGACATCTGTTTGTGAGAAATCCTGCTGTTGGTGGTATTTTCTTGGCCGCACGCTGAACCTGAGTTAGTGACAGTGAGACGCCTGATCATGCAGGCGCATGCGGGGTCTCAGGTGGCACAATGGATGTGAAGCAGCGAGAAAAGTCAAGCAAGATGTGTAGGAGGTAAGGGAAGGGAAGACCACCAATTGCACAGCAGTGAAGCAAAACATTACACATTAGCTCCGTTGGTTCACTGGTTGGCCTTAGCAGCCCAGTTGAGAGATTCAGCTTGGTGACCAAGCACCCTTATCAGCGAGTGTGTGTTTTGATCGCTGATCACTCAGTGGAGCCCCCGCAGGTTCCACATCATATGAGCCCAAGGGGGCGAATACCAGTGATGCAGAAATGCTGTTAAGACATGGTGTTAAGTGAGTGACAGAGCTGTGTTGCAGCTGTGTGGCGGAGGAGTCCAGGATGCAGGGGCAGGTGTGAGGACCAGACCACCTACAGTTGGAGCTGAGAAGACACTGTTGAACATTCCTCTCCCAGTCCCCCCTAAGCAGTGCAGGTGTACCAAGACACAGCAGTCAACTTCAAGTTAGGAGAATGTCCTTCTTGATTAGCATCTCTCCATTTAACCAAAAGAATGTTGATTATTAATGAGGACCTAAAATTGTCACTAGGTACAATATAAGGGTACAGAGTAGTGTTTAATGATCTAATTGTTTTGGCTTGTGACACTTTAAGCTGCATTCCTGCAACCCTGTCTCCTACAAATTAAGTTCCCATATAACAATACTGCAACGTTTCACGGGAATCATAACTACAACTACAATCTTATGCTGTACAAATAACCTATTCTTTTGTGGAGGATTGTGTTGATTCTCTGCTTTCCTGTCCTGTTAACCATCCCGTGACCCCTCTTTAAGAATCATCTGAGAGCCCACAGGTTGGGACAGAGTCTTGGTTATGTTATTAATATACATTAACAGGTGTATTTATGAATACTGATCTATTCATTCGCATGCAGTTAAACTACCGCAGTTACAAAGTATAGGAGATTGGGGTTATGTATTAAATGTTGTGCGTGTGGTGAAGTCAGAAAAGCATGTTGGTTAGGCTTGGGGAAAGACTGTGATTTTGGTTAAATGTTTATGAAGTGACTCATGTTTTGAGGCAATTTCAACTTTTCCAATGTTTAACCAAGACTTTCTTATTTTGACCGAGAACCTTGAGTGTCCAAACAGCAACAATAGCATGATTAATGATTTTTGTGGTTATGAGGGGAAGCTGTATTGCAAGAGCAGCTATTGTAGAGAAAACACATGATATATTTTGTAACTTAATGTTTCGCAATATTCTGCGGCTTAGGAAATTTGGTAATTTAAAAAAGTCATAATAACAATGTTATTCAGGTGGGATTATGTTTCCCTCAAAACATACTTTCTGCTGCAGCTGGATCAAAATACATAAACAATAAACACACAATGAAAATGTATCCCTCGTGAATTTAAGACTAATTTATAGATGATAAAGTCATCTGATGTTTTTTCCAGTGTGAACCCTCCTCTGCCCTGAAGTTGTGATTTACACAGCAAGAGGCCCCTCAGTAAACAGAGGGAGCAGACGCACTGCTCAAGGGCTCTTCATTCATCTCGTCATCCCAAGGACACTGACAGCTGGCCTTCGTGACGGGACAATGAGTCCGAGAGGAGCTCCAGCAGAGAGACGCTGGCTAAGGGCCCTTTCTGCTCCAGAACGAAACTCTCTCTCTGAAGGGGTTAAAGTCTTAATCCTCCTCTATTCTCTATGGCATAAGGATTAGCCAAAGTTAATACGCACACCTTCAGGTTAGGGACTCGAGGAAGATCCCTGCTCTGTGGCTGCTAAGCCTGTCCGCTGTTTGCAAACAACATGCGGCCTTCACTGCCCTCATTGGCTGGAGCCGGTACAAGAGGGCATTTCGACCAGAGGGTGACCACCCCAATTTCAAAGCCCTTTATGTAGAAAGGACAGATTGTTTGACTTGTCCCTCTGCACTTTATGCGTATGCATTTTGTCACCACTTAACCCCTGAGCTAGGTCATGATTGAGATAGAATTTGCATTCATTCACCATGAAAATATTGTAAGAGTTGTGCAAACAAGCGCACAAATAGAACGATTTCACAGCTTGCACTGCTGACCCTTAAAAGAGGGTTTGTTTGCCGCTGCTCAGCAGTATATAAATATTCAATTGCCTGTTAGCCACGGCTGCTGCTAATCCTCAGCAGAAGTTGCTGCCAAGTTGGAACATATTTGAGGGCAGCTGGATAATAAATCATAAGAACTCAAACACAGAAATATACCAAAGAGCTGGCTGTTTACGCCTTTTGTTCTGGAGCGATGATGGTTGTGACAGCGGGCTCGTGAGACGAGACAAAACCCACCAAGATCTCCAGGCTCTAAATGGAGTGTCTAAAAGAAGAGCGCATCTCATGGCATAACAAAGCATTTACTGTACACTGGACTGGTTGTATTTTTAAAATCATCCAGATCTGCAGTTGTGAAAGATGTTCACATGATGTTATATTTTTGCATTTAATACTAGAATTTTGTTCCAAAACTATTTCTACTTTTAAATTGTGACTATTTTTTCCAAAGGATGACTCACTTCTGCTGAGTTTAAACATATTACTACAATGGTGGTTTAGCAGTCATCACCATGATTGATTGATGCAGGCTTCAGTGCTGCATTGTTTATAAAAACTCTTTGTTTCTTCTCACTGTGTTATTCATGAGTCCACAATGGTTGGAAAGAGCTTTACATCTGCAGTTTTTTTTTTTTTTATTATCAAAAGCTCTGATCAGAGAGGTGGAAAATCATTCACGTTCTCAAACACTAAAAGGAAAATTGCATACTGACTGCTCCTACTTTTGCTTTTTACTGTACAATAATTCACTCAAACTGTTTATTGGCTTAAGCAAGTGGATACTGGTATGCTGTGTAAGTGAAAACAGGTGTCCAGTGCTGTGGCTGGTATGGAGACACACACCGTCTATAGTATGTCTGTATCTGTGCACGTGGAGTACGTCTCATATCATCCATCTAACTTTATCTACCTCTATCTGTTTTTGCTTGCAGTGCTGTTCACATGCCCTTTACTTTGGTTACTTTGGTATGCTCCAAGTTTAGGAAATTGTTTTATTATCCACAGTCTTTACAAGAGGTAATATAGGAATCCAAAGAGATATCAAAAATTATGTTAAAACAGCCGACTTTGGTTTGTTAGTCGGAGATCGACCACATATTCCACAGAGGAACACTGTGGCGACACTCAGGACATGGTGACATATTTGTGTGACGTTCAGTCGTAAATTGGCGCCTGCGCTCACACCACCGCTGTCAGTCATGTTAGATGGCCAGTGAGTGAGCAGGTGTTTGCTCATGCTGTGTGCCACAGTAACATGTTTACAGTGTGGAAAGGAAAACCTACTGGGCTTCTGAAAAACAGGCACTTGTCACTGAAAGATTTGTGATTGGTGACAATTTTTACTGAGTCAGATAATCCAATGTACTGCAGGAAATGTTATTTCAAACTATCAACTGCGCCAAGAAGGTAATAAAGTTGATATAAATATTTTCCGCTTTTTTGTGTTTGTTTATCAGAATAAACAATTGAAGAATTGCAACCCTATAAAGCTAAGTTTATGGTTGCTGTTGCATGAAAAATGATCAAATCTGGCAAAGTGGCACGCCATGTCACCTTTCCCATTGACCACAAAGGCTCTAAAAGTTCAAAAGTTGCTCAGAATTTTTGTAATAAGGTGCATGCTGCACTTTTTAGTTCAACATGGAATCAAGGGAAGATTGGCCAAGCAGGTCCACCTGCTAAACATCTGTATGACTATGACTTTGAGATTGTGAAAAAACACAGTTGATCACTGTGTTAAATCCCAGATGATGAGGATGGCTCGTTAAACAGTGAATTGAAGGCAAGTGACAGCAATGTTAATATATGTATAATTACAGTACACAATTGCAGTGTTTGGCAGTATGTCTGTCTGTGTTTACTACTGTTGCCAGGGAGCCTAATCTTCTTCACACAGAATATTTAGTATGTTATGTTTGTACGCTCCCTGGCGTTTCGGAGAATACTGCAATGAACAATGCAAAAATGTCTCTGTCCATGCATTTAAACATAATGTCCGAAATGATAAGTCAGCTATTATTTATGACTCATTAAACATCTTTACCTAAACAATCAAATCAAATCATTGGTATTTGTCTCAGACAAAAAAAAAGCAAGGTGGCTTTTCACAAGGAACACCTCTCAGTCCATATACCTTAGCTTTACATTATCATACCATACCTCCACAGGTATCAGTGGAATCTGTGGAATGGCCAAACGGCTTGTTGAAAGCCTGATGAGATTGCCTTGATCCGCCTGTAATCCCACTCAGATAAGATGTGTCCTACCATGTCTCAGGTGATATAAAGAATAGCTCCATTCATCTTGTCAGTGAGAGGGATTCTGTGTAAAGCTAAGAAGTCCCTCAGCTAACCAGAGTATCCATCATTGGTCATTAGGACATGAGTGGCCAACCAACATGGCTCAGATCCAGGTGGGACTTGATTGCTGATCGGGCCGAACAAATTCCAGTATTCTGACTGACTAAAGTCACAGCGCAGGCTATCAGTGAAGAAGCTGGAGCTTAGGAGGGCCGCTTTAATCCACAGTGAAACCAGAGCGGCCTCCATCACCGAGCCTTGTTTATTACTGAGGGGATTAAGGTATTGCTAGGTTAAGAACAACTTTGATCATGACTGCTGGCTCCTGGAACGCACAAAGGGTTCAGCATAAGCCAAGGCAACAATTACCAGCCGACAGAGGGTCATTAGACAGAGGGCTGCTGCCCACGTTCCAGACACCCCAACCCCCGCCAACCCCGACCAACCAGGACCTTTGATAACATCAAACCCACTTCCACTCGGCCACAATCACACCAAGCAAGGCAGCCTGAGTACAACTCTGCCAGACTCCACTGAGAACCAGCATTCCCCACAACTAAAGAGGAGAGGAGTGGCCCAACAGGAAGTGTCCAGGGTGGGCCAAAGTGGGAGGCTGCAGGCCTCTGGGTGGTTGGGTCCATGGAGATCTGGTTCAAATGTGATGCTATCTCTCTGCAGGGCCTTGCTTGATTTTATTTAGCTTTTTTGATTTTTGTCCCAAGGGACAGTCAATTCACCCAAAATAGATGCTGATTGAGTTATTTTTGTTTTATTATAGTGTTGCTGCAGGGTAAAAGTGCAGTTTCAGATCAGCTTGTCTCCAGTCGAACCTTTTCTAAGCGTCTCTGCGACTGAATTGTTTTGCTTCGTGGTGAGATACAGTTACACACATGGTGGGTCAGAGGCCACACTGAGCCTTGTTAAGGACAAAGAATCAAAGACAAGTTTGCTTTTTGTTTACTCTCTGGTTGTCTCTAGTTGTAATACTTGTGTGGCAGTCTAAATTAGAGCATGAAATCAACAGGCTGACCCTTTGACCCATCCAGTCCTCTCTGTCCTCTTGACCCGACCCTGATGTAAACTAAGGCTACTCACCAAATGTCTATGAGGTCAGAGCAGGGTCAACGTACCTGTAAACATGGAAGTGGAAAGGATCGCAGGGCTAAGCTTCTGTTAAGAGCCCGATAACATTTGACTTTTACTAGAGTGGCGAGGGTCAGGCCACTGTTACACTGGCTCTCAGTCTTAACTCTCTGGGTCAGGACAAGGAAAACCAAGGAAAAATCCTGCTATCCGTTTTAATGTTTTGCTTCAAGATTAGTTTGTGCAAAGTAGAGAGGACTGGATCTTAAACTGCCACCAGCTGTGAACAGTTCAAGACATCCTGCCAAGTTTGCTTGCTAATCAACCAGCTTACAGAGCATGTTTCTTCTGTTAAATATGCTTGTGTAAGATATGTAGTCTCTCATAAATCTTTGAGTCCCCCATCAAAATTCCAACTCAGCAGTGTTTGTCAGTGAATGCGCAGCGTTGACATAATCAACAACACTCCCTTTGGGTCTGATTATGCCACAAAATGATTCAGTCCCTACAATGTTTTCCACTCGCTCTGGAGTTATTGCTTTCAGCTGGTTGAGCACCATCGATCCCCATACTAAGCGATTATATTGCTCATATCAACAGGAAACAAATCGGCAGCGAGCAGACCCACAGTGTTATGGTTAAACTCACAAAAACTGTGAGATGACTGGCAGGAAATATGTAAATCATAGCTCTATATTTACCAGGGTCTCCCACAGAAGCCACAAAAAGCTGACAGTTTGGCAAAATTGGGAGGTAAATAAAGAAAGTGTTTTGTGACAGCAGTTCATCTGCTGCTGCATGAGTAAACATCTTGCAATAGTTGTCAAGTCTGGGAAAACTAGGGGATTTTAAGTGCAATGGATTGAGGCGTCAGTATGCATCAGACAAAGAAGTTGTTGGATAATTTAACAGTCTGTGAAACCCCACACTCCCAAACCTTTCTGAAGCACAGTTGGCATCCCATCTTGCCCTTTTCTGTGATGACTTTGGGCAGCAGCATGGCCATTTGAAACAGCGATAAACACTGGCTAATTTCACGCAAGACTGCCTTTTGAGGGACGTTTGCCTGTATTGAGCAAACTGGGAATTAGGAGTCCCAAGTCCAATTAATCAATTTTGTCACAAGGTAGTACTCCAGTGAAATGCAAACCAGTCAGCTCATTCATTTTCTCCAATATTTGCCAGAAAGCCCACACCGTCTTTTCTGACGTTATATTTGGTGGAATTTCTGTAATTTGGATAGGTCACAAAGTAGAAGTAGTAGAAGAAGTATTTAGCTTCAAACGCCACAATCCGCTGAGGTTAGACAGCTGAGCAGCAGGATTTTCACATAGCACCATCTACTGCCCTCTAGTAGGCCGACATCCTACCTGCATTTGGTCGTAAACTGATCTGATTGCTGTTTAACCATTTCTGTCACTTCCTATCACCGTATCTTACGGGCTCCACAATCGGCCAAAGATACCGCCACATGGAAAGACGTCGAGTCACACTGAGTGCAGAAGCATTAACTTGCAGTGCAGTATCCGACAACAGTTTGCAAGCCTTTACAAACATGCCAAATTTGATTGCGTTTTGAGTATCCTGAGAGCTGTAGTCTTTGACACTATCCAAAGAAAAACACCAATTTACTTTCAATCGCTCTAGGCTGATTTTGGATCCAGATGCGATATTTTGTCAAGGCTTTTGGGAATGTTATCACAAACACAGTGCACAGAGTTTATAAAACCTCTGCTATCCCCAGATTATCCCTGAACTCTATGTTACCTGTGGCTGGTAAACTATACTTGGCGGCCGCAGCTGACACTGGGATAGGTCGTATGACACACATTGCTCGCCTTTTTCTAATTATTATTCCAGATTAGGAAGGGATTTCATTCATTTTCCGTGATTTATTAGTTGTGACTATAAATGGCAGGTGTAGTTTCCATCCAGAGCTTCATTTGAGATTCATGGCAGTGCTCATGTGACCTGAATCCAAAATCAACTCCAAAATAAACTGAAGAGCTTTTGGGAAGTATCTGCTGCATTACAGTAAAATAACTCTGCTGCACACAGGTATTTTATTCCAGGCTGAAGTATTCTGCGTTGCTGCAGTGAGGTTTCTAAATGATGCTTTTCTAAATAGGGGATTTCTCTTTCATACTTTCCCTCCCTCTCTATCTCGCTCTCTTTTGGCAGGCTTGCAAAGTAAAAGTGTAGCGTATCATTAGATCAGCAATGGTTCCAAGGCTTCTGCCCCCATGGCATGTTCAGGCTTTACAGCGAGACCTCACTGTTATCGGAGACAACGCTGCATTCCACTGCAGGGCAGATGGAGTCACATTTTTTAACTCTCCATCGACAAGATTTACAATTGCGCCCACTATCTCTGTGATTTGTAGGCACAACCCACTTTGAAATTCTCCTATTTACCTCTGTTGCCTCTGGCACAACACACGGCTGAATATGTTGAGGAATATGCTTGGTGTTGACATTTGCACTCCCCTGTCAGTGAACATGGATTTTTCTGTAATAATCTGCCTCTTTTAGAGATCCAATCAGGGTCAAAATGTTTTCTTTTGTCATCCTTTTGTCTCATTAGACATTAGACTCTAAATATGTACACATTTATCATATTGAGTTCTACTTTGGTGACTGGTGAATTCATGATTTGATCAATAGCAAGCTGTTTTGAAAGAGCTGACCAAACTGTATATAAAGATGGACAGACATGTCCCCACCTCCTACCATTCTACAAAAATGAAGGCAAAATATCTTGGATATGGGCGCTGCCATCTTGCACCATTAGCCTCATTTGGAGCCAGAGTCTGCACAGAAGTGATTGGACGGTGGATTCAGGAAGTCTCTACTGGGTCGTATTAGACGATAGAAACAATCAACCATAGTCGTCTTATGGATCTGAAGACTTGTTGCAAATGACCATAAATGTGTAGATTTTTTACTTTGAGTGTTTACCATGTTTAACTGGTAAAGAGTTCTGTTGAGAGATGAATAAAGTGTATTTTAATTCAGTGTACAAATCTGTATAATTCTACTTATTCAAGCCCATCTACCAATGCCTCCTCAGTTTTTATGCTTGTGTATCAGGCCATGCAAGCATTTTTCATGTACGCAAAGAGGCCAATAGGAAACCCTACTGTTCTTTTATTCTGTTGGGCCAAAGACCAACAAACTATCCTCTTTATGTAGCCAACTGGCTCTTCCTCTGTCTTTTAACCTTACCCACCAAGAAAACACAGAAGCTTCAGTATTCGAGGAATGTTTGGCTAGGTCGATGCTGCAGCCCGATTACAGCCCACGAGTTAAGAAGCATGAGGATTACAAGGAACTGACAGAACGGTCGTCTTCCTGCGTTTAATTAAATCCCCCTTTCCGTCTCTCTTTGTATCCACGAACAGCCAAGTCTGTGCTGCCAGGGGCAGGGCACCAAACCAGCGTGCTGTAAGCTGTTTAACCTACATGAAAGTGTCACGGCTGAATAGAAAGGATGACCCCTTCTTTTGGTCACCGTATCCTCAAAAATCATTTGAAGTTAAGCTCGGTATTAAGCGAATCTCTGGTCTGCAAAGATAAGACGTACTCTACAGGAGACCTTTTGATGGCCTCTTCTCTTTGTGGGTTTGGTGATAAAAATGGAATATAACTGAATTTAAAGCCAGATTAGGTCTTTCCGAGAATAGTCCCCATGTAAGGCAAAATATAATTTTAAGAAGTTTGCATGTACATTTTTGGAGTACGTGAGATAAGAAGATTGTATTTATCTCCCAACAAACTCATCTTGGAATTTTATGCAGTCATCTATTAATTGTAATTTAGATTTTTTAGAGCATTTTGAAAACCAGTCAGTCAAAGATTTATACCCTGAGATGAAGGTAAAGGCTTTACATAACCTTCAGAGACGCAATGACGTCCTTAAAAAGCTGTTTTTTTTCTCTCTTCCATATCAGATTACATGGAAAATTCAAAATATGTCCGTTTGCCAAAACAGAAACCAGGATAGCTCGAATGTCTGTCAGCAGTAAGACTGAGACGGTTGGATGATGTTAAACCTGATACAGGAAAATGTCTGGATCGGTTCCATCCTCGTCGTCTTCATATTAAAGACACGAGCAGACACACTGGCCAAACACTTCAAAGCACTGGGAGGAGAACAATCACTTTCTGGATTACTGGTTTCCTTTTGGCTTATCCCCTTTGCTGAGGAATTTCTCGTATGTAAATAGCTGTTTGCGTGGATTTGATCAATTCGGACTACACCCTTCCATGGCACATGCCAAACTGTCTAGCCTCACTCGTCGAAATCCCTGCAACCTTATCACCAGAGCGGGAACACAGCCTTTCTATTGCTGTCAGATTCAACTGACAGACATGACCGACAGCTTTATCTCCTGGATGCGAGCAGGTTTTTGATCTCTTGATCTTTTCTCACATTTGAACCCACATCAAAGGTTTTGAGCTATTCAAAGAAGGTGGAGAATATGGCATCCTGTCTTCATGTGAGCTAATCTGAGCCAGACGGAAGCAGAGAAGAGGACTGAAGACTGATGGATAGCCTGACATACAGACGTAGCTCGTGGCATTGCCAGACCTGCAGTTCTGTGAAGGCTGTATGCTCCAGCACTGCATGCAGAATATCTCTGTTTAAAAACCTGTCACGGTCTTATATATTACAGCCACTTTTATGTTTGTCTTATGCTCTAGTGCACCTCTGTTTATTTGTGCATATCTAAAGCTTCAGTAAATATTTTTACTTCTCATCTTCAATGGTCTTTATATTCACATGAATTTATAACTTTGATTATTCAACTTAGAATAAAACTTGTGATATTGTTTCCTCTTAAAGTACTATGAGTCAAGCCAACGTCTGTGACAAAAGGAAGTCAAGGTGCCGTGTTCGCCAAGACCATGTCTCTTTGGGGACAAATTTTTAAAAAAAGAAAAGTAGAACGATTTATCTGTGAGCTTTTGGGGTGCTGGATGCATATTTGAATTTTGGATAGAGTCAGACAACCTGTGTCCCCCCTTTTCCAGTCTTTATAATAAGCTAAGCTCATTGCTTTCCCACTTCAGCTCCATACTTGAACTTCTCATTCAACTCTCAGCAAGTCAGCTTATAAGCTAATTTCCCCAAATGTCAAACTTTTCCTTTAAGTAACTTTGTTCATAAGAATTCAAGGTGTATCACCACACTTTGCATCTCTTTGGCCACATTTGGCTCATTTGCTTGGGTTTACTAGTAAGTATAGCTCATATAACTTCCCCCTTTTCTCATTAATTGCATGGGTTTTACTCTGTGGCCCCTTTTTAAGCTGGTCAGTGCATGTTTTAATTGCAACACATTGCATGGATGGAACCAATCCAATGTTAGTAATCATCATGCATGGTTTGTGTTTGGACAGCTCAGTCTATCAGCAACAGTCTGTCACTCTATCTGCAACCATGCCTGCCTAATACTCATTCAGTTGAAATTCTGGTAGCCTAAAACCTTTTCCCCCTCCTAACAGATTTCTTGTCTGTCTAATGTGAGGCACATGCTGTCTCTGGCCTCCCTCAGACAAGAAGAAGCATCAGCAAACTACCCTCTTTTATAAACTCCACCCCTAATCAGCGTGCAGGTGGTGAAAGCAGCCAGGTGTGACTTGTTTTCACTAATGAAACAGCTCAGCTGTACCTGATGGCTCATTAGGAAAAGAGGGAGAAAGTCAAGAGAGATTTAACCCTAAAAAACAAAGAAAATCTTAAAATTCAAACTAGTGCTGACAAACTACTGCTACTAGAACTGTTCTACTGTGTGTATACTTGAGCCTACCTATATCACATTGATTTTTAACTAAAAATTTTATTAATTAATCTTTTTTTTTTTCTTCTTTTTTTAACTACCTTTCCAAGACCTGGCACTCCTTTGTTTATAGACACATCAACAACTTGTGTCATATTTCCAAACTTAAACATGATGGTGTAAACTGTATAAAGTACCACATCTAAATTGTGATGGGATTACTCAGCTAGTCTGCCTGGCAAAGCAGTAGTCCCAGACTCTTAAATTCAACAGACCTCATAATTGTTGGTTGTCAACGTGATGAAATTGTCCATTTTTCATTCAGTGCACTTAGTCAGGCTGCTATTTCTCACCTGCAGCTGTGCAGTGATTTACGGGCCGGCACTGTGTCCATTTTGCCCAGTCTGACACATGCTGTATTTTAGCTTGTTCAACAGAGTCAATTTAGCAGATATACAAGCATGTAATCACAGGCTTCCTGATTTATGCCCCCACACCCTTTATCAGAAAACCCCACCTTTCACTTCATCACTGATAGTGCTGCTGTTTTGTTTTTTCCACAGCATGACAGCATTCCTCTGCAGGTAGATAATTATAGAAATTAGAGATCAGTTTGGATATTTTACAGTAAACACATCAAAGTGTGTTGTGTAAAACAAAATGATGAATAAACAAAGTCATTAAATTAGCACAGAAGGCAGTGAGAAGAAAAGCCAAGTTTCAACAAAAGTAATTACGGGCCAAACAAGGAGATTAAAATGGGTTTATATTTCAAATGGGGTTTTAAACTCGGTGAAAAAGTGCAGAGCAGCATGATAAAAAGAGGAGATGAAAGCAAGAAAAGTGAAAATCACTGAGCGGAGGAATGGGATTTATTATAACATTCAGCTTTGGCAGCATTGTTAACACACAGAATACAAAAGAAACGGCCCTGGAACAAGTGGGATGCTTCATCTGTGTTGGATTAACTGTTCATTGGTCATAAAAGCAAAGTGTAAAGCACAGGATGACCTTCAGGCAAGTACAAATGGCCCAATCTGTGATGCAATCTCAGAAAACAAGTGTTTGTTCATTCTCCCCAGCTGCTGAGCTCGCCTCGCTTTAACAGATTTTTTTAGTTAGCTTTAAAAGACCTAAAACTCGTGTTCAAATGAAGCTATGGGATTGTTTTGGACTTGTAAGTAATGTAGCTTTTCTGATTGGATTTAATTATACACAACTACATCAACTTAATGGAGAGTTGTTCGTGTCCAGAGTTTATGGTCAGCCACAAAATGTCACAGTTAAATATCCTCCTCAGTTTTCATTGGCTAGTAAGACACCAGAGAACAGATGCCCTGTATCCGCAAAAAAGGAAAAGGCGGAACAAAGACAATCCTTCTCAGTTGTTTAAACTTGAACTCCAGCAGGCTGATGGGAGGTAAGTTTTGGGGTCATTGGTGCAGAGTGATTCCCCTCCATGCAGTGCCTCCCTGCATACATCAAAGATCCTCGGCATCAGCAGATAACTGGTCAAGCCGGTGAGCAAAAACAGCTGGGCCGGAGCAAAACAAAGATGATATAAGCGGCTTCCTCCTCGGTGGCGTCAACAGTGATAAGCCCCAGCCTATATTGTGTTTGAAGCGCCCCCTGCACCACCAGCACCACCAGAACCAGACAATTTAGAGACCCATGTAATGCAAGAGGAAATATAAACTGTGATCTCTTGAACCCTGTCAGAAGAAAAGGTCTGGCTTTTGTCTCTACAACCATTTTGGGGAAGTAGTGGGAGTGACTTTAAGTTGCAGGGACTGTGATCTGTGAAAGCACTCAAACGTGCCTCGATGTCAGCAGGGGAGACACAGGGAAGTATATCTGAGCTACGCAGGATGTGATTGGACATAAAAACACACATGTGAAAAGATTCCTCTCTTGATTTAAAAGTCTGAAAAATTGCCTGCTTGTTCTTCTGTTGGGGAAGATATGGAGAGCTTGTTTTACATCAGCCATCCTGACAAAGTGCTTCTACACTTCCTGAAATAAATAAATAACAAACAAACTCCTGAGATCTCATGTTGTCAGACACGATAGCCAAAGAAAGATGTTTCTCAAATGACTCAGTGAGCAAAACAGTACCGGCTGTGGTAGCTACAGAGCTTTGGACAAAAAACTTCCTTAAGAAGATTACATTTTCTTGGACAGGACCCAAGGTGGAGGTAAACGTTATCGTAGGATGTTCAATTTCCGATCGGATTTAGCTGACAGTGCTCCAGGCCTGAATGACAAAGGGCAAGCAAGAGTTTAGTCTCAGAAGTAGCCAGGAAGGTCTTATTTTTTAAATCTTGGGAGAACAAATAAGATATTTACTTTTTCTAAACAGGATGAAGGCAACCTCGTGACCCCAGATATATACCTCCAGTCATAGCGACCAGGATTTAAGGGGAATAAACTTTTTGTCCATTACCACTGGGGTTCTTATATAATCCAAACAAAGTGACAAGGTTAATGGGATGGAGCTGTGGGAGGAATTATGCAGGATTATGCAAATGAAAAGGCTAATATGATAATTGTGTGCACATGCTGTAGGCTGATGAGATTACTTTGAATATCGCATGGTGAATAATTGTTTTACATTATGTTAATGAATGTGTATGTAAAACCTCGATCCCAAAACAGTTGGGACATCAAAAGCATAAATAAAACATATTGTGATAATTTGCAAATTGTTTGTGACATATTTGATTGAAAACTTTACACGGGCAAAATATTTAGACGGTTAGGAGTTATTTTTGTTTTAATGCTGTATATTTAAGATTTAAAGAGTGGGACGACTTCTATAATTTAAATAAGACTAATAAAAGATGCAGTTTGTTATGCAATGTGCTTGCACTTGCAAACAATAACTTTTACAATTTTATTCCAAACCGCTCTCATTCCCAACTCATCACTCACAGATGCTTGATCAGGATCCTTTGGTGTCAGCAAGTTTCACACGGGACACGAATGCTGGTCTCCAGGGTGAAAGTCATCTTTGACTCATCCAACCACCGTGGTGTCCTCCCTTTGCTGACTTTCTCACTCTTTATACTACAACTGACTGTAAATCTGCCTTTTTGGTGGCACCGTTTACCTCTAATTAAACTGACTTATACCCTGTGCAAAAGCTCTGCATGTACTTTCCTAGGCCAGTGATGTTCTACTTCATATACTTTCTTTTGGTCGATTGGCATTGTAGATCATATGAAAGGCCCTTAAATCCAGCACACTCTGACAATGGCGAGTATTGCCCTTCCATTTCTCCGAACATTTGTTTGCATTACTGCATCTTGCAGATGCAAAGCATTCATTTCTGGTGCACAACTGATGCTCCGAACAGAAGCAGGACACATGCGGCAGCTATGTATAAGCTAAGTACATCTCTGCTTCAGCCTCTATTGCAATCAGTTGGATTTTGGTTCGTTATAAATGCTGGTTTGACCACGGGTCATAGAAAGCATCTGTCTATTCAGTTCAAAGCACTTGGCTCAGAGTGACATCACTGTCCCACCGATTATATTGACTTTGGAGAGGGGCCACCCAGACCCCCTCATCCCCCCCGGGGCCATCGAGAGCCACAGCCGCGTCTGGTGAAAGTGTGAGTCAAGGAGCTCACAGCCAGGCTGTTACGCCTCCATCTGGGCCGCTGAATTAAACATCAGCTAGGCAGACAGGCTCCCTGCCGGAAAGCTTCAGGGACCAGGAACAGGGGCCAATTAACCCATGCCCGGTCTATTCAGACCTTACTTTGTAGCCAATTAAGAGGGCATATTACAGAAGGGGATCAAAAGGGATGATAAAACGGTTGGGTTTGATTTGACATCAGGCACACAGGGTACAGTTTGCATAAAATCATAGTGACTGAAAGGGAGCCCTAAGCAATGAATGCAGCCATCGTAAGCTAAGTAAATACATTCAGAATACCCTGGATAATAATAATTAATACTAATTAGGTCAACTTAATCTTGTTTATCCCCAAGGCTTTCAGGAGCAACAACTATATTTGCTTCCAGTATTTTAGTATAACCTTTTGCTGAGTGATTCAGCAGAAAAACTCTTGCCTTTACATCAGACACTATGTCACATTGTGTCACTGTGGCATCAGACACAAGTTCGTCTTCACTACAGCGCAGTTCCTCTTCTTCATCTCTGACGCCCGTCTAGTGTGAGGAAATACTTCTGCGGATGCGACAAGGAGAGAGGAAACACAGCAAATGACAAAAGCAGAAGTGAACGGAATCAGGACATTTGTTTTCTTCTACCATTGTAACACATGGAGATGATAACAGATGTGGCTCAATAACAAGCCCCCAGTCCAACAGCCTAATGTGTTGTTATCTTCCACAGTAAAATGTAATATTGAGCAAATCATATCTCTAAAGATGCCTCATTATTTATTCTCCTGTCAAGAAAAATACATGGATTTTTATAAAGGAGTGGTGAGGTGGAAACACCAGTTTCCCTAAATGGTGAAGGGGAAAAACATTTGTAGGTTAACAAGATGTAGACTGTACTTGATTTACCTTTCATGGACTGGTGCTCTGAGTGTCCCCAAACAATATGTCTAGGATTTATCTCCGTACTGTGCAGGCTGTAAGTATTAGAACGGTGATATGTTTTTCATTGTTTTGGCTCTGGTCCAGCACATTGAATTTGAAATGAAACACTTGTTATGAGGTTGTCGGTGCTCGCATTGATATTGCATGAACATTTACCAGGAGGGAGGAGTGGTTTATATGAAAATGGATACACTTTTTACACTGTATATATGAGATATGGACGTAAATACTATGAGTTAAAGATGATAGACGTGCATTGACTTCATATTCTTATCATTTTATTTCAAACAGAGTGACCTAGGCAAAACAAAAATGTCCTAATACTTACAAACTTCCTTCTTTTTTGGTGATATTTAGCTCCTATAGCTTGAATTTGGTCTCCTGCAGAGCAATTTTCTTTTTAATTGGCAGTGATTTATTAGTGAAAGGTGTTTGTTTAGTGAGAACTGGGAACCACAGGCGTTCAATTAATGGGAAGACGGATCATTATTTAATGGCCTATAGTATAAAAATAATCTGATAACCGTTTTCATTTTCCCAATGCATTAATCTTTTACTGGTGCCTCTGACACAACTGCAGTGGGAGTGGAGATAATAAAAACAAGAAAGATGTAAAAAGCTGGATCTTTAAACTCTTCCAGCTGACAACTTTCATTGCATTTTTGTGTAAGATTTTGTTACCAGATGCATTGTTGCAAAATTTGTTCAAAAAGGTGGAGATTTGGGAATAGACACCTTCTTTGGCTCATGTCAGCTACAATGTAAAACACAAGCACACCACATGTCTGCTCTGCTTTCTCTCTGTGTCTGTGAACCTGCTGCTTTCAGCTCTGCACATACACACACACACACACAC
>CAFUXE010001424.1:136538-154687 GCA_903364295.1 Serranus cabrilla
ACGTTCTTGTACTTGTATCTTTGTGAGGACTATCATGACATAATGTGTTCTCTTGCCTCTCCATCTCATCTAAATGCCTAGCCCCAAACCAACACCTAACTTATACATATTTGTAACCTTCAAACCAAGTCTTAACCCTCAAACAGGCCTTTGAAGAAAAGAGGCCGTCCCCACTTCCCAAAACGTCCTCACAACATGTGACGGTCCTCACTATGTGGGAAATACATGTATACACACACATTTACACACATGTTCCCATTTGTGAGCCGGCAGAGAAAATTCTTGGAGATATAATCTTTACAACATTTGTAACTAGGAATTCATTGCATTCAGCTCTGAGTACGCCCCCTCCGAATAGCTAACATTTTACATCAATCTGTTCCCTCGGGGTAGGAAAAAGTGTAATGATGGTGAAACTAAAAGAAACAGGTGTTCTTCTTGCTATGGGTATCTTTGAAGGTGCTGAGATTTACAGAAAGATTGTGAATCACTGCTAATTGCATGAAATTATAGTTGTGTGGTGCGAAATGAACTCATTCTAGTGCAGCACAGTTATAGTAGTACTTTGGAGGGTTTAAGATGGCATGATTTATAGAATGACAAGTGTATTTCTAGATGTTAACTGAAAAAATGGTTTACTGGAAATGCTGTAGGGGATTTACAGAAAGCGTACTTGATTATGATGATTGGGGTAAATTTTAAGAGCAAATTTTTTGATTTGATAACATGAAAAAAAAGCCAGTTCAGTTTCACATCCACCAAATTAAAACTTGAGGAAAATGTGTCACTTGGAGACTCGGATTAAAACCGCAGAGCCAAATGAGGTCAGAATAGGAATGGTTTTGGCTGAAGCCTCCGTTATTGTTTGTTAAAGTAAAAGACTGTTATGCAGCTTTCTGTTTAATAAATCTTGTCTCAAGAGAAGATTTATTGAAATGATTTAATTTGATTTTTTTTTAATTGACAGCATAGCCCCGTCTCTAATTACAAAATACACATACTCTCTCGTTGAACTGCTCAACAGAAGGCACCGAAACAAAAGCATTTGCAGCAGATATTTACACGGGGCTCATTATTCACTCGGTTTATCTGAAAAAGCCAGCCCTGACTAAACCAATTTAGAATAGACAAATAAAAGTCATTTGTATTCTTTGACAGACAAAAACCAATAACCAGTATGAATAATGCAAAGGTCAGCAGGGAAATATCTGACATATATTAAATGTTGGAACTCCTTTAATAATAATATTTTAGTAACTTAATATACTCTGTATCTTAACCTGCTTATATATTAAACTGTGAATTGGTGACTGCGTGCTGTTTGAACAACACATATCAAGTCAGTTATGACCTGACAGAGTTAGTCATGGTGTGTCTTTCAAATCCACGTTGGTTCAAAATATTCTAACCATTTTCAATATTTTCTGTTCTGTTTTTTCCTTATTGTGTGTCTTATTATATGTATTGTTTAAAAGATGGTTTCCTCAAAAACAAGTACTAAATAAAGTCATTTCAGTGTATGTTTTTCTTCTTGAATTTCAGCATGAATTGTTCCTCCAACAACTGTAAAACTGACAAACCAGAATTGGAATATCTATAACCTACATTTAACAATATTGTAAAACATACTGAACTATTTCAAGTTTCATGTGGTTTCAGTGGCCACATTCAGGTCACACAACAGGTCATGATTATTGCAGTGAATTGCGACATAAGACATATTTCTAAATATATTGCTGTGATTTCTTCACATTGGCAGAAGTGTAAGCTGCCACATGACTTTGACTGTACTGTCATCTTCAGAGAACTGAAAGCAGACTCTTGACTAATAAGAGTTTCCTTCCTGCTGAAGATCCACTTCTCTTGAAGGGCACAGAGTTTGCCATTTAGGCGGCAGTTATATTCAGAGAGGTGAACGTAACGACTCATCTTGACAGGACTGCATCTCGATTCAGGGCTTAGAAACCAAAGATTAGACCAAGTCCTGCTCCAGTAATATATTTGGATATCTTGGTCTGTAACATGGCGTGTTTTACTGCCACACTTGGTGTTTTGATTTTGTCTGGATTCGTCAACTTCTCAGCAGCAAACAAGGAAACCTGCGATCTTTACTCTGTCGTTGGACAGAGTATAACTCTGCCGTTTGTCTATGAGAGACTTTCAAACTCACATATCCTGAGATGGACTCTTAATAGCACAATCATTTTCTACAGACAACAAGGCAAAGTGTCTGTTGGCAAGTCAGAGGACATCTCTGCAACCGGATCGCTTTTGCTGAAGAACCTACAACTCGTTAGCGCAGGGACTTACCAAGCAAATGTGCTGAATCCCAATGGTACGCTGGCTAAAGCATGGACTAATATTCTCTGTGTGATGGACAAGGTATCAAAACCTCAACTCACTTTTGTGTGCGACCCCAAGTCTAGTGCTGTGAATCTAAACTGCGGCGTCGCTAAACCTCAGGGTTTGATGTTCTCATGGACTCTCGACGGAAAGACTTTAACAAGCGAAACAAAACAGACACTGAGCATATCAGTGGCACAGCTGAAAGGGGAGAGGAGCTTTACTTGTAGTGTAGCAAACAAACTCAGCAGGGAGACAAGCGACACTGTCCGTCCAACTTGCAAAAGTCCACCACCACCTGCTTTGCTCTGTTTTCCATCTAAAACGGTTGTAGCAGCGCTTGCAGGAGGAGTCGGTCTGATTCTGCTGTTGCTCACAATAATAATCATCTTATGTTGCTGCCAAAGACGCAACAGAACCCAAATGAGACGCGGGAATAAAGGGGAGCTGAGGATGCTTTCTCTAAACAAACGAGATCCTGACTCCATCAGCCCAGAGTATGAGACGATGCACCCGACTGAGGACTCTCCACCCCAGAGTCCCGCATCTCCACCCAGAGCCTGTTACGAGAACGTTTCCCATCCTGAAGCTCAGACTGAAAACAGGCCTGCACAGCTGTCCACAGACGCTGAAGTACAAAAACCTTCACCTGTGCCGAAGCCGAGGACGAAGACACCACAGACACCAAACATCTGAGTGCATCCCTCTCAATTCTTATCTATAATGTGAAGGTACACATTCTTTACTACTTTATATTTCAGTGTATACCTATATAGAAGCTGTAAATAATAGTGGAACTGTCTAGGATCAGTGGGCTTTGTCATAATGTGCCTGAGACTGCATATGTTTTATTTTCTCAGTAACTTTGAATGTGATATCATGATTTATGTATGTTAAAGTTTTGTTATTAATGTTTTTAATGAAGCTGTTATAGTGACAGAGGTTATAGGTTAGTGGTAAATATAAATGAGGCATAGTATGAACCCATGTACATATTATAATACAGTGCTAGAAGAATTTCAATATCCATGTATTGTTCTGATTTGTTAATATAACTGATGGTCTTGTGTTTTTTTATGATGAATTGTTTAAATGCAGAGCCAATGTTTGTCTGTGTCATAAATAAAGTGATTTCCTGACCAAAAAAAGAGTGGTGTAAAATATTGATTATGACTGAGGATATTTTCCATATTATAAAAGAAAATAGAAATAACCAAAACCACCAAACATTATTCTGAGTTTCAACACTTTTCAACTTCCTTAAAGCTGTCTGCGGCACTCAGCCCCAAGCTCATGGTCCCAACCAAAGAGATGCATCTTTAAAAAAAATAAACTACATACACATACCTTGTGCATAATAAAGCCATAACAATTCACCAGCCATTATACAGTTTCCATGTAGATGTCGTCTTGCCAATGCTTTAATGGTTGTGGGACAATAGTCATGGAGGAAAAAGTTTTTATGTTTCTACAAATATTCATTGTTAGGGTATCAGAACTATAGTATTACAGCAAAGATATAATGGACAACAATATGATAAAAAAAAACTTGTCCTGACCTCTTCTGTCTGTGACACAACCATTCACCATCTGACCTATTCTTCACATCGGCATTTTGCTGAATGAAGGCTATTTTTAGCAGCAGCTCTGATATTTGCATTGGCTTGAATCTCTCGGGATTAACAGTTACATTTTCTGCAGTATACAGTAATCACACAATATGTTTACATAAATATGGCTGTCAAAAATGATCGTGTACTCATATTTGTGTGGAAAACAAGAAGAAGAATTTATCTGTGTCAAACACAACCCTTTGTTCCAGCTTCTTACATGTCAGCATACTTGCACTTATTAAAATTTGCTTGCTTGCAAGAAGTTATTAAAGGGAAAAAAAATCAATAGAGGAATGGATTAGCTAAGGCAAATATCTATTATCTCCAATGGGTAAATGGTAATCCACACATGAAAGTGTTTGCTGTCTCGCCTAATGCTGTGTGACAGCCACATAATGGAATCCCCCTGAGCGTCATCGCCTAAAACTTACAAGCCAATGTCATCTTTTGTCAGGCCCTGCTCCGCTCCTGCTCTCTTTACATGGCTGAAATTTCAGTCCAGCCGGCAGGGATTTGGCAGTAAAGCTGGTATCTGCTCCTGGAACAATGCCATTTGTCTTTCTTGAGAAACACTGAGACTTGGCTGGCAACACGCCACGTCACTTCCCCTCACCAGCTAAAAATGTGCACTATATACATAGACAGACAGATTGAGAATACAGTATGCCTACGTGCTGCTCTCATACAGTATACACACACTCATGAGGGACTATATTTCAAGATACAACTTAATGAAACACATCTCTTATGCCTTTGCCAGATCTGGCCTGGAAATGGAAGGGAAATACCTCTGAAATGTGTTTAATCAGTGGCTCTTGGAGTCTAGAGGATATACCCTTTTGATCTCAGAGTGTGTGTGTCCAGGAAAAGGGTCAATTACCCATGGAAAGTATTTATACTCATGTCAGATCATTCTTATTACAGTTCTCTCGTTTTCACGGGCTGCCAAGTGTGGGGAAAGTACAAACCAAATCAGAAAATCAGAGGTCAGCCAGCGCCTTTTTCATCAGATTTGTCTGAAAATACAGAGATGATTATGAACTATTAGCATTCTTGAGCCAACTTCTGTAACCTCAGTCCTTTTTCTGAAACTTAAAGCATGCGAAGCAGCGAGTGAGTTGAAGTCAGTATCTTCCAATCAGCCCCAAGTTTATTGTCAAAGCAATGTGGCCAATTACTCTTGAAAATCAAACAAACAGAGATATCATGACTTGGAATGCCGTGCTGTTTAGTAATAGCCTTTAAAAGTCATTCAATGTGGAAAACGTGTGCTTTGGTTGCAGACTAACTGAGCACATTAGCAGTGTATTAAACAGTGGTAAATCCATTTTCAAATGTCCCATTAAGAATCTAATTTACACTATCTGACAACACATTAGTTCTATTTATTTCTTCTTCTCCATCTGTGCGCCTCAAAATTTCTCACACCGCACATGCAATTTGTGAACTGACTCTGTGCAGTCTGTGGCTGTCTGCAACACACCAAATCATTTTCACAAATTTGCTGAGAAGTCAGGCTGCATTGATTTTTAATGGAGGCAGAATACTTTCCAGACCTCGGCGAGATTTAGCACCTCACATACACGGGATGTCTGAGGCCAAAGCAATGTTCAGTGAGAAGGAGTTTTCTAATATCTGAGCGACTCTGGTCTCACTTGATAACGGAGATGTGGACTTGAGTCACATGACTTTAGCTAGACTTTAGCTAAAGTCAGATTCAAGTCACAAATTGGATGACTTTAGACTCAACAACATCTAAAAGAACTGAAACTGCACATAGACTTTGACACTGTTGACTCATGACTTTAGTTAGGCTTTTGATTTAAAAATGCTAGAAACCTTATCTGTGGCAACGGATCAGTTAATTCCTGTTCATTTCCTCAAATCAACCAACATTAACACTATTCATTTCCAGCATTCCCCGAATCCACTTTGTCTGAACTAATCCAACAGCATCCAATCAAGCTGCAGGAGAGAACCATGAAGAACAAATAAATCTAAGTTTTAAAAAGCATCCAAGAATTCTGTAAATGTAATATATTGGCTGAATGAGACTGCAGAAGTTGGCTTAGTGGTGTTCACACAGAAGTCATGCAGCTGTGGTGCAGTTTGTTTATACCCTAACGTTAGCGTTTTACTTCTGGCTATTGCATTTAGGCTACATTTCAAAAATCGGAAATGTGGTGTTCATTTGTGAAGATTATCCGGCTGAACGAAACACAGAATTTTCATCAACTTTTTTTTTTCCATCACTCTTACGCCTGTGGGCTGAGCTGCAACACATGGGAAGGGCAGACAGGGGAAACACTAATGTGGGTGAGCAGCCCACTGCACGAAGACCACGTTTTTGATTTTTGTGCTAGACGAGCAATTTTCATTCTAGTCCAAACTAATCTTACAAAATTCCGTATATTGCAATGAGTTGAATTTAGGCTACAATACCACTGACCTAGGTTTAGGGCAAAAAAAAAAAACGTTGTGGTAAGGCGTTATTGCAGCCAGTTTAAACAGTACATAAATGTACATAAATGGGGAAGTAAAGTAGTTACAAAGGTGAAGTGTGCTACATAAGTTACGTAAAAAAAAAAGTAAGTTATGTTGAAATATGTGATTCACAAACAGTTACTTTAAAAGTGGAATTTAGGTAAAAAGTCGTACTTTTGTTTTCATACGGGACACTACTGGGTGAAAGTCTGCCATTTGTTCGGTCTTGATCAACATGGCCGACACATGGAATCCCGCAAGATTAAAGCCAGGACCACCGACTGCAGGATCGCTGGTGTGAGTCCTTAAACAACCTGAGAAGTCTAACATGTTGCTCGCACAGTATCCTCTGGGAAAGGAGGCCACCTGCCATTCCACATGAAATAAAGTGTAAACAAAAAACCTCACATGACAACACATCCTGTCCTCTGGAAGTTTGATAGCTGTGTGTGCTTCTTTGTCATGGTTACCCAGGGATAGCTTGTTGAATCTCTGTTTATAAAAGGATTTTTTGACCGGATTTACTTAGCAGAACAGTTTCTCTGTTCCCTGCCAAATACTCCATCGCTGTCTACTTTGACATGGTGGAGGAGCCTCCTGCAGAGGCTGATTTCATGAACACCCATGACAAATAGGCGTCCGACACGTCTCTGATCTGTAGCCGAATCATTTTTGTCATGGCTGACTTAAAGTTGGAGAAAGCATGTGTTTTCAACAAGGTGTTGGAAAGAAAAACTACAGAGAATGATTGTCTTGAAAGGTTTGATAGGTTTTTGGATTCACTTTTCAGTTTCTTTGCTAAGTCCTTTCTAACGCCTGCACTTCTGAAACAACAGCTCATTAAAATTGAGTTTATGGGTCTGCTGAGGTCATGGAGGAAAAATCTAACTATGCGGCATATCTGGCTACAGCTCTGTGTGCTGGTTTCTCCTTCTGGAGAGGCAAATTCGCCATATCATGCGCCCAGGAAATGAGACACGGGGGTCATACAGGAAGAAGTTTTGGACGGATTCAATGTTCAGAGCATATTGACGGTGTCAGCGAGTAGAACAAATATTCCCATAATTTCATTCTAATGCCTCAGCAGCTGCTCTGAGCCAAAGAGGCTGGCGTGTGAAAAGAGAAAAGGCTGGGAAAACAACAGCCCTTTGTCAGACACAGACAGGAGCACTGCTGCCATTTGTAGCCAGTGAAGGAATGTGACAGCACCAAGGTCTACAGACATGATACAGAGCATCACCGCTCCCAGCAGATGCTTTAAAAATAGTTCAGTGGAGCAAAAAACTACTTTAACGTGGTGTACTGTGTAGTCACGGGTAAGAATGACACAATACATTTACAGATATACTGTGCATCTATGGGCTGCTGAGTTTCAGCATTGTCCTGGAGAGGTTGGGGAGCTGCTGGTTTTGTCAGTAAAAAGTTTGATGAAGACATTGAACTAAAGGTTTGTGCTATAACCTCCAGATTCCACTCCACTATGCCGCCTTTAATGAAGGCCAAACTAACCCAGAACGTCCCCATACCTAAAACAAAACAAGTCGTTTGCTAAAGCCTCTCAAAACGACATAAAGGACCATTGTGAAATGTTTGAAGTGAATCTACTTGGTTCGGTTTAGGGACCAAAACTACTCGGAGATGTTTAGGCAACAAAACTGCTTGATATATCACAATGTCTATGTTACAATCTAACCAAAATAGTTCAGGTTAAAATAACTCAACTTTGACTTTTCTTTGCACACAGGACATGGACACCAAGTCCTCTGTTTGCATGACCCATCCAACCATCCTAACCTCCTCAATACACAGACTTTGTTGCCCTTCAAACTCCATATATATAAGAGAAATTGTCGGAGGGTAACAGTTTTTAACATGTGTCCATCTACCGGTTGGGTAGTTAATGTTGGAAGTAGAACTACTTGGTTACAATTAGCCACCTACTTAGATAAGTTTAGGCAATGTCTATCTTACAACGTAACCAAAACTGACAGTTAAACGTTAAAGTTAGAATAAGTCAGCACTGATTTTTTGCTAGCACAGGACATGGACACTTCCATCCTGATCCAACCACATTAACTTTCTCCATCCACAGACTTCTGCCCTTTAAACTCCATCACCTCACTTCCTTGTTGGTCCCCGTCATGATTACTACGGCCAAACGAAAACGAAAACCTTGGGTGTGACAAGCTGGTTTCACAACAGCAGGACAGGTGAGAAGAATCTGAAGCAACCAGCTGCTAGATTCAAAGACAGACAAAGGAATATACAGTATTTTTCGTCAGATTTTTAAAGCTGTGTGTCACCTGGTTTTGTCTTATAAATCCAAACAAATGTTGAACCATAATACACATTCCTCAATTCTAGTCCTGCAGTTAGCCCTAAATGGACGTAGTTACAGCTACACCTGACCCTAGGTGTATCTCACAGCCTGTCTCCATGTTGGGTGCTGCTGCAAATTCCAGGTGAAGCTCCCATTCAGGGGATGAGTCTAAACAAACATTCCAGGAGAATCAGCTGTAGACAAAAGAAGGGGGTAAACTCCAGTCCACAAATGCTGTAAAGCAGACCTATCATTTCCACTCCAACCAGAGCTCTATAATAAAAATGCTTCTATCAGCCAAATTACCCATCCATGGTCGTGCACCTGATATAAATCAGGTGGAAGAAAAATTCCACCTTCTGCTTTAATAAGCATCTTATGTGCACAGACTCAACATTCATACAAAGATCAAACATTCCTGTAACATTCTTGGAGATATAGGGCATGTGTGCCAACACAAAATTACAGCCTGGCAAAAAGAAAAATATTTTTTTTACACCCCACTGCTGTGCATTTTGCACAATTAGACTTTTTGCTTTGACATGTAGGGCAAAAGCATTTAAGATGATTCGCCCTGATAACTATAATACCTTTTGAGGAACACCCAGAAGAGATAATTTGGATAGTTTGAAGCCTTTGTCTCGGTCTACGGGCCTATCTCCTCTCGGAGAAAAGGATCCCTTAAGGCCATTGTGTGTGTGGATTCATGCAGGGACAACAGCATGTCAGTGACGGGCCACGCAACAATAGTTGAAGATGAGAGAAGTGTAAAGGTGCGACAGAGGGCTAACAACACAAGGCTTTGCTTTGGCTATGCCATGACTATCTAGCAGAGCATCAACTCAACACTCCAATGGCCTCTCTGTGTGGCCTTGGTTTCTTCAAATGTCTTTGAAAGGTACTCTGCTTCGTGCAGTGGCCTTTTACTGGAAAATCGCCTTGAAAAGTACTTTATCACCAAAATAGATAAGGGCTTTGGAAGAAAAAAGTGTGTTTGCAGGTTATTTATTGCTGCCATGGAGACAAACTAGTTGAGTGAATTACTCAGAGAAAAGTAAACACACAACTTCAAGCTGAGCAAGGCTAAAAACAGACATTACAAGATCCCTAAATGAGCAGTAAAAGATTATGTTTATTTGTATGAGACACATGGCATTTTCAGTCTTTTGTATGAAATCCTAAAGACAGCAATGAAAGGTACAAAGTATGAGCCACCTGTAGTTTGTATTTTAGCTGCTAGAACAAAGAAAGAGAAAATCATATACCAATAACACATAATACATGTTACAATATGACCAGTAGCTGTTAACAAGAAAGTACACATTTCATTTACAAATCCGAATGCAAGGCTTATTACTCGAAGCATGACTAATTAGAATACATCTAATCATGTGTCTTAACAAGTCTTCTGGGCCAATTAATCCGAGTCAAATCTCGTCCTTATGGCAACTGACAGACAGTCTGGTCAAAGTGGCCGCTGCTGCTGCACTTTGTGCCAATAAATGTGTCACAAGCAGCTGGGTAGTGTACGTTGTTGAGCTGCGGTACCATATGGAGTGCTAAAACTGAATCAAAAATCCTGCTGCCATCATGGCATGTGAGAAGCTCATGAATCTTTGTTGCAGGACACATTATATTTCATTCAACACTGTCTGGGACGTGTATGTTCGAAATGGGAACAAAGGCACGAGGCTTGCATTTGAGGTTGCTTTGAAATCAACACAGGGAAGCAGCAGCACATAAGGTGGCTCCATGGTTCATTTATGAAATTTGAGAATGCGTGTTGGTTACTTTGGACGTTTCAGAGCAGCCGCCATTAAATCACCATTTTGATTTATGCGTTGCTTTGAAATTCATTTCTCACAACAGACAGATTCTGACCTCAAGAAACTTTCTATAAAAATATTCCAGATCATCTTTAAAAATATAGTCCTCACAACATTGTCAGTCACACACTGGAGCAGCCAGGAGCTACAGGATGAACAATCAATGCAAACCAACAAAGGCAACAAGTTCTACACCAATCAGAGGCAGAATAGGTCAAAACTTCTTAACACATTCTCATCTCCACTTGTCATATACTGACGTTTTGTCATGCACTTTGCCGTGTGATACCAACGCACACAAAACACCTCTTCTCAAGTTTTGGACATGCTGGGAACAACGTGTTACTTTCTGCTAGTTACATGCATAGTGGCTTTTCAAAATAAACTTCCATGTTCACAAGAAATAGTTAAATTTATGCAGCATTAAGGTGAAATAACAGGGTTGGGCTCAAAAACAACTGCACTTCTACTACTGGACGAAGTTGTGTAGACTTCAAGTAGCTGTGTTTACTCTTGGTTTCACACCAGACAAGAACCACAGTCTCCAGGGTCAAAATCCACAGACACTAATATTTGTGGTAATTCCACACAGAAGCAGACACATTCAGAGTCAACCACCAGTTTTGTCAGCATACAAAAAGCATACAACTACAGGCTACATGATGAAAACTGGAATATGTTTTGTCATAACCAAACCCTGTTAGGAGGCCTAATCAAGAAATACATACTTTAGCAACTCAAAAGTCTGATTTATGCATTATGCTTTTTTAAGACCAGACCAAATTTCCCTCTGGGGATCAATAACGTATTTCTGATTTTGATTAAAATACTTTTTCAAAACAGTCTTTTAAAAATGTTTTACTTTTACCAAAGAAAAAAAAAAAGAGGTTGAGGCCTAATAGATAGTTTGGGAGTTGTTAACACTCTCTTGGGTAATGAGTTTGCCTTGAGTTAATGGACTCTTTCCCAAATCCCATTAAGAGCAGCACAGAGCCACTAACATCAGCCGAAACTCCAGTATGGAAACGTGTCGGTCCTGAACGAGGCTTGTTATTAACTAAAATAATCTCTTAATGTTGTGTTTTTGGTCTTGGCAGTACTGCTATGTTGCTACTGAGCGTACTACTGAAATATTACTTCAACCGCTTCATCAAACCATTCAAAGCTGCACGATTGCAGCATTTCACAGTTAAGTCAAAAGCTGCTTTAAACAGACATGTTAAACAAAGGTGGGTATGTCTATTTAATGGAGCCTCTCAGTTCACTCAAGTTCATAAATCATGAATCTATTCCTTCCCTTAATCCTTGACTCAAAGCTCAATAATTACAGCAAGGTGTACTTTAAAGTAATATAAGTTCATTGGAATAAAAGTATACTCTGATAGTGAAAAGCTTCTCATTGTACAGGCCAACTGAAGTGGTTTTGTCTGTGTTAACACCCAGACAGACCAGATGGAGTGCGCCTCTGGCTATACGCTCAGGAGTACTTGAATGTGTTTTGTGATTGTGGGCATATTTGTTTGAAGCACCTACACTCACACACATGCACACACACACTGAAACAAATAGACAAAGAGATATGCAGACACACAAAGTGTCTGTAGCCCAGACAGGAACACATACTCAACACAAGACAGCGACACTTAGACGGGCTCTTAATTAGAGCAGGTAGACAGAGGGGTGGGGATGTTTTGGGGGGAAGGACGTTGTTGGGGTTTTGAGGGCCTTTTGAAGCATGCAGAGCTGGACATAAGAGCCTTTCTTGTGGGTTAAATAAGATCACACCCTCATGCAAAGAGAAAATGATTGATAATCACAACAGGAGTTATTTTCATTAAGTCCCGGCGATAGTACAAGAGAGTGCAACCAAATGTTTAGGAATTTCCCATGTCTCTCTTGTCCGGAGATTGTATCTTCCTCTGACAGAGTACATGTCTGCTGGGTACAAGAAACCAGAACCTGTTATTTAGTCGAGCAAAGAGCAGAGAAAAAGTGGCTTCTGAGAGCAGAGGACCTTCAGAGAAGTGATTGATGTGCATTAACCCCGTCAAATGCAAGGTTATGGATCAGTGCAAAATGGGACATAAATCACTTCCAAATGGTCCTACCTACCACTGTTAGATCACACCGATACACTCTGTGCTCTCTCTGCTGCCGCTGTGCATGTCAACTCTATCAATCTAGCATTTCAGGTATTTTTATACTAGCAGGAAAATTGCAGAAATTAGCTCATATACTTGCTCTTTTTTCCATTGTATTTCCTGTGAATATCCTCAAAACATAAGTTATAGAATGAGAATATTAATTTATTAATCAAATTGCCAGAAAAAAGAGCATGCTATATTATAATGTAGATTGTGAGACATATAAAATGATCTATATCAGGATAAAAAATTGTAGCCATGTCAACCAGCTCAGTTGTGTTTAGTTGCACTAACAAAGAGGTAACTTCTCTATGTTTGAGGAAGAGGGATTTCTTGTTTGTTTTTTAGTTCGATGCATCCCCTCTGGTTTGAAAAAAGTCTCGTCCTCTGCCGCAGGAAAACAATTGGGTATGGAAAAAAGGACATAATCTATTCTGAGCTACCTTGAGAAGAATTCCCTCATGACCACTAACGTCTTTTTCATAAGCCCTGCAAACTTTTCCACTGAATAAATACAGCATGTCACTTCTTTTCGCACAGTATAAAACCCCCAAAATGCTGAAGCCACAAGAAACTAAAAAAAAAAATGTGTGTGTATATGTGGGGGAGTTGGATTTCTGTTGCTCTATTGTCTGTATCATCACATGACAGGGTGTGTGTGAATATCTTGATTGTACTGTATATACCTCGCAGGCCTCTTGTTAGCGTGAAAAGCAGGCAAACAAAGGCGACATTCTGTTAAGAGGTTTAATATACCCCAGTGACGTGAGCCACAACAGTGTGTAAAAATCTCCAGAAAGCTCATTTGATTGGAGTGTTAAGCTGTTAAAAATAATTAGCCTCCCCCCTCTCTCTCTTGTTATCCAGTGTCTTGCCTGCTAGTTGCACACACAAAAGACACGGCCGCAGCTCACAGCTATAGTCGAGTCTGGCCTTTGCCTCATTCATTCTAAGTATGCTGACATGGGGCAACATTTTCCAGGCGTCTTAACAGCCAAAAGTTTTACAACGGGAAAGTATTTTCTGCAACGAAAACACTGCCACCGGTCATAATGTGTGTGCTTCCTAAATGACTGTCAGCAGGCTTTTATGACCATTTTGCTTTGTTCACTGTGAGAACTGCAGCTTTGTTTGCGAAACAAATCAAATAAGTTAACCTCAATGATGGCTTCAACATGTGAGATATATCGCCTTATTGCACGAGCTGAAACAAAGATCACTGAGCAGATTCCTCTGTTCACTGCAGGCCTTAATGTGTGATTCACGCCAGAGTCTCACATTCACGGATCAAACAATGCAGGTCCATTTTTCAGCACACCACATGTGCATATGGGCTATTGGCACATACATGCAGACCCCAGGGGTCCAACACCAACCCCCCACCCCCTTCATACCTCCTCCAGTTGGACCATGTCTGTCTGACAGCATACCGCCCGGCCATGTGCAGAGAATAGGTGGTCAGCTTTGGACCGAGGCTGCAGTCGGCCACACATCACATGCAGCTGTTACAAAATGGACACTCTAGACGTGTAACACAATACCTAAAAATGACCTCATTCAGTCTCAGCCAGTTAAAGTCAAAGCTGACACGATTTCCTTCAAAAGCGCTGGCAGCCAGGCTGACGGTACAGCTTCTAATGCCTGTGAGGCAAAGTGCCAACGGCTTCTACCCTCAAACTACCGATAGCCCAGTTGGCAGGGGAGATAACTGTGTAATCGTGTGTGGTTTTCATGGATTTTGAAGCAGACATGGTGCATCAGAAGATGAAAATGATACTGTTCAAGGCCAACTGTTCCACTATAGGATGGACGGGTGTGTGTGAGTGTGTGAGTGAAGGATGGGAGGGGGTGGGAGATGTGTGTATGTGTGAGGTATACAAGGATACGAGTTCGTCTAAACAACCTTCTCCTACTGCAGCAGCTTTCACTGTGGAAAGTGTTTTGGAGAACACTTGACCTAGGAAGCTGCATGGTTCTGCTCAGTGCTGTTTATACAGGCATTATACAGCTCTGCAGGGGGGAAAGAGAAAAGACTGGAGGACCGAAAATATGAAAAGATAATCTCCACCGTATATTACCACAACCCCATCATCAAATCAACTGAATCAATCACTTCTGATATATGAAATGCATACAAGAAAATATACAGACTAATGAACAGCTTACAATGCCCACAAACAGACCAAACACCTCACAAAGAACAAACGCAAAGGCAGTGATATGACACAAGGTATACAACTTAAAATGCTTATGAATAAATTCTGAATAACTGAAAAATTGTGAGATATATCATGAAGTGGTGTGTGTGTCTTTGGTCACAGTTGATGCTGCATGGGCCCCTATAGAATACCATGGAGGAGAGCCAGCTAGTAGTTTTGTGATGCTATGCCGCCATCTACTGGGCAGCAACAGAACTGCATTACAATGTTTACAGAAAACTTTACTCTGTTACATTTGTTCAGCTCCCTTTAAAGTAAATTATACTGTGTTGAATTATGGAATTCAATTCATTTATTTTTAAGTGAGAAAAAGTTAAAGATACAAAAAGTTAATTTTCTGTTTGATTTTTTACTGTGCCTCTGAAACTTAGAATATGCTTCAACAAAGCTTCAAGTTGACCTTATTACCATTTATATAATTTCAAGGTTTAATTTCTGATCCTATTGATTGTGCCAGGCATTTAAGTAAAAGGAAAAATATGATTATGATAAAATCTAAAAGTATTCCAATTAAAAGGTATTTCAGCAAGAAGACTGTGATCATGCCTGGCCACTTTTCAATATATTTACTCAAAAATCATTGCTTTTTTTACTGCAAATCACTGTTGATGAGGTAAATTCGCCTCTTACAGAAGACATTTAAAGTGTCACAGCATTATGATAATAATAATTAAAAAATTGATGTCTGAATTCCATTTACCTGCCTTGGAGTGAGGGTCGTGGTATCGTCCAAGCTGTATCACTGCTCATTGTCAGGACTTAATGGGGCACGTGAATGAATCGTTAATGTTATCAGGAACACCTGTGCTTTACCTACGATCACAAGCTTGTCTGCTGTGAAAAAGGCCTATACTGCAAGGCAGTGTAAAACATTGCACATACAAACAATGTACATACATAGAATAACAATATAGAAGAACACACACTGAAAGAAATTGTCCTCAGTAAAGAAACAATAGTTCAGACAAGAGAGACACTTTTACTTTCTGTCTGTTAAGTCCTGGTTGAGGGAAATAATCACTGCCACATGGAAACAGGACTATCCTCTTCCTAACTGCCAAAAAACCCCAGCAACAAGGATTAAAGTGCTCAGTTTGGGTCAGTTTGACTTCAGCATGGACTAACAGCAAAATAACAAACAAAATGTGACTAAATAAATCATCCTAACATTACAAATCTCTCCTCTTAAACTCCTAACTTCGAAAAACAAAGTCAAAGTGAAGTAACACAAAAATGCTAATCATTTAAACAGATCCCAGGACTGCTATACATTATTTTATTAAACTATGTATAGTTCTTTATAAAGGTAAGCAGCAAATATATTAGATAAACTAAAAAATCTGACTGAAATGAATCATCAAACAGCTGAAGTTGCAACTTTTTGACAATAACATAACATAACACAACAGAGTCATCCAACAGGGAGAGGGGAATGTAGGATCTTGTTTGACTCAGTAGGGGTCACTGTTTGCTCAGTTAAACAAAATACATTTATACATTCACTGGGAAACAATTTGGATGCCTTTTAGAACATAATTCAATAGAAATATCATAAAAAAATGTCGTGGTGTGATATGAGATGTAAAGCTGGTAAAGCTATGGTTGTAATTTAGTTGCAGTAGTTAAATGACAAATACTTCTGGAGATACCACTGGACTTCCTCTGATGACAGATATGATATATGAACAACACTGAAAAGCACAAACATTATTTGCCAAAGGAATAAGTGTGTTGCTTCAGAGAGTCAGTGCAAACCAGGTGAATAGTGGTGTGTGTGTGTGTGTATGTGTACGTGCTCTTTAGTGCAGGTTGCAGCTGCAGAACACACTGGAATGTCTGCTGTTACCTCAAAGCAGCCTGTGCTTCATGGTAAACATCAATCATTAGTGTCTTTTATGAGGATTCTCAGTGCAGGTTTGTGTTTTTCAGCTCAGTCATTAAAGATGTCTGGTTTACACTCACAGCAAACAGGCCCGCGATGCTTTCTTGTCCGGAGCCTGGAGAGTCTGGAAGGTCCTCGGCGCAGCTTGGTTTCACTGGAAAACTCTTTTTGAGGGGAGTTGTTGTCGTGCTACAGGACTCTTCCAAATCCTTAGATTAGATTTGAGGAACCAAGGCAGGCTTCTGGCAAGGAATCAAAGCAGCTCTTGAGGGACCAACGTATCTGTTTTCATTTAATGTACAAAGCTATCTCTGTGCAATGAGCCCTGGAAAAGTGGCTTGTATATAAACAGTTTGCCTTTTACTGAAGTACCTGCACCTTTCTGACTGAGTCACTCCGGTGACACAATTCCTCGAAAATGGTACTTTCCACCTATTCGTGAGCTTTTCAAAGCTTACTGGGAACTTACCTCACTCGCTGGTTTAACATAACAATTCGATGAGTCATTGTGCAGTTGACAGTTTCAGCTGTTTCCAGAGTTTGTGTACTTCAGTGAGAAATGGATTTCAAGGCATTTGCTCTGTTTATGTGTTCCTTAAGTGGAACTGAACTCTCGAAAGTAATGTTGTGGAAATGCAACCAGCACCACTAAGTGAATCCACATGGAGCCACAATCTGGCGAGCACAAGCACCCAGCCAGCGCTGACCTGCTGCCCTTCTTTATTATCCAATTGGCCTCTCTGTGGTGGAGAGAAACTCTGCTATGGTGATAACAAACACATGAGGGTTTACTCACAAGATGTAGTTTTTTAACCCATTATTTATTATCTCTGTAATAAGTCCCCCTCTGTTCAAAAATGTGTTTTGCATATTATTAATTCATTTGGATGTTATTCGCTGTTGTGCAGCGTTTGACAGCAGAAAGCTGCCATAAGGGGAACATTTCTCTGTGGTTACCTTAGTGTATGTTTATAGTTTAATACATGTATATAACAGCAATTGAGACATAACTTTTTTGGAAGCCAGATGTGGTTCAATATGCAAGTGTAATGTGCAGATTGAAGACTCTAAGACAGTGGGAATGGGTACATTTTTTTAATTAAACATACTTTTATGTCCAGATATTAGATTTTTTATTAATGAGGGGGAGGAGTAGATGTAATTATAAAATGTATTAAAACTTTTAGGAATCTTGTGTTTCTAAGAGTCTTAAAAATGTGGGTTTTTCTTCTTACCTGTAGTGCTATCTATATATCTAGATTATTTTGGTGTGAGTTGAAGAAGTCCGATCTCCAACATATGGCAACTCTCCAAAATA
>CAFUXE010001424.1:166780-183204 GCA_903364295.1 Serranus cabrilla
ACCCTCAGAGCGTGGGGAGTGGTCGGAGTCTAGTGGAAGGAGGAGGACGTGGGTCTTCAGGGATCTTTTGGGATTCAACAGTTTCTTGGAAACTAGGAGTGATATCTTAAAGGAAGTGGAATGATTTTTTAGAATATAGTGGAATGCTTAAAACAAGGGTGATAAAAATGATTACACACCTTAAAGCAGCTATAATCGATATTTTTTATTTTAACAATGGATCACGTGACTTTGTATGTGAAATAAGGCTGCAAATTGGGATTATTTTTCTTATCAATTAATCTGCAGATAATTTTCAGGATTAATCAATAATGATTTGGTCAAAAAAATATAAGAAAATAGTGAAAAATGTTCATTGCAGTTCCTTAAAGTCCAATGGGATGTTTTTAAATGCTTTGTTCTGTGAGTCTTAAACCCAAAAGACATTCAGTTTAATTTGCTATAAACCAGAGAAAAGCATGAAATCTCAATATAAGCTGAAAACAGCATTTTCTTCCATTTTTGAATGAAAAAATTACTTGTGACTATTTTTCTGTTAATCGATTGATTGATTAGTCAACTAATCATTGCAGTGATGAAACCATAAATAATTATCTCCCAACTCTACAGAACATTAAATTTTGTTATTTTTCCAGGATGTCAACTTTACTGTTTCTCACTCTCTCTTAGCATTATAAACCTAAAAGTTGAAAATATGTCAGTACTGTCTCCCTAAGAAGCCCCTAAGTGCCCAAAAAAACCCTGATCCTGCAGGTTTAAAAGGCCAACAGTGCATGCTTGTTGTCTATATTGTGTGTTTTTCACCAAACAGTTTGCTTGTTCCTCAGGGTAATCTGACAGAGCCTGACACAGACCGAGACAGGCCGTTCCTCCTTTCATTCGACTCTGTGACTTGTGATAAATTTCCCTCCCTCTGGGAACTCGGCGTGACTTTGAGCCGTGACTGTGTTGCGGCTGCATGCATCTCCTCCTGGTAGCAGATATGGCGGCTGTGTGGTCGGCTCCACGATGACTGTGACCTCACCCCCCCAGTGACTTCTCTTTGCATGGCCTTTGCCCTGCAGAGTCTGGTTGCACTAGTGTACAGTGGTACAGAGACCTGCTGGGCTTCAGGACGTGTGTCATTCTTCACATCGTGCTTTCATCTGTATGGGAGGCCGAGCTCTGCCGCATCAGCTGCGACTCTGCAGCTCCGTGTTTACTGGGTTTCATTAAGGAAGCATATTTTGAGCAACACACAAATTCCTAATAAGATTTAGTGTATGGAATGTGGTTTGCATGAGCAATTTTGTGTGTCATGCAACATATGAAACATTCTGGTCACTGTGTGGTCTGAAGAAAAGCTTGAAAAGAACTCGCTCAGCATAAAGCTGCACTGCATTTCAACACTTTCTCTGAATATTTCAAACTAAACTTAACATGGAGTGCACCACATAAACAGTTTTACAAATCCAGTCTGCAGTGTTTAGTTCACACTTGTGTAAATGACACATCACTCTTGACCAAGAATAAACTGAGTGGCGCTTGGTGCGTACATGTCCTACATCTGCAGCCTCTGGGAAACCTCCTGCTGTGTTTGTGCTTGTGTCTCAGCTGCTAGCAACAGTTACTGGTACTGCGGCCCCTGAGAGAGAGCCTGGGCTATTTTGTGAGCCACAGGAGATGACGAGAAGAGCAAACATACCTCACTCCACCTGTTGGCCTTCCAACTGGGGCATCCCCGCGCCCGGCAGGCCTTCTGTGTTCGCGGCCGAGGGAGATGACTGCAGTGTTCCTCCTCTATTTTGGTTTGGTTCTGATAAACACAGGCTATCTCCCGCTGCTTGGTCCCCCGACCGCAGCTCACCGAACACTGCAGAGGGATGGGAGGGATGGATGGGGGATGGAAGTTGGGTGGAGAATGAGAGAAAAGAAGGGCATATTAGCAAAGTGTCGTTCAAGCTCCTGATCTCTACTGATGGTGGTCATCATCATGGTCACCAAACAGAAATGACAAAATAAAGAACACAAAGGGAATCAAGAGCCATAGTTGTAAACATTGGGGCATAACAAATGTTTCCTCAGTACATATAGACCATTCAGACCCAACAGCTTCCTCGCTGCATTTCATGGCCAAGTGAACACACTGCAAACACATTTAACTGAAGCAACTTAAATGGATTTCACCAAAAGCTTTTGTCAAACACTCTCACGCTGATGGAATGCAGCCAACTATTTAACCTGTAAACAGAGGAATTACTTTTAGAGCTGCTGTGAACGGCAGAGGCCGAGGCAAGAGGGAGAGAAGATGCAGGGGGAAACATGGATGCATGCACGCGGCGAGACAATCATCTGGTACGAATAAGGAAGCAAGAAATACTTCAGGAAAGCTAGAGAGACGACGACGCAGGGGGAAAAAAACATGATGAATAAAAACCAGACACCCTGACAGCCCTGGAAAAGGCCTTTGCCTGAGATTGTAGATGAAAATATTCGAGAGTCTTCGGTCCCCATGAGGCCAGACAGCAATTAGGGTGCCCGCTATTTCTGCTTGACGAGTGAGCGCCCCCATACAAAGCCACTCTAAAAATGGGGTGCTGGAATCGAATACACAAGACGAGGATAGTTGCATTTTGTCTTAGCGTATTTTCCAGTCCAGATAATAAACATAATATTGCATTGTCCTCTAATTATGATCTCAGAATGTTGCATAACACCAAACACACACTGTGTGCTCATAGTACTGATCATACTACAGATGATGCACCATGGAAACCTACATTTGCAAATGTCTTGAGGTTTCTGTCTTTTCTTTCTACAGTTTGGTGGAGCTTGAAGTCACTTCTGCCAGTTTTTAAAAAACTCTACCAAGCAGGGTTTGAGTATCCATTTAAACCCCTTCAAACAAAGCCTCCTCCAGCCTTTTCTTCTTAAGTGTGGTGCGGGCAGCAGTGGTTGACACTGCACCCACATGCATCATACACATTGTAATTACCGAGGCATTTTAAACACAGGGCTGGCTCAGCTGACGGAGAACATCAAAGCCGAGGCCGGAGCTGAGTGACTAGTCCTGAGTATGGCAGATTCACATACCCGCTGCACACTCACTCAAAAATGATAACACGACTCCCTCTACCTCAGACAAGAGCAGAGTCAGGCAAACATGTTGGAGTGGAGGGGGTGGTGAGGCGGAGGGCTGGCCCCTCCTTACTGCTGTAAAAGCAGGAGGAAAAAAAAGAGAAAGAAAAAAAAAAGGGAGGAAGAAAGGAAATCGCAGCCATACGGGCTGTGCTCCCCCGGCTGAACTGTATCTGCATTTTAACGGTGGGAGAAAAGACGCTATATGGCGATGTGCTCCTCCCTCCACCCTGCCAACCTCATCTGTCAGCCATTAGTTAATCAGGGCTGGTAACACAGAGCACAGAGAGCTGGCACCGCTCGTGGGACCAGAGGACAGCTTCACCTCTGAGAGCAAGAAGAGGGCAAGGACTCAGGGACCTCTGCTTCACCGATCTACAGCTGGGCTGCTTCACTCAGCAGCAGCCACTCAGGTAAGAAGACTATTCCACTTATCACTTTACTTTCAGTCGCTACAAGTGTGACAAGTTACCGTCTAGCTGCTTTATTCTCTTTATTTTTTAAAAGTGGTCTCTAAGCTTGAAAAATGTCCATTTAAAAATGTATGACTGCATGTAATTTGATGGTTGATGTCTGATTATTCAAAAGAAAAGAGTTTAGTGCATCTACTTTATCTATATATGTCACATAAATCTGCCATATTCAGTTAAAACAGGTTATATTGGTGCTCTGGTGTAACTATAGTTTGAGAGTGTTTTGAATATATGAATAGATTCTCACTTTAACATGAAGGAGAGGAACACCTCCTTAAGAAAAACACATAAATCAGCAGGTCACACGGGAAATGAAACACTCTTGAGACAGATCTGCCCGCCCACGTCGTCCCAGCAATTAATTTCACATGATTAGGCAGGTTAAATCTGCTATAATCCAATGAGGTTCATCTAGGTATAATGTGGATTACGACAAAATGGGATGACTCATTCGTGAAACAAGTTTCTTCAAAGCAGAGCAGAAGAGAGCAGCTGCTCAGAGAGACATAATTGATATTTAAAGCCATATATAATGAACAGGCAGCTCTAAATGATTCTGCTAAGTGGCTCCAAAGCAGCTTTCTTGATTTGAGTTCCACAGTTCTGGAACAAATCACATAATTGAGTGTTAAACCAGACACTCGGCTAATTCATGGCTTTTTAAAAAGCCTGGAGAGGTTTGAACATAGTTGTCTGATTTTGATGAAATTAAAAAAATGTGTTTGACACAGACAGATAACTGATATCAGAGACTTTTTTCAGCATTAATGTCTTTGTCTAGGACTGGCAGGCGTCAACCTCAAGATGACCCCACCCACTGCTTTACAGGTAAGCCAATGGGACACATGGAAACTGTTAGACGTCCAAGAGAGACTCGACTAGAGTTTAAATGTCTGTCACTCAGCCAATACGGCAATATCAAAGCAGCTAATACTGTACAGCGCCTCACACAGAGAAGGTAGATTCCACAAAGCCAACAGAGATCACAACTGTTTTATGTATAAATGTGTATTTATTTGATCACTATGGCCTCAAGCCGTGCATGAAAACATTTATTACTGTGAGAACTATAATTACGCTGCAAAAGTCTTATTGTTTGGTGATAAAAGCAGGATTGGGTGTTATGCAAACAATGGTTTATGTTGAGGCTTAGAAAAAAAAACTCTCATAAACATCATTTTCCAAATGTCATCTTTCTTCCAGATAAAGATTTATGTATAACATTACTGACTGGCATGCTGGTTTATTCCTTCATTTCTGCTTGTGATGAAAATAATGAAATAAATTGTATGATTAAATCTGCTGCAGCCACGTTGGTGATACACCATGAACGTTTAGAAGAAATGCGGCATTATGAAGTATTTTGTAATGTGTTTTTGTATATTTGTAGTTATAAGCGAGACCGTATCTTTAAATGTCAGAGCCAAGGTCGAATTCCAATCACATTGCAGCACGCTTGCAATGCAAGAGGATGGTAATACCAAGCATATGGTAACTGTAGTTACATAGACTCTTCAAAGGAGCTCAGTGTTGACCTGGAGCAAGAACAAACTTGCAAGTGTAGACTGTGAAGGGAGTGTAGAATTATACCCTGGGCTACATGTTGTCAAGGTTGTGTGATACTTAACAGGCTTTATATGGTCCAACATACGAAAATCTTCTTTATCTGTGCAGCAAATCATGCAAACTGCAAAAAGTAGTTTGGGAACTGAATGCACTTTAAGATAGTCATGTGTTTTGTTATAGCTTAATCAGAATCACTACGTCGTCTCTGTGTAGATTAAACTGCAAATCAGAGAAAGAAGCAGACAAGGGAGGGAGGAAGATAAAGGGTCGGGGAACATTCAGGCTGCTTTTTTGTTCATGGTCTTGTTTTCCAGGGAGGTTTCAAAGACAGAAGTCAAAACAACACATGTTGTCAACATGGGAACAGCTGGTAAGAGCGGCGTCATGGGGCAGAGGAATGTCAAGAGTCATAGATCTTTTATCCATCAGGCTAAAATAGCTACCCGGACTTGTTTGAAACCACGCACAGGAGCAGTGTGAAATTTATACACGCAAGTCACCTCACGCTGACCTTTACACAATCGATCCATGACTAATCTCACAACATGCTTTGAACTACAGAAACCGTGATTAATTGTGAAAAAAAATAAATGCAAATATACAAAAATACAAAAAAAAAAATAAAATAAAAAATGTTTTGCTAAAGGTTAAGTGCAGCACAGTGATGAATTTCAGATGTGACAAGTAGATTTTTCCATATTATTCATCACAGGATGCGACTGATTGTATGATGTGGAAATTATTTCCTGTGTCTGTCAATGCAGTTCCTGACACACAGTCAGCTGCAGGAGCTGCTGATTGGCCAAGACTAAACAGCATATTCTGCACTCCATGCCAAAGTTTGACTCTGCCATCTTTAAAGAGTTAAATAAACAGCCAGCTGAGTAGGCATATACAGTTTCTTCAACACAGTTTCCTTTTTAAGTCAACAGCGCTCAGAAAAGATACACCAAGAAACCATAAGTCAAAACCAAATGACAAAACAGGCGAGTTTTTCCGTCTGTCTAAACATTCCACTGAGCGCTTTTTCCATTACCGTGTTATACTGAAACATCCAGCACTCTGCTGCGCATGGAAATGAGGAATAAGAAAAAGCATTTTTCAACTTCTTGATGACAGAACTTGAAAAATACAGCAGACCAGCCGTAACGGTATAAAGCAGTGACCTTTGACACAGAACATTCAAGTCTAAGTCCCTCTTCCTGCTAAATGTTACACAGCTGCTTTTCTAATCTGTCATAGCACACGGCTTGCCACAGCTTGCAGACAGGGAAGTATGGAAACGCTCCAAAAAGTGGATGAGCCTGACCTTTCAGTGATTTTTACAAGAAAAAAAATGATAGAGAAGGAAAATGCCAAAGTTTTACTCTGTAATAGACTAAAATAGGAAATAAGGAAAATGCACATCTGGTATCCGTTACTTATCTATCCTATAATAGCAACATTATAGAGGTGATGAGGAGCATTTTTTGCATTTAAGCACAAAATGTAGAGTTTACCACCCAACCCTACTGTCCACTGTGTCTCTCTTTTGAAGCTCTGCTAAACCTGTGTTTGATCTCAGCCAAGTCCATGGTCCCTTAACATAGGACAAATACCAAAAACACATTATAAGTGAGGGAAATAAATAAATAAAAACAGCTATTCCTGATGTTCCCTGCCCGGTCCATACATTTCCAGCACAGCTACAAAGGATTTTCATGTGTTTACGACATTCAAAATAAACATCGGGTTTTTGGTTTCAGCCGCTCAGACTCAACAAGTTTGATCCGTTTGTAGACTCGCCAGTTTTCATCAATGGTAAACAGTCACACAAGAGAGAAAGCAACCGTATATAACAAGACATAGAGGCATTGGTAATGTCCCCAATGGGGAGTTTGACCTAGTAAGCCCAAATACATGATGCAGTGGTAAAGGAAGCAGTTGCAAACTAACTACTCCAATGTTAAAGCGCTGAAACGTTGATATAAGCTATAGTAAAGAATAAATATATCAAAAATAAAAGTAGAAATCTTCCCAAAGTGCAAATTGAGTATTAATGGAAAAAATGAAATAGACACGGCTGCGGTTAACCAATTAGTCGGTGAGATAGAGAGATCAATTAGTTGATCAACAGAAAATGTTTTTTAATCCATTAATTAAAAATTGCAAAACATTTGATAGTTTGGGTTTCTTAAATGTAAGAAATTATGAGTTTTCTTTGTTTTATCTGATTTTACATTGGTCGGAATACAATATGTCAATGAGTGGACTTTTCCTTTAAATGTTGGTGTCTTTTAGTAGCAAATGGAAACTACTACTACTACTATAACTACTGGTATTTCCTCTCATCTGTGGACCAGTAACATAGAACCATTAGAAGCAGACCTGACAGGTAGCTAACTCACATGTAAAGTACAGAACGCGCATTGAAATAGTACGATACGAGTACAGCTCTAAAACATCACACAGCTTTGGATGTTGAGGCTGGAATGAAGGACTCTTAGCTTCCTTACTTACTTAAAGTGAGCTTGAACAGCCAATCTATCACTGTCTCACCCATAAGAGGGAAAAAGCTCTTTGACAGAGACGCCGAGCCCCACAAACTCCATTTCACTCCATCAACTCGATAGCACTGGCAGGCCCAAACAGGACCAGGCCCCGGCAAGTCTGACGCGCTAGTGAGGAGAATCTACATTTAAGTGGAGTCTCGGAAGCAACTCCTAGAGGCTTTAAAGCACTTTATAATACTTGACCGATGAGTTGAGGAAAAGCAGGCGCTCTACCTGTGTCAAAGCGAGGCCATGTTCCCCATCATTCGATGAGCCTGGGGTAGGCCGATCTAAACGCTTCCAGACTTTCACGCCCTGTCTCCACTGATTTCATCTCACTGCATCTGCTCCTAAACCGGATCACCCACAAAATAACATCGACCCCGACTACTTCCTTAATTTCTTCCAATGCCCTGCACAAGCCATTTGTGGTTCCAAGTCAAGTCTTTGTCAGACGGGGCTTTGCTCCTTCAGGGACAGCATTAATATCGTCTTTTAATTGCTCTCTAAGCTACAATAAATTGTGAGGATGTTTATGCAAGTGCTGGTAAGCAACATTTCTCTTAGAGTGGGCAATATGTTAAACTTATCTTCATGTTTTATTAAGTGCCTGACCCAAAAGAGACTTCCATTCCCAATGTGAAAGCCATGCTGTGATCCAAATATTTAGAATCTTCAGATAACATCTCACAGCATCTGGTTTTCGCCTCCCGAGTCTTTATGGCTCGCCAAAATCTGTAGGCCATAGTGCTTGACTTTTAACCAGCAAATCATCAACTGAACTATTTTGCTTTCTCTCAAAGGCCGAATTGAAACATTATCTCCCGACTCAGATTTCAATTAAAGCCATGACAAGAACCATGCTCGTGAGGACAAGCGCTACAATTGCTCACACTCGACTGGCATATGGGCAGCATCAGAAAACACAAGCTGATGATGTCACGACCGACTGACCCCAGGGTGACAGGTTTGTAGAGAGTTCCTGCTCGCTGCCCTCAGGCCAAAGTCAAGTATGTCAATGTTGTGCATGTGGATTTCATTTGAAGCAGCATGATTAGTTCAGCGACGCTCAACTGCGACCCCCCCTCCTTGGGAAACCCACTCTGGACAGGAAACGGTATGTTTTTGTTAGCAACAAACAGGCATAAATTACTAAAATGGTCCCTCGGTTGCCAATTCATCACACAGCCTTATTGTTGCTGCTCGCACACATTTGACATCGACGTTGCTTTTAAGGTAATTACCATTAGTTAATGATATTTACATTCCTGACAGTTTATGTTGGACTGTGTCTGCAATCATAAATCTGTGCAATAAATGTGAGAATTGTTTTGTGTCTTTTCTTCTTTAAATATGTTGTTTTGATGACCTGTGTTTGGAAGGTGAATATTTTGGCGATCATTCATTAATTTTTAGATTAGAAATGATTAAAGGTGCAGGGAGAAAAACTGAGGCAGATTATTTTGAATAGACAAACTAAATGAATTATTTGATTACATTTGAAAAACTTCTGTTATTGAATGCCAGCACAAAATACTATTGTTGAATAAATATTTATCAGGAAGCAATACACATTTATGAATAATGTTCAGACATTAATAAAGCCATTTCCCTGTTAAGAGGTTGTTAGGTTTGTTTGTTTCCAGGATTGTAATCTACCTCTCAAACATGCAAAAAGTTAAAATATTTAGGAGTATATAAATAAGAAATGGCTTGGCTTAAAGGTCTTACAAGTAACAGTATCTGTGTCATAATAAATGTCTACATTATAAACGTCATACAATAAACTTTTTCATGTTTTTATTAGATATATTTTGGAATATATTTGATGTATTTGGGGAAAAAAAGGATTTCTTTTATGAGCTACTGCTGCAGACTGATGTGATCGATATTGCGGGTGTATTAAGTAATAAATAGTTATTTAGCATAGAAAAATATTTGGGTTATGCTACCAACAGAAGAGACCATTACGTAAGGTAAGGCGCCCTCTGAGGCTATGAGAAATATTTTGAAAACGTTATGTAATACCAGAAGCCCTGATCATTTTATCACCCGCTGGCCTCTAAAACAGCATCAGCCTCCAAACGTTTGCCATTTCACAAAGACTATGATTCATTTTTGGTTCTATCAATTTATTAAAATGTAAAAAAAAAAAATCAATAAAAGCTTCCTGTAATATGACAGAAGGCATTCATTTGATTTAAGCCTAATAATTTAAATATAATCACTTAGGGCTTTACTGTTGCTTTACATAGAGCTACATTAAATGGATGACTCACTGGAGTTGGTTAATTAGAGGTTCCCTAACACAGAATGTAGCTTTGTGGTTCATTTGGAGCTGCTTGAAGCCGATGGTTAAGTATTTACTAAAATGACGACATCATTTGAATATACTGCCGGATGTCACTTCTCACACAGGTGCTTCAAAAAGCTCCTTTAATGTGTGTTTTCCTTCACAGAATGACCCCAGGAGAACATGAAATGCATAATTCAATCAGCAGTTTTCTGTAAATACTGGCTTTCCAGGGCTTTCTTTTGGATCTCCCCAACTGAACAGACCTTGCCAGCATGCATTAATACCAATTATTGTTGTAGTAAAAGTAATACTCCGTCTGTCTCCTGCCAAATGCATTACAGAGAGCTCCATTAATGGAATGGTAAACAGATGTGCCACCCAGCGCCAAAGTTTCATTTGGACTGTATATGTTTTCACCAGGGAGATTACAAAATAAAATGTTAAAACGCATAAAAGGAAAAGGCCCGTAGTGGTTTTACACTACATTATGCAGAGGTATGTGAACTACTACGGATACCATAGAACCAGATTTTAAGTATGCCCCCAAAGACTGAATTAATATGTAAGGGTTACTGAAAAAAGCCACTTTACAGAAAGTCAACTGAGGGTTAAATACCAAAATACCACATAATGACCTGCAAGTCAAGTCTTTTCTATGAGCTGTTTATAGTAACTCACCTACACACTGTATACTGGATAAACATGCCGTACATGTATTGCATGCCCATGCATTACCAGAGCATATTAGTGCACAATGAAACTACTGTATATGTAAGAATAACTGCTGTGTCAACAATTGTTCCCCTGTTAGAGCAATAAACTATATTCCAAGTGTTACTACTTTGCAGTGAACTGTGTCTTATTTTGTTTTCCCATCTTGTACGGCTGCTCCCTAGAGAGGCATCTGTAGGATTTATATGTGTTCATAACCTGCAGAAATTAAGCTCTTCCTTCAAGTACGAGTACAAAGCAATTACTGCAGCTGTTAAAGGTACAGTCCTGTATTTTTGCACTGCATTCAGAAACAACACAAATTTCACAGTTATGTTTCTTTAATAATCTTTACAATGGGGAAAAAGCTAAGTCAACACGTTTATGTAGTTTTGCATGTGAATGAAATAAATAGCAAAAAGAACAACAACCAACCAAAATATGCAAAATAAAGTAGAGTTGCCTTGTAGAGTTTGGCAACTTTGCACCATGAGTTTAAAGGAAAAATGAAGGGGTGGGAGTGAAACTGCCATGGGTGAGGAGTCTTGGTTGTAGTGGAAGTCTTGGGTGAGAATGACACACACACACACAGCGAGAGAAGCAGGGAACAAAGGAGACTGCTCACATCCTCACTGAGAGGACGCCGACATAAATATAGACCCAACTGCAACACTTCACCTGAAAAATGTGTCACGATAATTTCATGTCGCCTTAACTAAAATATTATTCAGTGTCTTTTTATATCACATCTTAAAACTGGTCGCAAAATGTTCGCTGCAGCCTGATTTGCAAAACTGCACAACAGAGAGTAGCTGACTCAGAGTTCAACACATACGCTACACACTAGCTAACACGGAGTTTTAAACTCTGAAATTACTTTGTAAGAGTAACTTGATACCTGGCTAAATATCAGTATTTCACTGCCTATCAGCACACCCTGGAGTAGACCCTTACATCACTGCAGTCAAGTCATAGAAATGGAACCAGAGTAGATCAGACATTGCACTGCCTTGTTACCAATAGTGTGTCAGAAACACTGCAGAAGTGATACTCCAGGTATATATGTCTATTGTATGTTTTTGCACTAGTTTTGTACTGAAGAATTGAACTTTAAGCATTAAGTTGTTGAATTTTACACATTAGGAGGCTGGCTCTGCATGTTTTATTTTTACTGCTCTACTGCTTGTTTGGTGGTAATGTGGAACCTCACCTTAGTGAGTCTGTGACCAAGTCGGTTTATACGGTAGTTAGTCTGTTGTGATGGCCACAAGTCTTGGTGATGTTACACATAAAAATGGCCAGGTTCTACTCTTATTTTATTTCTATGGTTAAAACCACAGAAGGTCAGTAAAAACAAGATTTTCAGCTAGAGTTTAGTTTTTCTGTAAGCCTAAAACAGGTTTAAAAGCAGCTTCTTTTGACCATATTATTGAGATAAAATCAGTTTATATTGGTTGACTCAGAGGGATTCAGATGTGTATGGTGTTTTGATGCTGTAAACTGCCAAAAAATAATCAGCAGCTTTTTCTAAATTATGGATTGGAATAAAAATTGATAGATTAGATTCTGAAAGGGCCAAACCACTCATGTTGGATTGTTACACATAAACCTATATCCCTGCCCATGGATTAGCATGTTGATATCACTGATCAGCTCACCTGACTGCCAACAAGCAGCTATTCTCTCTGCATGCTGTAAAAGGCTCTAACCAGTAGATGACATGTCTTTATAATGACAAATAATTCAAGTAAAGTGTTACAAAAATCTAAACGTGAACAAAACATTAAAGCTGCAACAATTAATAATCTATTGTAAACAAATAAATAAGTTTCATTTGAAAAAAAAAAAAAAGAAAAAAAGAAAAATCCTTCAGAAATACAAAAACTGGCCAAAGAAATAAAGAGACACAGCAACGAATGACTCTGACGTTGAGCGGAGGAGGTATCTGTGTGCTTTAGTTTGTTTTATGGCCATCTGTAAAAGCTGAAAGAGAACGGCTCAATGAAAACCCCGATTTACTGCACTGACACTTTTATGATCAATAAGCTGCGCTGACGCTGCCTACCATGAACAGAATAAATACATTTATTCTAAGCCTGGAATATGATAAAACTCTCTCTTCATGATACCGACAAAGCACCATTATACCATGTTAAACTGAATAGCACCTTATCATAACAAATATCAATATGACGATTGATTTCTTTGTTATGTGGCTGTTTGCAGAAAAAATGATTCAACTTCGGACTCATCTCCTTTCACCGATATGTTAGGATTAAATCCAAAGTGCCGACCATTTGACAAAACATCATTTTTTGTGCCCAATGGCTTGATTGTATATAATGTAAGAACCAGGTGAAGAAAAATGAATGATAATTACAGTGTAGTTTGGAAGCATTTATGCCTGTTTTCCTATGTAATATAGACTACATCATATATTGTACAATATACTTTATTATAACTTAAAATAACAATTAAAATGCTTTCCTATAATGTTTATTTTTCACTCATGCTGCATGTTAAGGCACTTACTTTTAGTTTAGTTTGGGAATATTGTTTTTTTAAGATGTATTTGCATGTTTCGTTTCATAGTTTTATTTGCTTTTGAGACAATGTAGATGGTAGTTTAACCTGACAGAGATGAAGCCATTCTAAATTGCATTTCAACTTAAGTAAAAAACACATTATCAAAAATACAAATGAAACATGTTTTGAAAATATTTTCCTCTGTACAAACTGAATTTACTCATAGAGAGATACGAGAATTCTGACCAAGAGCACCAGCAGAAATATTAAATAGAATATTCAGTAACGAAAACTAACTACTTGAAAAATAAAGACAAACTGTACAAAGATACACATACAAAATGCACCGACAGTCATTTGTTGCCGTTCCATAAACGTCATAATATTAACTCTTATACACAAATATACACTTGTGTACTTGGGATACAGGGTGAAGACAGCAATAACCACAAAGAACATTTACTTCACGCCTCATATATGAAATAAATATTTTCTAGAGTCATGCCTCTAAGAATATATGGCATTGTTGGACAACACTGTCCTGATTTATAGGTCTTAATTTGGAGCCTGGCTCAAAATGGGATCCATGTGTTTTTAATGATCCCCTAAGTGGAGCAGCATTGTGTTTTTGTGTATTTTTTTTCTTGATTCTAATCAGCACCATGCCACTGCAGGGCCCATCTGGGTGGGCTGGAGCTGGCTCTCCAACAGTGGCGCTCGATACCCAGCGCTCACTTCAGGATCTCCTACAGTTTTAGGCTAAACAACACACTCAGTACACACGTCTGAAGTCGTTTCAGCACACACCATGTCTACTCACAGTGACGCGAAGATAAGTGTTGGAGGAAAACGAGTTAGTACTATCGTACCGGCTTCCATGGTCGGCGGTGCCAGGAGGCCGAGCCTGGGCAGGGCTGCAGGTTGCACTGCTCCATGTCGGGCGGCTTGTCCAGGATGTCGCAGTTGTAGTCATTGAGCCTCTGGCCGCTGGGCCTTTGACAAACCACCAGGCGAGTCCGCCTCCCTCCACCGCAGGTCTGGGTGCACTGAGGATAACAAACCAGAAACTGGTTAAGAATCTTATAACATTCTATTACTTATAATGTGTTTCAGTGAGGATTTTTCTAATAGTTCTACCACTGACTTTATAAGACCAGTGACCTATCTAACATAACTAACAGCTGTTTTTAAATATGACCTCACCTCTCCCCAGACGCCATAGTTCCACAGAGGACACGGCCCAGAGTCGCAGCTCTTGGACTCGGCAGGTTTGACCCTCTCGTCGCAGTAGCTGTTGCTGCGTCCATCAGCATCCTGACAGACCACCACTCGCCGCTGGAAGCCTCCTGCACACGTGCTGGAGCACTGCAGAGCACACAGTGTGTCAGTGAGGACTGAGACCCATGCACACATGAAGGTACAACACATACTTTATGCATTAAAGGCCTAATATATTATCTGTTTCGCCATGTACTGTATATATTGTTATTTTTTTGTTTAAATATTCTAAAATCAAACTTCACTTGCTCCGAAGCTTTTAACTGTATCTGAGTTTTCAGGCCAACGTGGATGTAAGGTTTTTAAAGTTTTAACTTTTAAAAAAAAAATCTTTGTGAAACAATCTATCCTTAATATACAGTGCATGACCACTTTTTATCATGTGACTGAAAATGTATATTCAAATGATGATATATTCTGTTTACTGAAGGTCATAGGATATGATGAAAGCACCAGGAAGTAAGAACGGATATTTTATCTAACACACTTTAGAGGTCAGATTCCATATTATACATGTTCCACTGACTGAAATATGGTGGTTTCCGTATTTACAAATCAGAAAAATGTATATGCACCTATACAAACACACGTAAACACGTAAACATAACATCCTGTTTCTCTGAATTTACCTGAGTCTAACCACGACCAAACCCAGCTGCTCTGCTCTAAATGATCTTCCAAAGATGGAAAACATCCGACCGTGAAGGTCAGCCTCAAACACTGAACAACACAGCCTTGAACAGAGCAGTAGGTACACTCTGCATCCAATTAAAATGACACATCCCCACTGTCAATGGGAGTGAGCACATTCAATGCTCCCTCCATGTGAGGGAGGACAGCACAGAGTGAGTCTGAACAGCAGTGCTTCCAGACAAGTTCACCATGTGAGACTGAACAGTGTCCTGGGATGAATGTCTCTGCTGGGGGGGCTAGAAAACAGAACAATGTTCTTCTTATTGCTTTCAGAAAAACAAGATAAAACATTTTATGCCTCTAACAAACATAAAATTGATCTCTAAAATAGAGTTTCACAGTGAGATAACAGGTCTTTTGATGGCGCAACAGCCAAGTTGTGCTTATTTGGTGAAGAATGATAAAATGGTGCAAAATGTGGCCAGTTATCCTCTTGCAATTAGCAGATTTTACCTTTAAAACAACACACTGGGCTCCTGCTTTTATGAATCTGGGCATACGCTCAAGTGAAAGCACAGACACATGAGCACAAACTGAGGGTGAAAGAGCAAACACCATATAATGGCTACAATTGAAGGCCTTCATGCCCCCTAAAATATATTAATAGTAGGAATCACCCATTACTTTAACTCATGTGCTACCTGAATTACTGCTTTTTCGGCACATTCACCATTTAAAGCCAAAAATAGCTCCTTGCTCTATGCGATAAGGTTTGATCTGGGTGCACAAGGGCAATTTCATGGCAAAACAGATGCCAAATAGCACCATGCAAACAAAACTGCACACAGGAGACACAATCTCAACTGCACCATTGCACATACTTTGCTGTGAAAACAGCAGACACGGTTAAACGCAAAAAATTCACTCAAGCCTGACAAAAAAAGTACAATAATTGTGCCTGACAATTTGACTCAAGGTCAAGGGAGCATTAGGAGCCTGAACAAGCCCCGAACCTTTTGAGTTTGTTCAGCCCAATCAACTTCAGCCTGTAGAGTCCAGGCTTAAGGTAATCGAGGATATTTCTTGGTTACACATCTGCAGAGTCCTGTATATCTATACATACTATATATACACTCTGCAGTCCCCAGTATGCATTGCAGTCTGTCCCTTGGTGCTGTTTGTAAAGTGCTTTACCATGTATGGCCCTCTGCCCCGACAAATGGAAACATCTGCTACCTCCAAGTGAATGTGTTCACAAGAATGTGTTTACAGATGCACACGCAGGTCTGCATA
>CAFUXE010001424.1:183217-193451 GCA_903364295.1 Serranus cabrilla
GCTGTGCCCGGGGTGGCGTCCCGGGTCCTGGGGATATCCGTAGGGCTGGTCATTGATGCGCTGACGGTGGTACACGGAGGAGCAGGGTGCAGCTGTACACTCCTGCTCTGTCACAGGCTTCTCATCAGGGTCACAGAAAGACTGGTCCACCGGCTGGTGGTAGTTAGAGCAGACCACCTGCCTGGTGGTTCTTCCAGCGCCACAAGTCACTGAACACTGCGGACAATGGAGAGAACCACGGTGTTAAAAACCGGGCTAAGGGATTATCAAATTTATTTATTCTCCTTTCCTTCTCTTATCTCTACTCTACTCTTCTTTTAGCAGCACCAAAGACGGTTTTAATTGGCTGAAAAAACAAACAAACCTATTCCTCTATCCAAAAAGGATAATGGGTTCAGCCAGACCGCTGTCCATTATTTACACAGTTCTGTGGAGATAGGTCTGCACTGGTTTTCATAACATATAATTCTAAACCTATAGCTTTATTTCAAGACAATAGCAAAAGTATTTCCTAACATAGTAATGAATTGTTCCTGTTCTGTTGGTAGATAATTTTAAGTAACATTGCCCCTATTTTTATTGATTTTTTCCTTGTTCTTGAGAGCTGACTTTTTATGATTTTGTGATTTTACATGATGATGTGACTTTGCAAAAAAGTGTCTGACTCCTTTCCATGTATTGCTTCATAATGTGAAGCCTGTGAGTCTGTAACTGTGAATACAATAGGAGTATAGATCTACTAAATATGACATGAACTTAATGAACTTTGTCCTCTGAGAAATTAAATAAGGGGGTTTTAAATTTAAAAGGATTTAATTCCACATGAACACATGATTAAAAGATCACGACAGTATCTGTAAATCATTCCGGGCTCCTTCACTGCCAGCTTAACAATCCCACCACTGCTGTTTGAGTGACATCATCCAGGGTCTTGGCTCTCTTGGTACGCCGACATTCACAAATCAATACTTAACTGTCGAAGATCACAACAGGACTAAATACCCAGTTTGTTTCAGGGTGATTTTAACATTGTGGGAAAAATAAACTGAGTGATTACAGAAAGTCCCGGGAGTGGAAAACATCTGTATTGATTGGACACAGTGCTGGATGTTGTACTCACAGGAGACCACTCCCCGGCACGCCACTGGCCACAGGGACTGAAGCAGGCGGAGGACTCGGGGGGGCGGGGCAGGTGGGCGCAGTGCGACTCGTCTGCCACTCCTCCCTGGGCGTCTCTGCAGCTGACATAGCGCGCCCGCTTCCCTTTGCCACAGGACACCGAGCACTGGAGGACATGCAGATACAAGCAGAGCCAAGATAAATATTTGTCTTATGTGGAATTTAAAAAATGTTTGTATCGTGTGGTTTTTAAAGCGATGCCATTAGCTGCATTCTACTTTTCCTGGAATAAGGTAGAGTGTGACTGTTTACACAATGCACCACAAAATTGACTGGTTTAAGCTGTGCCATACAATTTCTACAAACTGGGAGCCCACAATAGTAATGAGAGCATTCTATATACTGTATACAATATATATAATGTATCTGTGTCTCTATATTACCTGTAGTAAACATATAATCAGTATTTAGTGACATTGTAAGCTGCAGTTATGTTCAATTGGAGGTCAGCAAATGACCCCTTGTTTCTTACAAAATTCTGCATTGCTGATTATTTGATTCATACGTTTCTGTCGAGATTTTTTTACCTGGTTTGAAAAGATTTCCCCCCACAATGCAAAAAGTATCACTGAAGAAAGTTGGAATATCTTGTTTTAGGATGATTCAACCTTATTTTTTCCTTTCTATGAAGAATAATCCTGTCAAGCACTCTTTTTATTTCATTTATTAAACTTGTTTTAAGGTAAATGTTCTTTATCTATATTTCCTTTTTCTATATTTCTGCGAGCTGACACACAGACCTGAGCTCAGCTTTGTTTGCTGGCAGTATTTTGCTTGTTTGTAGAGGAGGATGTTTTGCAGCTCAATAATACTTCCTGACATGCATTCGTGTTTTAAGAAATAACAGATTTTTTTAGACTGTAATAGATAAGGAAACATTTTTCATGAAAATGATATATTGTGGATTATTTACCTGCTGTCACAAATAAAGGCAATTATGATTTTCTCTAACATTGCTGCTGTCCTGAGATGACTCTGATCAACATTTGTAAAGGGATGAATACCAAATGCAATCAAATGGCTCCGGCTCAAACAGGCATGTTAATATCCCTCTCATATCAATGACTCTCTAAAGAGGCTGGCGGTTCCGCTGCTCGGGGTAAAATGTATGCATGCGTATACGTGCGTGTGGTGTGCGTGTGTGTTTGTGTGGGACCACACTGGCGCTGGCCTCTTTGACATGTGAGCTCACACCGACATTCAGATTGACAGACGGGGTTCAATCTTCGAAACCGTAGACTCGTGTTTAGATGAAATCTGGTTTTCATTTGCGACGAGCAACAATGCAAAGTATCAGAGAGACAGAGGGGCCTCTCAGCCCAGACAGTGGAGCCTGTGTGTGTGTCTGTGCGTGTGTGTGTGTCCGTATATGTGTGTAGATGCAGCAGGGGGTAAAAAAGACAATGCCAAAGAGGATCATGGTCTTGAACAGTATGTACCGTCTGAAGGAATGTTGGGGTATACAATAAAGTTTAATATGTCAGAGTAATATTTGCAAACACACATGCAGGAGACCCATCATTACTGCAGTGTGGTTTTCTTCCATTAAACACACACACACACACATGCATATGTAAACAAACATTTCGTCAGTATTCTTATTTTTCATTCTCTTTCAAAGACAGAGGTAAGTCTGGTTCCCTCACGCTGCACACACACACACGAGAATCTGTTTACAATTCAACAACAACCGCATGGTTTTTGTATATTCTCTGGACTGTATAAGGTAAACCCACAGACTGTAATGGGCTCCAATAGACCCAATAAACCTCATTTGTTTCCTTACCGCAGTCCAGGAGCCGTATCTCCACTGAGTCAGCAGCTGAGCCGAGTTGTCAGGACGCGGTGTGCTTTGTACCGGAGAAGCCCAGGGACACACCGGCATCTCACAGTCCTAGCAAACATGCAGATACAGTAATGCAAGTAATTATTGTGAGTCATTCATAACTACACTGCAGCGACAGGAGTAAATATGCCAAAATATTTCCAAACACATGTAAGAGACTTCCTGGATGCAAAGATCCAGATTGAGGATGTGTCCAGCTTTTATTGTTTAGCTCCATTTCCCAGAGGCTGTTGACCCGGTTTATATAATATCTGTCTATACATCTGTGAACATCTGTGGTGACCAGGATTCCAACAGCTGAGACAGCTCACCTGTCTGGAGGCTGAAAGGTCATCAGTTTAACATACTCTGCCTCCATCAGTGCCTAAGAGCCCTTATGTAATACACTTAAACCACTCAGGTAAAGTGTGCTGCAGCTGCATGGTCTGTGTCCACCTTGACACTGATTTGGACTTTATTTGGGTCAGTGCAAAGCAAAACAGGCAAACATTTAAAGAAGCTGCTGATGTTAACAAGGTCAAAACAAAGTTTGGAGCACCACCAAAGAGTGAAGATTAAGGATACTTTGCAGGTGAGTCTGCTTTTAAGAGCTCTTTTGAACTTAAACGTCAAAATAACTGAATGCATGTGTTAAATTTGATCTTAATTATCCACTGGAATCATATTCTGAGCAGCACTGTAGCTGAAAACACATCATGTAGTTGCTGAATCATCCTTGATTTTTAGATCTACAGTTTAAATTGTTTGTTCATGAGGAATATAGTTGATAAGCAATGAGTTGGCTGTGCTTTGTCTTACTCATCCTCTAAGCCAGAAGATTTGTTGATTGTTCTTGCAGTTGTCGGGCTTATTCAGCTCTCAGTGATTTTTTTCATGCTCAAAAATGAAGCCAGAGAGATTTAAATCTCTTCTAGTCAATATTCTTTAATATCAAATGACTTGTGTAATTTAAAAGGGACTGATCACTGTGACGAACCTCCTCAACATCACCAGTGGATGACAATCATTCTTCTGAGCTTTAAGTGTTTTAGTGTTTCCTTGTTTTGGTTTTCTGACCCATGACTCTATGGCTCTCATCACTCTCCTGTCCAGCTGCAGCAGACAGCTGTTTTCACTGAAAAAGTTTTGATAAACCTACTGTATGCAACCTGCAACAAACAGAGGGAAACGGCCAATTCATTTCCATTCGATTGAAGTTGTGGCCAGAAGCAAGAATCCGAATCTTGCATGTCTGGTTACATGATACACAGTAACAACAATCAGCAATATTCTGAAGTCATATTCTAAGACGGCCCAACTTACTGCAAACTGCAACTTTCAAACCTATTAGACACATTACGTCAGGGTGAAAATAACCTTGATTTAATGTACTACATTTGCAGCCAAAAAACAGTTTTCACCAACTGTTCTGACTGGTGTCATTAATCCTCTTAATTAAAGAAGCAATATTCATGCAGTAGCAAAGCTGAATTAATGGGGGAGCAACAAATAAATCATTAATCATTACTTTTTAAACAAAACCACTTATGTAGTTTGCATCTTGACCTCAAATGATGCATATGACATTTGCATTCAATCCGGTATGCAGCATTTAATGCTTTTGGTCTTTTTGGACTTGCATTTAATTTTTTCCCCAAAAGAAAACAAATCTATGACTGGAGACTTGGAGAATGTTTGAGCCACAGTTTTTTTTACCTGACTGTCTCTCGGCCTCGCCGCAGCGTTGCACTCTCTGTCATCTACTGTGTCGCCATAGTTCCCCGACACGCACCTAACAGCTCTCATCTGGTAGCCATGGCCACAGGTCACCGCACACTGAAAGACAAAATCGCAAACACACACATAAACACAAGAAGAGAGACGCCCAGTCAACCGCGAGCTATCTCAAACTCTATCTAAGTGTGTCAAGGTTGATATCTTAGATGGGGCCTCAGTCCAGAATCAGCTAAGCAGAGCCTGGGTGCATGCACACACACACATATGGACACATGCACTCACACACACACCAAACGTCTAAACTCGACCCTTTACCCAATTCTTAACTCAAATACGAGGCGGTCCCACCACATTCAGGTACAACATGGGAGCAGAGGAAGTGTCACAGGATAGGTTTATTTGAGCAGCAAATTATAATTACACAGGCATTACCAAGGCGATATATTCCAGCTCTGTAAATACCACTATCTGACTTCATGCAAACACGTGTGGGAGGGCATTAGATCTAAATGTATAAACTAGACTATGAATGGCTACAGACGCCCATTCATACATGTTTCATTCAATTTGTGCTTTATCCTAACAGGGCTTAAACTATGCAGAAACTTTTGGAAAGTTAGAAATCTGAATGCATAGGAAGGTGTGTGTCTCTGTGTGTGTGTGTGCACTGTGGGTCAGGTTTAGTCTGACAGGATATGAGGGCAAAGTGAAAGCACCGTGGAGGAAATGGCAGCTGGAGTCAGAGCACACTCCTCCGTAACTTGCCAGTATATCATGTTGCACACACACACACAGATTTGAAATATACACCGTCACTGCTGCACACCACATTCTCTCTCTGTGACGACACACACACACACACAGACACAGTTCCAGATACGAGCCAAAGTCCTAGACAGCAAGCCACACATGAAACCCATTTCCTCAGTCAAACACTGCATCAAGTCACCTCACCCCGGTGTGTCTCATACGTGTGTGTGTGTGTGTGCGGGACTCACCGCTCCCCAGACGCCGACCTGCCAGGACGCACACTCAGGCAGTTCGCAGCTCCCCACAGCAGGAGGTTTGCTTGCTGGATCGCAGAAGTGCTCGCTCAGCTTTTCCTCCCCGGCTCCCATGCTGCAGGACACTTGTCTGTGCCTCATCCCTTTCCCACAAGTCACCAGGCACTGGGTGGGGAAGGAGGGTGTGACAGTGGAAAAGGGAGAGAAAAAGTAATTAAAAAAAAGAAGGTGTGAGAGTGTGTGTGTTAATCAGACAATTCTCTGTCAAAAAATTGTTTTATCCAAACTGTTAATCCCATTATGGGAAGGCAAACATTAATTACTACAGCCTAATGCAAGTATGAAAGTAGGGCTGTTATGTTGGCCTGCACTGGATATGGCTAGTCATTTAATGATTACATTATATTTTTATCATATTATACGACCCTGACTTTCCTGTTAAACTGTATTAGTGCTTAGCTGTGCTGAAGTGTACACATAACCATAAAGATATTGTTATGTTGTGTATTTATGTTCTGCAGCCCCCTCCAAAGGATTAATAGCGATGCTTTCTTGCTGCCTTTGTAAGTGTGTGTGTGTGCACGCAGGTGTGTGAGAGACTCCCACCTCACTCCACTCGCTAACAGTCCACTTTGGACACGGCTGGTCGCTGCACGGCTCAGTGACCACCCTCTGGTATTCGTTGCACTCCCTGTCCACCAGCCGTCTGCCCAGGTTGTTCATACAGTAAGAGTCTCTGCTGCGGCTCCCACGGCCACATGTCTTCGAGCACTGTTTACAGGAACACATGAAACATGTTCAGGCCATTAATCAGCTGTTCCAATCCAGTGATCCAATAATTAAAGGATTATGGTAATGAAATTAGAGTGCAAATCAAAGAACATTCTTAAATGTTATTTAGATTGAAACAAACATTACACTGAACATGGATAGATAACTGAAGAGGCCTACTGGGTACAGGCCCAGGGGCCCAAAGTGTCAGGGGCCCCTCTGGCCTTCAGACTACAAAATGTTGCTTGAACAGACACAGTAGAGGAAGGGATACAAATTGACCACAAAGAGACACAGAAAAACCAAAAGAGGCCAAAATAACTACAAAGACATGGAAAACAGCTTCAAAGAGACACAAATTGACCAGATACTTAATGGTTATGAAAAATGGAAAGAAACACAGAATAACTATACAGAGGCATAATGAGACTACAAAGAGACACAAAACCACAGAGAGATGCATAAAAACTACAAAGAGATACAAAAAGAGGCTAAACAACTATTAAATCTGTGTTTTGCTCCTATGTAGGAAAGGTAATGGGGCCTTTTGCATTGTTTGTGCCCAGAGGCACATTGTCCTAAAATCCACCAATGTATATACATTATTAGACATTAGAAATATAAAACTAAGATGTAAATAATTGGAAAAAATGCTCCTAACTGGACCTCTGAAATTGGATTCAGTCTGTATGAAACTGTTCCAGTGGCCGTACCTGTGACCAGGCGCTGTACTGCCAGCTCTTCAGCAGACAGTCTCCGTGGCAGGACTCTCTGGTCTGAGGTTTGGCAGCCTCCCCACAGGAGCTGGCCTCCATCCTCTCACTCTGTCTCTTCATCAGGCTGTACTTCATACACTGGACATCCAGGCTACGGTAGCCCGGGCCACATTTAGCAGAGCATTCGCTCTTTCCAGCGACATGCCACCTGTATGAGAGCAAGTGCAGAAAAAAGTTTGGTTGTGTGCGCTTTGTAGGAAGTTGTTTCGTGGGTGCATGTGTGTATGTGTATGAGTGCATTAACACGCACCTGACTTCACAGTCAGTGTTGCAGGGCTCAGCAGCAGCAACAGGACGAGGTAAATGTTCACAGCGTTGGTCCGATACCTCAAGGTGATCGCTCTTACGCACGCATACCGCCTTCCGTCTGCGCTCACCTGCGCACACAGACACGTGGGGAGAGGCAGGGTTCAGATCAGATAACATCTGGCAGCGTTTGCCAAAATATCACATTTCTTCACCTTTAACAGGTCTGACCAGCTTTTTGACATCCAGTCCTTCATCATGCAGCCTTAGGGGTCCATGTCGGTCTAAGACCCCACTAAAACATCTCTTTACTAGATCCCACTGTGCCCTCTGACCCACTGGGAGCCTGACTAGCTTGCTTCTAACAGGGAAATTTGAGGGGCTTAGTCTGGTTAAGGGCCAGGCGAAGGGGAAGGTGTTGGGCGATGTGACTGCTCGGGGTCACGCTGGGGTTACCATGAGGGGGATTTATGGAAGGAAGGGATGAGTGAGTACGTTTTTAAATCCAGAGGTGAGTGTAAGTGATGCAAGGGAAATGCTAATCCTAATGTGCCCTGACACTTAGGTCCATATCCATGTAATACGATTTTGTGTAATAAGAGCTGGAAGACGCATTACGGTTCAAATACATTTCACACTTGTTTCATTTTTGGTATTTTTTTATAGTTTATATTAAGAGCAGCTGTGACATTTGTGTGTCAGTTAGACCACATGGCTCGACAGCAATAATCACAGTAACAAGTATTAAGATTTGTAAAATAACTACAGGCCTAAAAGAACATAAATTATATGTGGATCACAATAAAAGCTTGTTAAGATTTACTGAAGCCAAAGAGAAATGATCAAATTCTTCATGTGTGGAGTTCTGGAGAAGTCTTACCCTGACAGATGCGGTTGCACTCGAGCCAGGAGCCTGAGGGATCCCACACAAACTGCTCCCTGTGCTCCTCGATGGGTATGTTGAAGGAGTAACGGACATCTGGGTTGTAGAGGTTCCCCACACACAAGACCTGTGGAATAATGATGGGAAAGGCAAGGTCAAAAGACTTAACAGTGCTTTCCTTATTTTGTCTAACTCCACACAGACATATCACACTTTTAGATAGAGATCTAGGTCAGTATATTGGGAGGTGAGAAGACAGCAGGCTTTAACAGGGAGAGATGGAGAGATCAAAACTTAAAGAGGCAAACCCATGGGCAGCATACAAGAAGCAGATGTAGTTGCTGTGACGTTATTGTAACGTCACTCATCTGTTTAGAAGCGTTGAGTTCAGCATTTTCATCACCATCTTGTTTTTTTGGAACCAGATGTGACCATATTTTGAAAAGATTGCTGCTATTGTAATGCTAACTTTCATTAGCATAAAACAGGCATCAAACTAAAGTTAAGACGAAGTGAAGATAATTAACAGTTGATATCTTAGATTTTCCTAAACAACACTAAAATCTAAGTCTTTTTTAGGTGACCAAAAATGTTACCATTAGCTTGACAACAACCTGTGTTCACAATGGCAGCAACTCCTCCATAACAAGGTAGTCACACCATTAAGCAAGCACTGCTTTATCATCTATTTTACTCTAAATTGGAACATAGTTTTCAAAAATAATATCATGTTTTATTTAACAAGACATGACACAAGTGATTGAGACCATAAAGTCATCAGGAAAATATTGTTTGATGTAATAATTCAAGTGAGAAGTTCAGTGTCATTGACTTGGATACAAAGTAACTTTTTTTGCTCCAGAGCAGTCGCCCCCCTCTGGCCATTAGAAATAATACATGTTTGAGGCACTTCTGCATTGGATTCAAAGGCTACGTCCATGTTTTTTTATTCATTTTACAGTCTATGGCCCAAACAGAGAAATGGACTGAATAACTACAGTAGAAAACATCCTCCTTATACCTGCAGGATGAGCTCGTCCTCGATGCGGTCAGTGCAGTTGATGCGCTCCACTTTGGTGTCTGAGCCGCTGTAGTCAATGACGGTTCCCTTGAAGGTGATTTCCCTTTTGAACATGGCCACCACAAAGTTCCCATTCAGGAGGGAGTTCGACTGGCTGTCGGATAATGCTGGAATTAGAAAAGGACACAACACATGAACACCACAGAACTCCACATGTGAAAGAAGTCAGCGTAAGTGAAGGAATGTTTGGTTTCCTAAAATGAGTTTGGCTCTTGCAGAATTGAGGTTCTGGGAATGTTTATGAGATGTGGCATTTATTATTTCAGGCTATATGTTAAGTAAACAGTGTTTGAGTTGCCAAGCTATTGTTCTGCACAGCCATTGTTGCAGGGGAGGTATGCTGAAAGTTGAAACACTGGTGGCACTAAATTGCAGTTATTTGGAGTTAGACTGCGTGACTCTTCCTAATGACTGACATTGTGATGTAAACAAAGGACCTCCACTGACTGCAAATACAAATACATAAACACACAAATAACACAGGAACACATGGATATACAATCACACTTGGCAAACAAACAAATAAACCCAAAATGAACACCAACCACCTCTCGTACCTCAAACACTATGGTTCCAGAAAACATGCAGTTAATTACGATCTTTGAGTGCATGCCGAAACAATGTATGTGATTAACTCTCAGGACGCAACTTTGTTTACATCTACGTCTACACATTGTTGGATGCCAGCTTGTTATCTTTTGCCCAAAGATGACTTTGGGGTCTGCAGGGTTT